>CM031240.1:482557277-483157277 GCA_018340775.1 Taxus wallichiana var. yunnanensis
TAACTTGCTATACACATGGCACCATTCATGTTAATCAGTGGTGATTTGTACAAATTAGGTAGAGATGAGGTGTTACATTGTTGTGTATTAGAGCATGAAAAAAGGATATAATGGAAGAAACACATGGTGGTATTGCAGGTGGCCACTATACAGGTGATACCACAGCGCACAAGATCCTAATTATTGGTTTGTGGTGGGAAAAATTATATAAGGATTGTAAAGAGTATTGTAAGGCATGTCACCATTGTCAACATCTAGGTCGACCAGGACAAAGGGATGATATGCCTTTATGACCAATTACAATTGCTGAACCCTTTGAGAAATGGGCGATTGACTTTGTCGGGCCTATTTCACTAGTTGCGCATAGGACTGGATCGTGCTATATCATCACTTGTATAGATTATCTTACCAGATGGGCAGAAGTAACACCTACAAAGGACTATACAATGGGCTACAACAACAAGGTTCTTATGGGAGAATGTTCTTACAAGGTATGGCTATCCTTTAAGTTTAACAAGTGATAGGGGCACACATTTTTGAATGAGACAATAAGAATTCTGTTAGATGAGTTTATGGTTACCCACCATAAGACTACACCCTATCACCCTCAGGAAAATGGAACTATTGAGGCTTTTAACAAGATTTTGAGCCACACATTGACCAAGATTTGTGATGTTAGAAGGAAAGATTGGGATGATAAAGTATCTATTGTTCTTTGGGATTATAGAACAACATATAAGAGATTGAACAAAGCCACACCTTTTCAATTGGTGTTTGGCGTGGAAGTTGTTCTTCCTATAGAATTTATGTTACCTTCTTTGCGCATTGCACACACTGGAGGTCTAGCTGATGAGCAAGCCTTGGAAGAATAGATTGAGAAGATGGTTCAACTAGATGAGCACCGAGCCATAGCACGCTAGAGTTAGAAATAGGAGAAAGCATGCCAAAAGGCATGGCATGATAGACATATTAGGGATAAGAAACTTTCAGTTGGAAAAATGGTACTTCTGTATGAGTCCAAGTTTTTGTGCCATCTAAATAAGCTCAAGGTGCATTAGTTGGGGTTGTATATTATACTCATATACTTGAGTTAGGTGCTTTCCAGTTAGAAGTAATTAATGACATGAGGCTGCCCAGTTATTTTAACGAGAGTACGTTGAATCCCTACTATAAATAAGTCTTCTTGGTGTTTGTAATAAGGTAGTATTTCCATATAGATTAGGTTTCCTTTACGCATTCCCTTAATGTGTTTCTTTCATCGTCATTATGATTTTTCAATTTAGTTCTTGTTTGTGTGTAATAAGCCCGCTTGTGTGCATAAGGCTATCTATAATATGAAGTCTGTCGATGTGCAGAGGACTACACATACTTTTAGTGTGGGGTGGATTGTTGGTGACTCTCGGGTATATGCTGTGAAGATTTAATGTTGTAGGTGTTGAGAAAGAAGGTTTCTAAGGGTGATTGACAAAAGATTGCTTCTCAAAGATAACCAAGGATGGAGATGAATGAGGGAAAGTATAATGCGAGGTAAGTGGCAGCCATGGTAACTACCAGGAGATGGTGTAGTGACGAGGTACTCGGGTGCTAGAGCATGCGCTGAAGAGAATTCTATGACAAAGGGTAAAAAGGCGTGCTAGAAGGTTATAGCTTTTGGTGTGAAGATGTACCACATGGAAATGACAAAAATGGGTAATAAATGAGGAGAATTTGGTAGGTGGAGGAGTAATTAATGCAGTGAAAAGTGGAAATCTATATAAGGACAGGATGCAATTTCATTTTTACCCTTGTGACTACGAGAATTCAACAAAGAGCTATGTGCGAAGAGAAAATTAAAGTGATTCAAGGTGCGAAGCAAGTGAACTAGGTGTGAAAGACAGATTTGTGTATTAGAAGGGCTTGTATCCCTATAGGAGAAGGGTTTGAACAAAGCAGAGTGATAGAATAGAGCTAGGGCATGTGATTTCATGATTGCAAATTAGGGCATGGTTGAATCGAGTTAGGGTTTGAAGGAAACTAATAAAAATGTGCAACATGAGGTCTAAAAAATAAAACCCAAAGAAAAGAATGGCTCCAAAGAAGAAAGGAGCACTAGTAAAGGAAAAGAAGAAGGTGGTAGTAGAAGAAGAGGAAGAGATGGCCCCAGAAAGTAATTTTTAGAGATGCAAGACTCACGAGGACGTAATTGTGGGCTAGAATGAGATACCCACATACGAAAAGAAATGTAAGTGAGTATAACCACCAGACCAAGGATAACCAAAAGAAATTAGATGACTTGCTCACCTCCCAAATGAACAGATGAACTGAGGATGGCATGCTAGTATATGATGATGCTAGGGAAAGGCTACTGAAGAGGATTGGTGTCTACTAGCTATATGAGCTCCCATACTTTGGGAAATATGCACCATTTTATAGATGGCTGATGAGCCGAGTCCATGAGGACTTTTTCTATTTTGTAGGACGGAGGGTAAGATTGACACCCATTCTTATTGCCACAGTAACTAGATTAAAGGCAACAGGCGAGGATATTAAGATTGACCTAGCTAACAAGAGCACAATTTTGGAGACACACAAAGCACTAGGCTACCAGAAAGGACCGTGTGGAATGGACATTGATAAACTACAAAATTGTCTAGTAGTACAGGTAGCAGCGCACCTGATTACAAAGTTGAATGACCAAGATCATTCATCACAAGTTAACTCAATGTGGCTGCATGTGGCAAGGTGCATGTCAAAAGGATTCACTTACAACATTGTCAGATTCATTGCAGAGCAAATAGTAGAGGAAGCGCATGTAGGAACCAAGATAAGTTTTGGCTATGTTTTGCTAAGTTTGGTATTCATGGAGATTGGGGTACCAGATGGCCCAAAAGAGAATATATGGGAATACCCCATGAATCAAAAGTCTCTAGCTAAATGATTCAACAAGTATCTATGCAAGGGGTCTATGATGGACGAGGTAAAGGAGAGAGTGGAGATGTGGTATGATAGGCTCCATGTGGCATTTGAAGAGGAATGGCATATACCCAAGGAGTTGCCTTCAGTTCTAGGGAAGTAGGAATAGTTTGTAGTCTACCAACACTTTTATATTGTGCACTTTCCAATGGTAGATGGGTCATGGAGCCCTTGGTGCAAACTGCCTTATGTATTTTCTGCATGATATTTCCAAGCTTCAGTTCATCGGTTCACCGACACATGAAGGTTAGTATTTAATGCAGACAAGGTGGACTGTGAATACCACACCTTGCGAGAAAACATATGGATATCCAAGGAAGAATGCATACAACAAGAGTATTATCTCAGAGATTTTGAGAATTAAACTAGAGACACTTTCCATTATGGATATCGGGGCCACGCTGATATACCTTCAACTTAAGCCAAAAATGGAAAATAAAAAGTATGTGGAAAATGAGTTCGCACTTCTAGGGCCACTGAAGGGGAAGCATACCATGGAGAACATCTCGACACCTAGGCCCTCTGAACCCAAGCAAGATGATGAGGAAGAGGATGAAGAGTAGGAGGATAGTGGTGGCTTGGTGTGGAGGAGGAAGAAGCCATCTAGCCAAAAGGAGAAGGAGCACGTGATGAATTCACAGGGAGAAGGAGTTACTGGGGAAGAGTAGGGTGACCAAATATTTAAGAAGGTATTCAAGCGCACAAGGGCACAAGGAGAAACCCAACAAGTAAAGGAGCTAGAGGAGAAGAAAAGAAGAAAAATCATGCTAGGTGAGGAAGCAGAAGAATCTGAGGAGAGGGCACCCTCATCTCCAATAGAAGAGGAGCCTTAACATGAGGAGGAGAAGAAAATGGAAGGAGGAGAAGGGGAATAGTCAGAGGCCACATAGGACAAGGGTGAGGATACATATAGTATTCCTAACCTTAATTCTACCATTCCAAAAGGGCCAAGATCCCATCAGACAAGTGAGGATGTAAGGGTGCATACTATGGGTTATGTAGAGGACTAGGAGAATATTTTTCGTGCTCAGTTCCTGCAGCACCATCACACAAAAGGATTTATTTGGATGGGTGCTTATGTATGAGAACAAGGCAACGTTGCGAACATGAAAACAACTTTCATGGTCGATGCATACACATATGGATGAACTGGATTTTCATGTTTGTGAAGAATCATGTGCTTCTAGGAAATTGAAAAAGACACTAGAATCCCGACACATGACAATTAAACCAACTATTATGATGGATGAGTAGGTAAGAAATGCATTGGTAAAAGTATCTGCTAAGCTAGCTAGAAGGAACATTGACAAATATGCTACAATTAAAGTTCTTACGAGAGAGGAGATGAAGTTGAAGAATGTGGAAATAGTGTGTTTAGTACAGGAGAGGGATCTGAGCAAAAGGAAACATGACACTTTTGTTAGTATGGTGGAGGAAATTAAAAATGATTTCCTAAAGGTATGCCCACATTTAGAATCCCAAGTACTAAAAGAATTTCCTTCTGTGATGTACTACGTAAAGACAATGATAAAATTAGTATTGGAGGATGAAAATGTGCGTATACTAAAACAGCCCAAGGACCCAGTAGAAGAGGCGGAGAAAGCATATGATGCAGTAGCAAGCAATATTTCTACTTATGAAGGCCTACTGTAAGCCATCTGTGATGAGCTAAAGAAAGTTGATCATGCACTAATGATATGCACAGCTCCAGATGTGCTAATCGTGGTAAAAACATTAGAGGAAGATAATGAAGTGCAAAAGGCTATGAAGGATTCAACCCTAGGACGTGCTAAATGATTAATCCTGGTGAAGCAGAAGCATGAGACACTAGCTGCAGCACAGGCACCGCATAAGGAAAGGTTAGATGAGCTTGGAAAGCTCATTACTCAAAAGATGGATATATTGGAAGGGGTGCAAACCTCTATGTCAAGTGTAATGCTTGTGATACATAATGAGCAGGGAAAGCTAACTATGGATGAGCTACAATCTATCATTGTAGATGTGCCAGAGAAGGCAGGAATGGTGTTGACAAAGTGGGAGAACTTGGAAGTAGATATAAAAGAGGAATATCTAGAGTTACTACTTCAAAATGAAATGGAGGAGCCTGAGGCCTGAACAGTTTTTGTTGTGTATACCTTATTCAAAATTCTTTATTCAACCATTCTTTATTTATCCATTCTTTGTGTAAGTTTTGGACATCACCATTGTTGGGGTGACAATGAGATTAGTGTGGGGTAATGTTGATTAGAGAAAACACTTAGTAGAACTCACACACAAAGTCCGCGTAGGAGAACAACATAGGAGCAAAGGTGTGAAGGTATAGGAAGGTGTCGTGCGCGGAGGTGTAGAGTCAGACTTTCGGGACTTAGCTGATTTTGGAGATCGGGGCTATTTTTAAGATGTTGGCATGCGCAGAGCACACAAAGTGATGCTTTGAGACTTGTGTGCCACTCTTCGTGGAGATTTCAAAGAGCATGTCAAATCACTCTTGCATGGACATAAGCTAGGAATAGATCTACCACTATAGTTAACTATCAGTGATCTATAGATAGCATACTTGCATGTATGGCTATAGTTGTAAAAGGTGCGTGGCTATTATTAACATGCAACCTATTTTGGTAGAGTTAAGCGGTGAAGGGCTAGTCCCCCACCCTATATATATGTAATGAATTACTTAGTAAGAGATAGATAGGGACACATACTGCTTTGAAGGGTTAGAGATACATGAGTGCATGAGACTGGATAATTGTAACAGATCCATGTGCGCATGTCTAGTATTGTATGAAGCTTTTGTACTATTGGTATAATGAATATATGAAGAATATTGGCCGAACAACGATTCGATATGTTTATCATTGTTTACTATTATTATGATGATGATTTATACTTAAGTGCTTATAGATCTGGTACAATGTAACGATGTATAGATGGATTAGTTTCTAAATATATTTTTTTTTATACTGCTTCATCATGCTACCATTCTTCTACAACAACCCTAAAGAGGGACTTGGTACCTTTGCTTGCTTCAGTGAGTGTTCAACATAGGTGAGTGATGTGCCGCGTGACTAGGTGTTATCTCGAGAATTCTAGGTGCTTCAATATGTCAAATATCTTCTTGGTAAGTCCAAGAGTCATGCAGAACATCTCCCTATCCTTAAAATAATTTTTTATAATCATATCAAATACTTCATGTGCCTTGAACCAAATAAATGTGTCTTTGTTGTCCTCTCTGGAAAATTGCTTAGTTTTATCGTCTCTTTGTGTGGCATTGAAGTCAGCCCCACTACAATCAAGGAGATTCTTGAGATGCCTCCATCAACTAACCTAAAACAACTTCATATTTTGCAAGGAAAATTACAATCTATTCAACATTTCATTTCCCAACTTTCCGATCATTTTCATGCTTTCCACCATCTTAGTAAAAGGATCTCCTTAAAGTGGGACAATTAATGCCATAAATCCTTTAAATCATTGAAGGCCTATCTTATTTAGCCACCCGTGCTCATCCTAACTAAATATGATCAAAATTTCTAGCTTTAAATTTCAGCTACTTACAATTCCTTTGGTGTCATGCTCGCTCATCGTGATGAGAAATATAGGGAACAAGTGGTTTATTACAAAATTCATACACTTTTAGACTACGAGACAAGATACACTCATGCCGAAAAATATTCCTTAGTCTTTATCATCACCAAAATTTTCCACTACGTAATTAATCGTAAAACCTTCATCATCACTAACACTAACCCTCTCCACTATATGTATGCTAAGCCTTACCAACACCAATGCACCTCACATTGGCTCATGCTCCTTGCAGACTTAGACCTTGAGTTTACTCATCAAAATTCTATTAAAGGACAAACTATTTCTGATCAACATGAATACAAACCACTTCCTATACATCAATCCTCTAACTTTGACTTTCCCGTCAAATTAATTTCCACTATTTCTCTTAAATACATGGATGTCATGGCCTACCAAATGACCTTATTCTTAGACGGTTTCAAATATCAACGTGGGGGTGGTACGGTTGTTATCCTCATTCCTCTTGATGGTGAACATATGCCTTTATCATTCAAACTTGATTTCAAATGTACTAATAACATGGCCAAATATGAAGCACTCATACTAGGGCTCTAAACTCGCCATTTCCCTCGATATTAAAACCATTAATATATTTGGTGATTCTCAACTTGTAGTAAATCAAGTCAATGGATCATACCAGTGTCATAAAAAACCCTTCAAAAGTATAAACATCATGTTGACATGATTTTTACTACCTTTGATCATTAAAATCTTCAAACCACTCCACGTTCCACTAACAAATTTGTAGATACCATGGCTTGTGTGGCCTCAAAGATACCCGGCTTACCTTCCGACTCAAATTTTTTTGTCATGGTGCAAAGGGTGTAGTCACCTTCTCACCTAAGTTATAGCGTAAACTTTGTGGGATGAATAAAAACCAACCCATGTGATATTTGGTATAAGCAATATGTTGATTACCTTTCCCTTTCCATCTTACCTCCATATCTCACCCATAATGGTCGATAGTAATAAGGAATCACATTGCACAATATGATAGTATTGTACCATTCAATCTACACTTTGACTCTTGTGCCTAAAATATATTTCGACTCTATTTTGGGATTAGATTTGATTATTTTAGAGAATTTATCACTCCTTTGAGATGAATATTACTTCAAATTTATCCTTGTAAGCCTGGACATGTTAGGAGAACTTATCAATGATGAAAATAATCTTAGAGGCATAATCCCATGACTATCCCAAACTATTTCTCGCATAGAATAAACATGCCCATTGAGCATATTTTACATTGAGAAAAATGGTATCATCATTTTGAATTGCAAAAGGTATTTTATTATTTTGAGAAGTAAATTTATCTTTCCCTGGTGACTTGGAGTTAGAACATTCAAGTTGGTCCACTCAGCTCACGGAGAAACCCTAAGGAGAGAGCAAACATCAGAATAAAAATGCTTATAACTTTTCAACTACACCTCCATTTGAGAAAATTATTTTTACACTTGATTTATATGAAAATTTAATCCAAATATTACCTATATGATTTATTTTCATGAGACTCATAAAATTATTTTTAGGGATAAGAAGTTTGGAAGCTCAAAATGAGCTTTTCAAAAGACTTTTTGCAAAAACTCACATAACTTGCTCAAATGACCTAAAATTTGACTTAAAATTTTGCATGAAGAACCAAGACATATTCCTCCATTATATCCCATTATTTTTTTGAAAATAATAGGTCTACAATTGTCTATCCCATCTCATTTGCAATCCAAAACAATTGGGTGTCTCAAAGACAATTTTGGCTAAAAGTAGTATTTTGCTTCAAAACCTATTTCTTGAATTTTTGAGCCATAAAACAAGGTCATTAACCTGTTATACACATGATCCTATCAATTCAATGCTTCACTTGGCATCAAAGAGACCCCTATACCACCTAACCAACATACCTAGTTCACATTGACCGCTTGACATCAATGAATTGAAAAAAAAAAACAAAATGGACACATACTTCAGAAACTATCTTCTTGATGTTATTTTTGGTCTTCTCAAATGTCCAAATATCTGTAAAATTTAGTATCATTTGATCCATTTGAAGGTAAATGAGCAATATTAAGACTTTGTGTAACATCCACTTTTCATCACTTCGTCTCTAGAATTTTTTTAAAAAATTATGCAGCTGATTTAAATACCCATATATTTAAATATACATAAACATTAAATCTATCCATTTTTATAACTATCATGAACCTTGTGCAACTGTATGAGAGAATGTTGAACCTACTCATTCTCCCTCGGTGCTCTATGTGAGCCCTACATAAAATGTAACCCTTTGGTTCCCTTTAACAGATATGATATATAAGTGAAAGCCCCTAAGTGTGTACCTAGGTTCCACATATATGAAATCCATAGGCATCTCACACCTTAGATAATGGTTAAATCTCGATAGTGTAATCAACATCTTACACCACTTTACACAAATTTTATGAGTTATGTATGCCATGTTCGATTCTATGACATGGCACACTCACCATTGGAATCTTGTCATCTAACCTTCTTCACTTGTTCAATTATATGGATTCACAAATGTTAATGTTGTAAATAGCTACAATCCTTGAATGAGGTATAAACTAGTTTAACCTACATGAAGATCTACCTCTATACCATCCTGTGATGCCTATGGGAAGAAAGTGTTCTTGTAAAAATTCACCTTGTTACTTGCCCACATCTCTTCCCGTAACCATCATAGGTTGATATAAGGGTGTGTACCCAGGAGGTCCAACATGTCTTGTAACTCTATCAAGGTTTGTACTTAGGACAACACCATACTATAATCCAGTCTCTTGGTGAGACAACTCATTATAGATGCTAAATGGAAATATCCTAATGGTGACAATCATCACCATAGGGATATGACTATGTAGTATATGCAATGAGTTCACCCACCTAGAATTCTATATTGGTGCATGGTGTTTAATGTTTTTGAGGTAATCATTATAGAACAACCTAGGGCTTACAACACCTTCTCCATGAATGGGTCATACCTAAGGTCAGGATTGAGTTGATCCCCGGATCCCCAATCTCTATAACATTTTAATTACCTTTCAATATCTCATACCCATGTTAACCATTGATGGAAACAATACAATCAATGTCAATGACTATTATTACAGTTTCAAAAATTGTCTCTTTAACATTTAGGCTAATGCTTCTTATTTCATATTCTAGGGTATGTACTTACATAAAGCTAAGTAATTAGGTATGATTCATTCCTTGAATTAAGTGCCATAGGCTATCAATTCCAATCCTCTTTTAGTTTAAGCACATCTCTTTTCTTAATTACAACTCAGTAAAGAGTATTCATTTATTTTACTATCTCCAACAAGTAAGATAAATCTGAGGTATCCTATATGATAGATTTTATGAACCACTTACCCATTTATCTTTCCCTATCATATCCTTTTAAAATATCACTCTCTAATTCTCTTTAGAGATAATTATAGTATTGACTAGGGATGGGATTTTAATGCTATGTTCTTTTAACTTAGTAAGCATGTTCCATATTACTTCCATTATATCCAAATGCTTATGTGCTCATAATTATGCATCATGGGACAACCCTAAATAAAAACATATCATCTCCTTGAGCATAATATTTCATAACACAATTTATCACAATTATTCAATTCCCGAATAGTGGAACCATACTCAATATATTTTCATATTAGATTACCATAAGCCCTTCCTCTTGTTACTTGGGAGTGACATCCTTGAATAGGAATTAATGTTGATTTCACTTAGAAATCAATATTACATTCTTATATCTTTGTTATGAGTTAGCATAACATATATTTTAAACAACCATAGCACATAATGTACCTGATTATCATAACCTTACCATGGTTCATGATAATCCAGCTACTTACTTAACAACTACCATTAAGATTAGACAATCATATTTCTAGATATCTTTGACTGGTTGAGTACACCCTATACAAAACCTTTGGAGAATGTAATACAAATTTACAAGTAGGTTGATAAATTGCATTTTATAATGAGACAATTATCCATTAGCAACCTTAACTATTTCCAAGTATGCTTAACGTATGGTTTGTTAGATCATGATATTCTTAGGAAATAGTCCACTCATAGTTCCTTATATGTTCCCTAGCATTCACACATATGTTGTGTGCTAGTAATTACTATGTATTTAAGACTAACACTTAATACAATAGTGACAAAGATACTAATAACCTATCTTGATAAATTTTTGGTTCTTAACTCATCATTTTCCAATCAATCACTTATAAGAAAATATATTGCAACAAAAATATTTCTTAATTTCATTCAAGAGATAAGTACAATTCATGTCTATAAGCATGATCAAAGTCTTTCATTTTAATGAATAATACAGAGACATTAAATAACAAGGCCTTTCCCGATTCTAAGGAGAAGTACTTCATATAAGAACATTCCAGTCAGTCATATCTTTAACTTTCCTTGATCAAAATAATATACAAAACTAAATACTTCACTCTTTCTCCACAACATTTATCTACATAAAATTGTTAGCATGAGTTAGTTCACAAGAACTGAGCATGATAAGCCTCAACTCATCTTAACAACATACTCTACTTAATTATTTCATAAAAAGAACTCATATTATTTTTATGAATCAATATTGTAGAACTTAAGAAGATAACAATTATTTCTATAATATGTCAAGAGCAAGCACTTTCATGAGCTAAGAAAGAAATCAGTTTCAAACTTACATTTCAATACAACTATTTCAGTCACTCAGAACAGCCACCTAAATTATAAGGTACTTGATAATCATAAGTGATCAAAAGACTACTCATAAGAGTATCAAGATTCCACTCATGCAATCCCATACTTGCATGCCTGGAATCATTTTTACTCATTGATTAAGTAACCATAAATATAACAATAATCACATTCAAGCAATCTCTCAAATATTCTTAATAGATCCAACAAGGATTTCATACACCCATAAGGTCTACTAAGGTCCATGCAATAATACTAAGACATCAAGCATATTTAATTAAAATTACGATATTAGATTAACTTTAAGGATGAGAGAGAGCATTCACGGCATCCTGCCATTTAGCAACAGGTAAAATTCAAGTAATAGGTTACATAACCAATACTTTCCTCAACTTAAGTATTTATTAAACATTCCAAGACTAGGAAAAAGAACATAATTTCTTTTCCTTAGCCTGGTTATCAACATAACAATACCGATTAATTACCAAAGCATTTCAAGATGTTTTAACGAAAGGGAGTCATGATAACATGACTGAAATTTAACCTATTAGCCCAAATTGGGCATTCATAAATGCATGAGTTTTCTCTTCACAAAATTCAAAAGAAATATTTCATTTACTCCTCACTAAGTCAAGGACTCTATTAGAACAATGAAAATTTCTACTAATCCATTCCACTAGAAAAGTTTTGATAATAAAAATTATTCATGACAAACCCAAAAGAAAAACAATAAGGGACTTTTTAGATGTCATGAGAACTCCATAATCCTCAAGGAAGAACTGAAATATTAACCTAAACTCAACTAAACTATTCCAAATCCTTTTCCCAAACCTTTAAAGTAATTGTTAAAAACAGGTCATTACTTTGTGACAAATAACCAACAAAGTTACTACAATTTTTGAATCCAAGAAGAAGGTTATCAATAAAATTTACGGGTAAGCATGGCCTAGAGCATAAAGATCCCAAATTAAAACAACTACCAACACAATCCTGCTTGTTTAGATATCACAACTTAATAAAGAGAATCAGTTCAACTCTTTTTGACCTCAAATCTAATTAAAAAGCTTCTATAAGATCAACTTAACTATAAGGATTATTTCCTTAAAAAATAATCATTACCTTCAATGTCTTTCGAAAGGATGAAGGTTCTTATTCAGATCAACTTTACTTTCAACCTCAACTTTGAACATAGTTGTGGGTAGCCCAACTAAGAAGTTCATAATAATAATAACATTAAATAGAAAAATAGCTCACAATATACCCTATGGGGTTTTACTAAGGAGCATATCTATTTCTATTAATAAGGATGGAATGAAAACAAGAATGAGTACATCATACAAGATGGTCTTAATCTTCTCAAAGACCCAACTTTTAAAAACATAATTACCACAACCCATATAGAATCCCAAAGGTGTTGAATATATTGAGTCAAGAAAGAGATCAACAAATATGAGTTGCAACAACACACATAAACCAACCTCATGTTGTGTAACCTTGCAAACATTAATGCCATGATTTGATGATAGGGAAAAACTAGAAATCTAGTCAAGCACTCATATGTAGCTCAAAGATTAAGTCATTAACATTATTCAAGAATGCCCATCAAGGGTTAAGGAGGCGATTTAATATTTTACTACATCATTACCCTCATTATCCCTAAATAGATGTTATTATTAAATAAAATGATTTACTCTCAACACCACTACTTACTAGTATTAAAACCAGATCTACTAGGCATAGATGATACCTCCAACAAAACCAATACGATTTCATGGGAATAGATTTCTTTAAAAAGAATCAAACCCAATTCCATAAATCTAACGATTACCAAACAAGGGAAGTCATTAACAACAAAACCTTTCAAACATCAAATTCCAGTATTTCACATTATCTTGCTAATTTTATATAATCAAGGAGAAATGGGTAACCATTAAAACAAGGTTTTCTATAGTTTAATTCCTTATTCAATCACAACATTGAAATAAGAAATCAAAACACACAGGAAATGTCAAGCCAAAACTTAATGATGAATACAACTGCAACTCTTATTCATCCCATGAAATACATTGTCTCATCACAATAATAAATCACATTGAAACCGGAAACCATTACTTTGTTTCCAAACAACATTCATCACACTCAAAGATCAAACAAATTCTACAAAAGTAAGGATTAAATTGATTTCACATCACCAAGGATTAAGAATACAAATTTCAATCTAGGTAAAGTTCTATTTGTGAAATGACTAAATAGAGCAAGAGATTATGATGAGTTTCAAAGCGTATCATGCCTGTTACTCCAGTATTTCTTTCCTTGCAATGTTCTCATGATTCTTCAGAAATCCCCAATCCTTTGAAATGAATTCCTTCATCCAATAGATTACAATGATTCCTCGCTATTTATTGAGTCCGGGAACTTTCTTGTAAATCAACTCCACTTATGATTTCCTCATGCAAACTCGCAATAACTTACATATTCAATTTTTGCATACAAGCTTCATGCGAAGTTTCTAGCCATGAAAAGAATCAATACCAAAAACCACCTTACTTTCCCCAATCCTTCCTCACATTGCCCAAGGAAGGTGAGAGTTTATTACATATTAAATGCCATTAATGCAGTGGTTGAAGGAGCTTTACCACCAATTTTAACAAACCAACTATTCTTATCTTTTCTTTAAATTTAGCAAAGTCACACTTCATGCCATGCAAGGCTATTTAAATTTAGTTAACCCATATTATTTCCCTCAACTTGGTCGGTGGATCAATAAATAAACAATAAAGAATTTAGTACAATATATTGGCGGTGGGGTGTCCAACTCACCACTTAATTTAATTTCAAAACTTTAGATTGTATATAGTTTTTAAAAGACCAATTAAAAACTTATGCAAATAGCAATTTCAGATGCCCATCTCTTTTGTGTATAAGGACTCAATCAAATAATTATATTTATACATCCTTTCCAAATAGCCAGAGTTACATCAACTCTAAATTCGCAAGTAATAAGTTCTCATGTTAGGTTAAGAACCATGCTATAAGATTAGATTGTCCCTTCCTTGATTACACAAAGTTAATAAATCTCCCGAAGTAGTTATTTTTCTACTTCATACTTAGCAAGTTATTTTTTGTAATATGTTCCCTTTGTGTGTGTGTGTGTGTGTGTGTGTGTGTGTGTGTGTGTGTGTGTGTGTATGTGTATGTGTATGTGTATATGTATATATATATATATATATATATATATATATATATATATATAGATGTTATAATATATTATAATGTTATTAATCAAGAAAGTTGTTTAAGCATTATGGAAATTGATTCCCTTAATTCAAATAATTAAGTTATTGACTAATGACTGTAGTCATTCACCCAAGAAAATACGACCATGCTAGTATTAGCCATCAGGTGATGTAAACTACTGAATGGTTGGCTCAAAATCAATTCTAATTCAAAATAAAATCTTATTCGAGTTCCAATTTTGGTCATTAAGAAAACTATCCAGCTGTAAAAGCCTTAACATACATAGTTAAAAACTATTATGCTCGCAATTTACTAGAGATAAATGGTAACATCGTAAATCACTTTCAAGGCTTATATTTACACCAAGTATTTTATGAAATACTACATTACAAATGATGTAATGTCACCTTAGTGAAAACAATCACTTTATCATCCCGGATAGACCCTAAGGATTTATCCTTAGCTTATGGGTTTACATCATATCAAGTTTCCATCTAATTTTTGATACAAAGGTGCCAACAACAAAGGATAAAACCATTTGTCCTATCATTCCTTTAAAATAGTAATGAAAGCACGGGGTTACATACCTCCCCTCTTAAAAGCATCATCGTCCCGATGATGTGGTCCTTGCTAAATGAAATCAAACAATTCCACATAGGATAAAAGATTAATTCTTGCATAATAGTTACTATTTCCCCATAATTTTATGGTTTTCAGATTCAAAACTTTAAATTCAGTAGCTGCATCATCTTATCAGACTGTAAATAGTCACGTAGTCTAAATTATTTCATGATTACTTCACTAAAGTAAATCATTTTTGTAATATATATATATATTTGATATACAAGAGGATAAATTAAAACAAGCTTACCTGGTACCCTTTAAGGAAAACTATTCCTTTTTTTGGGATTACAATATGGATATGTGGTAGTTCATTTAGATAGATCACTTTCCTCATCTCTGTTAAGAACTTTTGATTTGAGGTTCCAAAACTCTACAACATTAGGTCAAAAAGATAAGGTACCAACATTAATTGTTCATCGACTTGAATATTTCCTATTTCAGTTATCAACTACCTCAACATATTTTACACTTTTTATCTCTTATAACTGGTCCAAACAAAGAATGTTGTCAACGTGGTTATCCAAGCTTATGGATCTACCAAATTTTTATTTAATTTTTTTTAACAAATATCAACTCATGGATGAGTATTGAAAACACATTCTCTTGTCATCAAGCAAGAGGTCTTCCAGCTTATAAACATTTGAGAAAACCGGTTTTGCCAAAACCTCTCGAAGTATTTAAGTAACAAGGTTACCTTATTAGATATAGACTTTGACATCCACAACTTTTTTTTTATATTCCACTATTAAACCTCCTCAGTGGATTCACAAATCAATATTGATCCTAATATTACCAAGGTCATGCACAAATGTCACTTGGTTTGCATGAGGGTTTCAAATAAGTAGTGTATTGTTTGTAAAATCTTTTACTTTAATACATAATTAGTATGTAAACATTAAATGACTTACTTATGTTATTTAACAACTTACTAAATTCTCTTGGAAGCTCTAATAGTCCTCCGACTTACAAGTCATCGTATCTTTCTCCCAACATATTATAAAGCATACGAGTTAAGTCTGAAACTCTAAGGGCTTGAAGATGCCATGCTGAGTTACATAGAAACTATCACAAGAGAGGGATTTCACAATACATCCCTTGATCCTGAACCTACACATTTCTATAGCAGGGTTCATATTAGTGAAGTATGAATTCCCTTATCTAGGTTCAACTAAAAATACTAGAATCAACCACAAAAACCCATGAAAGTTCACAGTAATTCATAAACTAGAATTTCCATAATCACAACATGTCACGATAGGTGAACAAAGAAATCATGTCATGATAGGTAATATAAAAGAAATCTTGTCTTGTGAGATACAAGATATTACCAGAAGCTAAATATAACCTCATATGATCTATGCTTTTAGATGAGTTGACCCAAAATGAGCCATCACCAAACCTAAGATCCTCCTTTCAATGTGGTGATACCCCAAAACTTTGGGTACTTGAGTAATATAACCTAGAAGTAACCAAAATAAACATATATATTACAACCACTATTAAAAGTCAACAGACAGATTATAATATTTTCAGTTCCTTGGAATTGAAATATTAATTATGTAAATCAAATATTTGAAAGAATATAGAATCAATCACTTAGATCAATGCTACCTAACTAGACATAAGCTGAAAATTTGAGCATTTTTATTCCATATTACTAGAAAGAGTTAGGCTTCACATTTGTTGACCAGTTTTTCATTGAGTACAACTAACCCATATTTTCTTTCTTTTAGTATTGAAGAATACTAATCTCATGGATCTCTTCACAATTTTCTCTCTCCTACTAGGGATACATGTTCCTTTCCTTTGTTAACTGTCCTTGCAGCATGCTTCATCATTCATGACTTGTCCATCTTCTTTAAAGGACATTGGTTGGCATAATGCCCATTGCCACATGTGAAACATCCACCAATAGGTCCTGATTTACCGCCTTTAACTTTTCCATTTGCAATAGTATTATGCTTTTTCCTATAGGCTATCACTACAAGTTTTTGTGTAAATTTAATTTTGGTAGAGCACATTTTCTTGCTATGCTTTTTCCACCAAATTTTCTTAGCATTCCGAGATGAAGAAGAATAATCACTTTTATGACCCTTTTCATTTTTATGAGTGGGAGTGTCTAGCAGATTTGGTTTTAGCCCACTGGATTTTCCAAATATCATCTGATCAGAAGAAGATCCATGTTTATCCAATGCTTCCCCCAATTTTAGGTTTAGTTCATCTTTGGATTGGTAAGTCCAAAACTTGCCATCAATGATCATTTCATCATTTAAATAACTCTTCTACTTTTTATTAGCAACAAGACCTAAGTTGTCCTTTTTCCAACTTATCACTTTCACCCATCACCAACTGCTCCAAGGCATCTATCCGATTTCGGGTATATTGAAGGATTGCCAGAATTTTGTCTAACTTTTGCACCGTGGAAACCGCATAAAAATTAGACCCGTTCTTTCTTCTTGATGCATCCTTCCCATTTCCATTTTTATTCTAAAAACAAAATAAAAGTTTTAATTAGTGTAAGGACCCAATAAGTCCAAGAGTTGCAACCTTCAGCTCTGATACCAAAATGTAACATCCAATTTTTTTCACTTCATCTCTAGAATTTTTTTAAAAAAAAAAATTATGTAGCTGATTTAAATACCCATATATTTAAATCTACATAAACCTTAATGCTATCCATTTCCAATAACTATCATGAACCTTGTGCAGTTGTATGAGAGAATGTTGAACCTACTCATTCTCCCTCAATGCTCTATGTGAGCCATACATAAAATGTAACCCTTTGGTTCCCCTTTAACAGGATATGATATATAAGTGAAAACCCTAAGTGTGTACCTGGGTTCCACCTATGAAATCCATAGGCATCTCACATCTTAGATAATGGTGAAATCTCGATAGTGTAATCAGCAACTTACACTACTTTGCGCAAAGTTTCTGAGTCATGTATGCCATGCTCGATTCTATGACGACACACTCACCATTGAATCTTTGCCATCTCACCTTAATTCACTTGTTCAGTTATATGGATTCACAAATGTTAATGTTGTAAACAGCTACAAGCCTTGAATGAGGTACAAACTAGTTTAACCTACATGAAGACATACCTCTATGTCATCATGTGATGCCTATGGGAAAGAAAGTGTTCTCGTAACAATTCACCTTATTACTCACCCACATATCTACCATAGCCATCATAGGTTGATATAGGGGTGTGTACCCCATGTCCAACATGTCTTGTAACTCTATCAAGGTTTGTACTTAGGACAACACCATACTACAATCCAGTCTCTTGGTGAGGCATCTCATTACAGATGCTTTTGGTAGTATCTAATGGTGACAATCGTCACCATAGGGATATGATCCGGTAGTATATGCAATGAGTTCACCCACCTAAATTCTATTTGTGCATGGTGTTTAATGTTTTTGAGGTAATCATTATAGAACAACCTAGGGCTTACAACACCTTCTCCATGAATGGGTCATACCTAAGGTCAGGATTGAGTTGATCCTAGGATCCCCAATCTCTATAACATTTTAATTACCTTTCAATATCTCATACCCATGTTAACCATTGATGGAAATAATACTATCAATGTCAATGACTATTATTACAGTCTCAAAAATAGTCCCATCTTTAACATTTAGGCTAATGCTTCTTATTTCATATTCTAGGGTATGTACTTACATGAAGCTAAGTAATTAGGTATGATTCATTTATTTAATTAAGTGCCATAGGCTATCAAAGCCAATCCTTCTTTTATTTAAGCACATCTCTTTTCTTAATTACAACTCGGTTAAATAGCGTTCATTTATTTTACTATCTCCAACAAGTAAGATAAATCTAAGGTATCCTATATGATATATTTTATGAACCATTTACCCATTTATCTTTCCCTGTCATATCCTTTTACAATATCACTCTCTAATTCTCTTTAGAAATAATAACAGTATTGACTAGGGATGGGATTTTAATGCTATGTTCTTTTATCTTAGTAAGCATGTTCCATATTACTTCCATTTTATCCAACATGCTTATGTGCTCATAATGATGCATCATGGGACAAACCCTAAATAAAAACATTTCATCTCCTTGATAAGAATATTTCATAACACAATTTATCACAATTATGCAATTCCCGAATAGTGGAACCATACTCAATATATTTTCATATTAGATTACCATAAGCCCTTCCTCTTGTTACTTGGGAGTGACGTCCTTGAATAGGACTTAATGTTGATTTCACTTAGAAATCAATATTACATTCTTATATCTTTGTTATGAGTTAGCATAACCTATGTTTTCAAAACAGCCATAGCACAGATGTACCTGATTATCATAACCTTACCATGGTTCATGATAATCCAGCTATTTACTTAGTAGCTGCCATTAAGATTAGATAGTCATATTTCTAGATATCTTTAACTAGGTTGATTACACCTTATACAAAACCTTTGGAAACGTATACAACTTTACAAGTAGGTTGATAAATTGCATTTTATAATGAGGCAGTTATCCATTAACAACCTTAACTATTTCCAAGTATGCCTAACGTATGGTTTGTTAGATCATGATATTATTAGGAAACAATCACTCATAGTTCCTTATATGTTCCTTAGCATTCACACATATTTTGTGTATAGTAATTACTATGTATTTAAGACTAACACTTAATACAATAGTGACAAAGATACTAATAACCTATCTTGATAAATTTTGGTTCTTAACTCATCATTTTCCAATCAATCACTTATAAAACAATATATTGCAATAGAAAATATTTCTTAATTTCATTCAAGAGATAAGTACAATTCATGTCTATAAGCATGATCAAAGTCTTTCATTTTAATGAATAATACAGAGACATTAAATAACAAGGCCTTTCCCAATTCTAAGGAGAAGTACTTCATATAAGAACATTCCAAGTCAGTCATATCTTTAACTTTCCTTGATCAGAATAATATACAAAACTAAATACTTCACTCTTTCTCCATGACATTTATCTACAAAATTGTTAGCATGAGTCAGTTCACAAGAACTGAGCATGATAAGCCTCAACTCATCTTAACAACATACTCTACTTAATTATTTCATAAAAAGAACTCATATTATTTTTATGAATCAATATTGTAGAACTTAAGAAGATAACAATTATTTCTATAATATGTCAAGAGCAAGCACTTTCATGAGCTAAGAAAGAAATCAGTTTCAAACTTACGTTTCAATACAACTATTTCAGTCACTCAAAATAGCCACCTAAATTATAAGGTACCTGATAATCATAAGTGATCAAAAGACTATTCATAAGAGTATCAAGATTCCACTCATGCAATCCCATACTTGCATGCCTAGAATCATTTTTACTCATTGATTAAGTAACCATAAATATAACAAGAATCACATTCAAGCAATCTCTCAAATATTCTTAACAGATCCAATCAAGGATTTCATACACCCATAAGGTCTACTAAGGTCCATGCAATAATACTAAGGCATCAAGCGTAATTAGTTAAAATTACGATATTAGATTAACTTTAAGGATGAGAGAGAGCATTCACGGCATCCTGCCATTTAGCAAACAGGTAAAATTCAAGTAATAGGTTACATAACCAATACTTTCCTCAACTTAAGCATTTATTAAACATTCCAAGACTAGGAAAGAGAACATGATTTCTTTTCCTCAGCCTGGTTATCAACATATCAATACCGATTAATTTCCAAAGTATTTCAAGATGTTTTAACGAAAGGGAGTCATGATAACATGACTGAAATTTAACCTATTAGCCCAAACTGGGCATTCATATTCATATGAGTTTTCTCTTCACAAAATTCAAAAGAAAGGTTTCCTTATTCCTCACTTGAGTCAAGGACTCTATTAGAATAATGAAAAAGATCTACCAACCCATTCCACTGAACAATGTTGGAGCATAACAAATAATTCATGACACAACCCCAAAGAAATCAATGAAGAACTTTTAAATGTCAAGAGAACTCTGTAATCCTCAAGGGAGAATGAAATACAACTAGACTCTAAGAAACTAGTCCAAATTTTTTCCCAAACCTTCTAGTATCATTGTACATGAACATTATGCCCATGAAAATCCAACCAATAACATTTACTTAGATAGATTTTTATATCCAAGAAGAAGGTTATCATAAAACTATTATGACTAAGCATGGCCTCAGAGCATAAAGATCACATCAAATTAAAATAAAGGCTAAAATAATCGAGCTTGTTTAGATATCACGTTCCAATAAAGAGAACTAATAAATCTTTTTAACCTCAAGATCTAATGAAAATTTCTATCTTGAAGGTCAACTTAATCTATCATGGATTATTTCCTTAAAAAAATTAGACATCAGAAATCATGTCTTTCGATAGGATGGAGGTTCTAGTCAAGATCGACTTTACTTTCCAAATCCTCACCTTTGCGTTTGAAGGGTAGCCCAACTAAGAAGTTCATAATAAGAATATTCTTAGTCATACTTGATTAAATAGAAAAATAGCTCACAATATATCCTACGGGGTTTCCAAGGAGCATATTCTATTTCTATTAATAAAAAGCATGGAATGAAAACAAGAATGAACATCACACAAGATGGTCTTAATCTTCTCAATACCCATTTTTTTAAAACATAACATTACCACAACCCGTATAAGAAAGGCATTGAAGATATTGAGTCAAAAAGGAGATCAGTATGAGTTAGAGTAACCAACACTAGTCAACCTAATGTTGTGTTCACTTGCAACCATAATGCCATGATTTGATGATAGGGAAAAACTAGAAATCCAGGATACTCAACAGCACTCATACGTAGCTCAAATATTAAGTCATTAACGTTATTCTAGAATGCCCATCCAAGGGTCAAGGAGGCAGATTTAATATTTTACTGCATCTACCCTCATTATCCCCAAATAGATATTATTATTAAATACAATGATTCCCTTAGCACCACTACTTGATAGTATTAAAACCAGATCTACTAGGCATAGATGATACCTCCCACAAAACCAATACGATTTCATGGGAATAGATTTCTTTAAAAATAATCAAACCCAATTCCGTAAATATAACGATTACCAAAACAAGGGAAGTCATCAAAAACAAAACCTTTCAAACATCGACTTCCAAGTATTTCACATTATCTTGCTAATTTTATATAATCGAGGAGAAATGGGTAACCATTAAAACAAGGTTTTCTATAGTTTAATTCCTTATTGAATCACAACATTGAAATAAGAAATCAAAACACACAAGAAATGTCAAGCCAAAACTCAATGATGAATACAACTACAACTTCTCATTCATCCCATGAAATACGTTGTCTCATCACAATAATAAATCACATTGAAACCGAAAAACTATTACTTTTTTCCAAACAACATTCATCACACTCAAAGATCAAACAAATTCTATAGAAGTAAGGATTAAATCGATTTCACATCACCAAGGATTAAGAATACAAATTTCAATCTAGGTAAAGTTCTATTTGTGAAATGACTAAATAGAGCAAGATATTATGATGAGTTCAGAGCGTATCATGCATGTTACTCCAGTATTTCTTTCCTTGCAATGTTCTCACGATTCTTTAGAAATCCCCAATCCTTTGAAATGAATTCCTTCATCCAATAGATTACAATGATTCCTCACTATTTATTGAGTCTAGAACTTGTTGTATAATCAACTCCACTGATGCTTTCCTCATGCAAACTCGCAATAACTTACAGTTCAATTTTTGCATGCAGAGATTTTGTGAGTTTCTAGCCATGAAATGAATCGATACCCAAAAACCCTTACTTTCCCCAATCCTTCCTCACATTTCCCAAGGAAAGTGAGAGTTTATTACACATTAAATGCCATTAATGCAGTGGTTGAAGGAGCTTGCCACCAATTTTTACAAACCAACTATTCTTAGCTTTTCTTTAAATTTAGCAAAGTCACACTTCATGCCATGCAAGGCTATTTAAATTTAGTTAACCCATATTATTTCCCTCAACTTGGTCGGTGGATCAATAAATAAACAATAAAGAATTCAATACAATATATTGGTGGTGGGGTGTCCAACTCACCACTTATTTAATTTTGAAACTTTAGATTGTATATAGTTTTTAAAAGACCAATTAAAAACTTATACAAATAGCAATTTTTGATGCCCATCTCTTTTGTGTATAAGGACTCAATAAAATAATTATATTTATACATCCTTTCCAAATAGCCGAGTTACATCAACTCTAAATTCGCAAGTAATGAAGTTCTCATGTTAGGTTAGGAACCATGCTATAAGATTAGATTGTCCCTTCCTTGATTACACAAAGTTAATAAATCTCCCAAAGTAGTTATTTTTCTACTACTTCAGATTTATATAGTTCCATTTATATATAATCTATATATATATATATAGATGTTATAATGTTAGCATAGATCAAGATAAGTTGTTATGCAAGCTTTTTATGGAAATTGATTCCCTTAATTCAAATAATTAAGTTATTGACTAACGACTGTAGTCATTCACCCAAGAAAATATGACCATGCTCTAGTATTAGCCATCGGTGACGCAAAACTACTACTTGAATGGTGGGCTCAAAATCAATTCTAATTTGAAATAAAATCTTATTCGAGTTCCAATTTTGGTCGTTAAGTGAACTATCCAGCTGTAAAAGCCTTAACATACATAGTAAAAAAACTATTATGCTCACAATTTACTAGAGATAAATGATAACATCGTAAATCACTTTCAAGGCTTATATTTACACTAAGTATTTTATGAAATACTACATTACAATGTCATAATGTCACCTTAGTGAAAACATTTTATTATTAAGATAGACCCCAGATTAGCTGGGTTCACATCAAGTTTCCATATAATTTTTGATACACAAAGGTGCCAACAACAAAGGATAAAACCATTTTTCCTATCATTATTACAATTTGATGCCCATCATTTCAGATCCCATATTCAAGATATATGTACTTATTTATATCATTCTCTCTATCAATAATTACATGAAATGATGACACCGAGAATATCGATGATATCCTCACTTCCATAAGGAAAATGTGAGCCGTATTATTCTATCCAGAATATTAAATTATCATAATATATGGGATCCTTAGACCTCCTCTTTAGTATTCATATTATGTGCTAGAAAAATTGACAAAACAAGAGGTTGTATATCATATTTGTAATGGTATTGTTGGAAACTGTAAGGAAAAGAAGCTTAAAACACACCCCCTGCTAGTCTAAGTGGGATGCAGAAAATTTAATAGGTGGCCCAATTTGAAGGCTGCCTTGATGCATAGAAATTCATTTCATCTCCCTGAACACCCTTTAAGGAAGTATGACAAAATGAAAATGGTTTCCCAACACCTTAATTCACATAAAGGATAATTAAATATACTATATGCTCACATTCCTGATGCCAATGACAAGGTATGGATTACCCAAAAATAATATAGCCTTGTTAAGCATAATATGAAGGAGAGAAGGGTGGTTCCACCACCAAGAGCAATTGCTAAAAAGGATTCTACAAAGAGAAAGGCAACTTTGTATTCAAAATATTCAAAAATTTCTATTCTCCCTTATCTCCACCAATTGAATCTCGATCCGAGATTGGAGAATTTTTCCTAAACAAAATGAAGCTCCAAATTTGGTTGCATATTACTTAACTTCATCAGATGAAGAATAGGAAACTATGAAAACTGAAATTTCAGCCAACGAAGCCCCAATGCAATCTTCTCAATCTTCTCCCTCCCCTTTAGATGAAGCGAGAAATATTGGGTAGAAATTCCTAATTTCCCACAAAGAATATCAAGATTAGGAGGCACAAGAAGATCCCTTAGTGAACATTAAATTCAATCCAAAGACATGAACCTTGAAAAGGGTAACCAAAAATAAGATGTCAACATAACAAGCCATTATTTGGCATGAAAATTTAGAATACATCTTCAGTCTTACAAAGAAAAGGAAAGCCAAAGGCTCCCAAGTGGTGCAATATGAGGAAGATCTAGAATTCTTGATAAGGGATATAGTAGAAGTAGCCATAGAATTAGTGAGAGGAGTACACACTATAAATAAAGAGATTGAAACTCAATTAAATTCCATAGTTCCTCTTGAAATAGTTTCTAATGTAGAAGAGGCATTGCATGGCTTATACAATAGTATAAAGAAATGCATCAATGCAAAGTAGCAACTAGAAATGTTCTTTAAAAGGAATGAAAAAATAATTAAAATAATGACATCATTAGAAAAACATTAATAAATATGGGACAGGCCATTGAAAAAGGAATTTGTAAAGACCTGTAATTATGACCATGACGATATTGGTATATGCCAAACTTATGCTCATTATAAGAAGGAAAGACTAAGTGAATGGAATGAACATGTAAGAATACTTTCTTTGTAGTTTGATGACATTATTTCTAGAGGAAATCATATTTTCATAGAAGCTTCAATCATGGAAGTATTTAACGAAACCATGAATTGGTTTCTGATGAAGAGTTCATGACATCACTTAAGCAATTATTGGTTAATTTTAAAAGGAGAATAACTAAGGTGAATGAAGGAGAAACTTCACATGTCATTTATATTTTTTCCAAAACAAGGGAAAAAATAAAGAAAATAGAGAATCGAAAGAAATCGCTAAAAAAGCAATTGGTAGTCAAAAGGATTTTCTTGACAAGTCTATTGTGCTATATAGAAGCCCAATTTTTGACATGGGAAAGATAACCAAATATTATCAGATTTATAAAAATAATATTGAACAGAATGAAAACAAGATGATAATATAGGTCCAAAATAAGAGAAAAACTAGGAAGTAATCGTGCCCGTGGACTCGGATCAATAATAGCCCATAATTAGGGAAGAACCAAAGTGAATCATAAATTTTAGTATCTGAGATAGGCTAGTAAGAATTGTAAAATTTATGACATGTAGATATATGAATATTTACAATTGATTGAATGTTCGTGTATATATTTCAAATTTTATACTTATCCAAACATGCATTTGTTGTTGGATATGCTAAACTCCAAATATATTATTGTGGCATAAACTAATGATCAATATCATAAAATATTCGTAAATGAATAGTGATCTCTAAGCTCAAAATATGTTATTGTGGCATAACATAGTGGGTGATAAGAACGCAACATTTTACTTGTATTTTGTTAAATCATAGTGACACCAAATATTGAAATAATATGTTACAATATAAGTTAGCGAACACTAAGATAAAAATTTCATTATTTGACTTGTTACATGATAATGACATCAAATATGGAAATTTACAATAGTAGTAGTGTCTTAGTGGCAAAAACTTAAAGATATCCATTATTGATTACCGATTGCTAAACTCGAAATTTTTTTCAAGGCATAACCTAGCAAATTTCTAAGCTAGCAATTTCTTACATTTTTTTTGTTGAATCCTAAGGATAACATATCTTCAAATAATATGTTCCAACATAAGCTACACTAAAAATTTCATTCCTTTTCTTGTTGCATGCTTGAGACATCTAAGCTCGAAATATTCTATTGAGGAATCACCAAGATTTCATGTATCTCAACATTTGTTAATTTGATTTGTTACAAAATACTACCGACAACTTCTAAACATTATGAGTATGCATATTCTCGTAGACACTATCCTCGTAGAATCTTAATTTAACATGTTAAATGCTTCGACAACCATTCTCCAAATATTATGGGTTAAATCCTAACAAATACTAAGCTTAAATTATTACATAATTGTAAAGGCTAGAGACCACTAAGCTCAAATGTGAAATCTTGTCAAAATATTTCTTTGAAATATTATGTTGTGGTAGTACGTAGCAGCCGCTAATTTCATACTACCTTAATTAAAATTTTGAAATCCTAATGACCGCTAAGCTCCAAATAATATGTTGTGGAAATACCTAGCAAATGCTAGACTCAAAATATCTTTCTTTATTTTGTAAAATATTAGCAATCCCTATATTCCAACTATTATGATGTGGTAGTGTCTTAGCGGTGGAAAACTTCAAGATATCCGTTATTGAGTACCGATCGCTAAGCTCAGAAAATATTTTCAAGGAAAAACCTAGTAGCGGCTAAGCTCACAATTTCTTACATTTTTTCGTTGAATCCTAGCGACAACATATCTTCAAATAATATGTTGCAACATAAGCTACTAGATGCTACACTAAAAATTCCATTCCTTTTCTTGTGACATGATCGAGATATCTAAGCTTGAATTATTCTATTGTGGAATCACCTAGATGTCTTGTAGCTCAAAATTTGTTAATTTGATTTGTTAAATCATACCGCCAACAACTTCCGAACATTGTGAGTATGCATATTCTAGTGGAAACTAGCCTCCTAGAATCTTATTTTAACGTGTTAAATATTTACGACCACTTTACTCCAAATATTATGGGTTAAATCGTAATAGATGCTAAGCTTAAATTATTACATCTTTGTAAAGGCTAGCGACCACTGAGCTCAAATTAATTTCATTTAAAATGTTAAATCCTATCGAAATATTTGTTTTAAATATTATGTTGTGGTAGTACGTAACGGTCACTAATTTCATACTACCTTAATTAAAATTCTAAAATCCTAGCGACCACTAAGCTCCAAATAATATGTTGCGGTAATACCCAGCGAATGATAGACTTTACAAATCTTTATTTATATTTTAATACCTTATTGACCTCTATGTTCCAAATATTATGATGTGGTAGTATCTTAGCGGTAGAAAACTTCAAGATATCTATTATTGAGTACCAATTGCTAAGCTTAGAAACAAATTTTGAGTCATAACCTAATGGCCACTAAGCTCACAATTTATTAATTTTTTTCGTTGAATCCTAGTGAAAACATATCATCAAATAATATGTTGCAATATAAGCTACCGGAAGCTACGCTAAAAATTTCATTCCTTGTCTTATTACATGCTCGAGACATCTAAGCTCGAAATATTTATTGTGGAATCACCTAGATGTCGTGTAGCTCAAAATTTATTATTTTTATTTACTAAAGCATACCACCAACAACTTCCAAACATTATGAATATACATATTGTAGCAGAAACTAGCCTCCTAGAATCTTAATTTAATGTGTTAAATCCTTTAACCGCTATGCTCAAAATATTATCGCTAATTCCTAACGAACACTAAGCTGAAATTATTACATTGTTGTAAAGGATAATGACTGCTAAGCTCAAACCAATTTCATTTAAAATGTTAAATATTGTAGAAATATTTTATTTTAAATATTATGTTGTGGCAATATGTAGTGGATGCTAATTTCATACTACCTTAATTAGAATTTTAAAATCCTAGTGACCGCTTAAGATCAAAATAATACGTTGTAGCAATACCTAACATATGCTAGAATCAAAATATATTTATTTTTTTCGTTAAATCTTAGTGACCGCTATGATCCAAATATTATGTTTCGGTAGTGTCTTAGAGGGGTAAAACTTAAAGATATATGTTATTGAGTACCAATCGCTAAGCTTAGAAAATGTTTTCAAGGCATAACCTAGTGGTGCTAAGATCATAATTTCTTACATTCATTTAGTTGAATCCTAACAACAACATATCTTAAAATAATATGTTGCAACATAAGCTACTAGAAATTATACTAAAACTTTCATTCCTTTTCTTGTTACACAATCGAGACATATAGGCTCAAAATATTCTATTATGGAATCACCTAGATGCCGTGTTTCTCAAAATTTGTTAAATCATATCGCTGATAAATTACAAACATTATGTGTATGCATATTCTAGTGGATACTAGCCTCCTAGAATATTAATTTATTGTGTTAAATCCTTGCAAATTCTATGCTCCAAATATTATAGGTTAAATCCTAATGAATGCTAAGCTTAAATTATTACATTGTTGTAAAGGCTAGTGGTCGCTAAGCTCAAATAAATTTCATTTAAAATGTTAAATCCTATTAAAAGATTTGTTTTAAATATTTTTTTTTTTAGTATGTAGCAACCACTAAATTCATACTACCTTAATCAAAATTCTGAAATCCTAGCCACCACTAAGATTCCAATAATATGTTGCGGCAATACCTAGTGGATGATAGACTTGAAATATCTTTCTTTATTTCATTAAATCTTAACAACTAATATGTTATAAATAATATTTTTGGTAGTGTCTTATCGGCCTAAGAGTTTAAAATATCAGTAACTATCTATCAATAGCTAAGCTACATATATGGTATTTTGTTATACTCTAGTGGTTGCTAATATTACAACAGCTTTCTTGTTTTTGTTAAATCCTAGAGACAACTAATATCCAAATAATATGTTGCAGTATAACCTAGTAAAAACTAAGCTATGAATATAATTCATTAATGTGTTAATTACTAGCAACCATAATGTTTGACATATTAGTTTGTGGCCTTCCATAATGACTTTGTAAGCTCCAAATAAAATGTTGTTACAAATCGAGCCACCAATAAGTTTAGAATATTTTTGTCATGAGTTTGCAGCGGTGAAAATGAAATATAAATTTAAATATGTAACAATTAATATATTTATTTTATAAAACTTAGGCATATATATAATATGTTTACCTTCCATTGCATAACAAATTATCTCACAATTGAAAACATATTATGATTTAATAATTTCAAAGCATTTTGTTAACCTCGAATATCTTATCACAAAGTCAACATAAAACCATATAAACAATGTACAATGAAATAATTATATCTGGTTTTTTCTATCATCATAATAAAAGGAAAAAAAGTAGACATAATGAATACCAAAATAATATTTTGAGTCTCGCTAAATATTAAAATTTTAAAAACTTTTCATTATGCGATTGGTCATCATTTTCACGTAAATACAATCCAGAGGGGGATATAAAATGGTGGAAGCTTGAAAGAATTCAAATGAAATAAAAACTACAACTAAAAAGGGATTAAATTGTCTTTAGTTGGGGCACAATAGATTCCTTTTGTAGTGCCCACATTTTTATAGCTCTAGTTATTTTTGGTTCCCTTATGCATAGACATGTTTTGATTGAGACTCGATAGATTTTGGACATTTTACTATGTTATTTATCCTCATGGACATTATGGTATTTTGGGCGTGTAGCGCCAATTGTACTAGATTCGTATTTTGATATATTTCTTATGATGTTGATGACACTAAAAGGTTAGATGATAGTGATATTCATTGGTTAGATGTTGTTTCCTATGGTCAATTTGATTAATGATATAGTTTTTTGGATTTAAGAATGGTAATCTCATGCTAGCCTAAGTGTATGTTGTTGTAATTTTATTTGTGGATGATTCGTGGAAAACTATGTGAATAATTGTATGCATTATACTATCAATTATTTAATAATGTTAGGACATTATAAGTTTGATTGAATTTGTGATGTGTAGATGATGTTTATTATATTGGACAGATGCGGTTAATGTGTGCAATGAGTGTGCAGGTGACAGGTATAGGAGATCATGGGTTTCAGGGAAGCTATACAATTGTGCACGAGCAACCCACGGGCTGAGTCCTAACCATGCTAAATGTTTGAGGTCTTAGAATAGGTGTATTTATTTGGGCACCATGGACGAACCCTCAATTGTAATGTATTTATGTCTTGTAAAATTAATTATGTTTAGGTGTGTTTATTAAGTAAACTAGTTTAGGGGTGTAATGATCTCATGTTAATTTAAGTGATGGTTTTGGGTAAGTGTGTGTGTTGGTAGAAGGGATTGGGGACCACATGTGAACCTTCGGTGGACCCCAAATCCTCTACCCTTGTGCCCAAGCATGCCAAACCCGAAATTGGGTTATTTTGGGCATTTTTAGGGACCCCTATTGAGTTAGGGAGTTCCCTTAGCATGAAAATGGACCCTTGGACCCTACTTAATAGGTGGGGGCTTATTTCAAAGGTTTGGAGGAAGTTTCCCTCCCATTTTGCCCTCTTTAGGCACCATCCATGTAAGATGGTTGGTTTGTGTGTATTTGTTAAAAGTTTCTCCACTTTGTTTTATTTTAGTTTTTAGTATTTTGGGTGATAAGGGCTAAAAGGTGAGTTTACTCTTACTTATTTGGTTTTTGGAATCTTTGACTCTTGAGAGGAGAGGGGGTGACACTTGTCACCTTCCCATTAGTGAGGAAGCTTTTGCATTCCTCTTCTTATTCTTCCTCATGTGGAAGGAAGGGGTCTTCTTGGCTCATTTTTTTTTTTGGGAGAACTTGGAGAATTTTGGGAGCTTGGAGGTTTTCTTGGACAAAGGGAAAAGCTTAGAGTCTTGGAAAGCATTGTAGAGGTAGGATTCTTAACCTTTTTCTTTCTTAGTTGTGCTTATCTTGTTAACTATGCTTGATCAATAAAATGATGTGTTGTGAAGTTGTATGGTGAATGTAGTTTGTTTGTTGTTCTTTGTTGTTTTATTTTGTTTTATCTCCACCATCATTTGGATTGATGGTTTTTGGAGAATGTAGGGGAAGAGAGAGGGATTTCCCTCTCAAACCTCATGGTTGTTGGTCAAGCCATGAAGGTCCCTTCTCATCCCCTCATATGGTTTGAGGTGGGAGAAAGGTTCATATGGCTTGAACCTTTCCCCATTCTTGGTGAGGAAACCCTTTTGGGTTTGAAAATCCTCCCAAGAAGGATTTCTATGACATAAAGGAGGAATAAGAAGGATGAATGATTAGGAGGAATAAGGAGTTTTGTAAACATGTTTTTTGTTGGTGCTCCTATGGTTGGACACCTTTGATTTGGGCATCCTACTTCTTCTCTTCCCCCTTGTGAGGTTGACCTTGTTATCCTCATGTTGTTGTTTTATCATGTGTAGTATGTCTAAGTGGTTAAATGGTCTTATGTATTTCTTGTTGTGTTTTATCCCCATTATACTTGTGCACATTGTGGAAGTTTGTTCCTCTCTCCCATGGGCTTGGGGGAGGCTAGCATGGCTTCCAACCATGGAAAGGCATGTGATGATGCCTATTGGTTGGGTGGTAAACAAGCCTTGTCTCTTATTTCAGCATCCTTGGAAGAACACTCAAGTTGGAGATAGTTGGAGCCTCTTGCCATCTTGTTCATCCTTATCTTTTGAGGGCATTACTTTCATTTTGTAAATAAATGTGGCTTTGAGAAGTTTTTCATTCTTGTAAACACCTAATTTTTTTGTATTTGATGTTATTGTAAACATAAGTCATTTGCTAAGGAAGTTTTCCTTCATTGTTGCAAGAATCTTGTAAGATTATCATATTGAAATCATGAGTTTTCTTTTAGTTACATTTCATATTTTGAAGGTCTTGTTATTTATAAATCTAAAAGTATGGTCATGCATGGTGCACTAAAACTATAATTTTTAGTTGTGTCTACTTTTCAAGTTTAAAAATAAAAATAAAATATATATATCTATGAAATGGCTTATGTACATGTGTAACCTATGTATGTAGAACCAAAATTTACAAGCTAAACACTCTTTCAAATCTGAAAATTTTTATGGCATCACACCTTTTTTTCTTGAAGAAAGAGGTGGTTTGAAAAAATGATCAAAAATAATCCTCAAGCGGAGAATGTCTCTGAGCATATTTTTATAGGGAAATAATGGTTGTACTAATGTGAAAAAGATAGAACTGGTTAAAGACACATATGACCGAACAAGCCCATAGTAAAAAAGGTGCACATTTAGTATAATATACATTTTTGATAAATACCTGATTTAGATATGAGATTATTTGTGTTTGGTGATGTTGTTAAAACCATCATCTAATGTATCAAACTAACTATCTGCATTATTTTTCCACAACCCATTTTTCTTCCCTACTTTATGTGCACCCTTTTTCTTAGTCCCTAATTGTTCCCTTTTTGTCAATCCATAAACAATATTATAATTACTTCCTGATTTTTCCTTGCCAAAATAACTGAGATTCTTGCACTCGGTCCGTAATATACGGTTTGCTTGTATTATTATATGATTTTACGAGCTGTTGTTCTGCAAGACCAAAAAAAAACCCTTAAAACTAGTTCTCTAGAGTATTTTATATTTTTTATTAGCACATTCCACTTTAGAAAATTTGAAAATATAAAAAAGTGTGAGATATGAAAATTTGAAAATTAGTTTGGGGAAATTGAGGGTATATTGAAATTTCAAATTCTCAAAATTGCGGGGAATTCATAATTTGAATTTTGAATTTACCACTCATTAGGAAAAGGTGTGGGATATTAAAGAAATAAACAATATTGAAAACAATGCCTTTTGTTATTGGCTATAGATTAAAATAGTTTAAACATAATAAAATATATAATATTATAATAAAACAATAGAAATAAATTGTATAAATGTATAGGTACATTTATTTTTATTTTTATCAAAATTGACATACACAATGTTAGATGTAGTGCACTAATGAAATATAATTCTCCAATTACTTTATGTCGTGTGACAAGTTTGAACCTCGATAGTTAGAAAACATAATAATTGAAACATTTATTACAAAATTTAGATATAAATAAATGAGTATAATATGAAACCATGATATTATAATTTAAATAACAACCAATAAAATGATGACATGTGGCAAGAAAATTCTAAAATCTCAAAAGGTGTTATTTGCATTTAAACAATGAAAAAATAATAGCGCTTGAAGATGTAAAGAGAGTGTTTACAATTAAAAGAGGTATTGGTATGAACCTAGCTACCACTAAGATATATCATGATTTGTTATTTATCACTATTTCTTAATTAAGTTACTTTTGAGCGTATCGCCCCTATGTAATTTCTTTTCAATAAATAAAGAATCTTAGCGATTCTAAGAATTTTATTTAATAAGAATAAATTATATGTTGCGAATGATATATCTTATAAAAACTACAAAAATTATCACTTACTCTCGGGGTATGTAGTGCATCACCAGTTATGACAGGGCTAGTCCATTCAAGATGAAACAATTATATATCAATGAAATTTAGTAGCGACCCAAATTTGTTAAGATATTATTTACAATGAAAAGAGGTATTGGTATGATCCTAGAAACCACTACACAGATATCATGATGTTTTATTCTATCATTATTTCCAAATCAATAAATTGTTGAGTGTAGCAGCCGCTATGACATTCTTTTCAACTAGTAATGAAGCTTAGTGGTCACTAGGATTTTTCTTTGATACAAAGGAATATGGATTCCAACTACCCAGGATATATCTTATAAAACGTAAATATGTCTTGATCCCAATAGGATATAATTATGATCAATGAAAAACATTATTGATCCAAAGAAGAACAAATAGTGATTACAATGATAAGTGGTAATGATAGAATCCTAGCGACCTCTAAGCTATACCATTGTTTGTTATTATATAGCTATTCTCAAATTTAGAAACTGTTGATCCTAGAGGCCGCTAGGTTATTCCTTTCAACTAGTAATGGAGCTTAGCAATCGCTAATAATTTTCTTTGATACGAACCGAAAGTCTTGATCCCTCTAAATGGAAATTAGTGTATGAATTAGCTCCACCAGTTAACAACATGTATCCAATGTGATATAATTGCTATCATTGAAAATTATAATCGATATAAAGATGTTAATATATTGATTGTTGCAACAATAGGTAATGATAAGATCCTAGCTACCGCTAAGATAGACCATGATTTTTTATTCAATAGCTATTTTGAAATTAAGAAATTGTTGACCTTAGTGGTAGGTTTCATTTTAAGACCCCCCTCCGAAAAATTAGTTTAGAATGGGTGGTGAATCTCCAAAATTGACTTTCAAATCAATGGAAAATTTCTAAAAACCTTTCATGGTAAAGGCAATTTGGCAGGGCACAATTTTCTTGGATGAGGTACAATGATAAGAAATGTTGGTGAAATACATGCATAAGTTAATTTAACATATAAATAGTAGGTGAATTCACCCATATAAATGACTTATTGGTGGAAATTTTAGGTGAATTGGGTGGGAGCCGACTGCTGAAAATTAGCCATTTCCAATTTCCAAATCAGAACATTCACAAGTTTACAAAAATTCGCCACTAAATTTTTCCCTACTTAGCGATCACTAGGATTTTTATTTTCTATGAACCAATTCGGATTATAAATTACAAAGATATATCTTAGGTGAAATAAATAATTCTTGATCCCTCTCGATGGAATGTAGTGTAGCAATTGGGTCCACCATGTGAAGGCCAACCAATACAATACAATTACAATCAATGAAAAACACTATCGATCCAAAGTAGAATAGATAGTGATTACAATGAAAATTATTAATGATAGAAGCCTATCAACCGTTAAGCTAGACCATTGTTTGTTATTATATAACTATTATCAAATTTAGAAAATGTTGAGCCTAGCGGCCATTACATTATTCTTATCGAATACTAATAGAGCTTAGCGGACATTAAGTATTTTCTTTAATACAAATTGAAAGTATTAATCCCTCTCATTGGAAAGTAGTGAATTAATTAGATCTACCAAGAAACAAATCCAATTTGATACAATTACTATCCACATGTGTGTGTGTGTGTGTGTGTGTGTGTGTGTGTGTGTGTGTGTGTGTGTGTGTGTGTGTGTAAAGATAGTGATTACTACGAAAAATATAATCATAGGATCTTAGTGGCTGATATGGTAGACCATGATTTTTATTCAATAGCTATTTTCAAATTAAGAAATTGTTGAGATTTGCGGTTGTTAGGCTTTTCATTTGATACGAAGCAATTCAGATTATAATTTACAAAGATATATCTTAGGTGAAATAAATAAGTCTTGATCCCTATCAATGGAATGTAGTGCAACAATTGGGTCCGCCATGTGAAGTCTAGCCAATACGATACAATTACTATCAATTTAAAAAATTATTGTTCCAAAGTTAAATAGATAGTGATTATAATGAAAATCGGTAATGATAGGATCCTAGTGGCTTCTAAGCTAGATCATTTTTGTTATTATATACCTATTTTAAAATTAAGAAAATGTTGTGTCTAGCAAATGCTAAGTTATTCTTTTCAACTAGTAATGGATATTAGCAAAGGTTGTTAAGCATTATTTTTATACAAATACAAAGTATTAATCCTCTTGATAGAAAGTAGTAAAACAATTTGAACCAACAAGTAACGTGCAAAATTTTTATACAATTATAATCATTGACAATTACAATCGACCTTAAGATGTATAGAGAGTGATTACTAGGAAAAGAGGAAAAGATAGGATTCTATCTGCCGTTAAGATCCTACCATCAATTTTTATTCAATATATATCTTTAAATTAAGAAATTGTTAAGCCTACAGGCCACTAGGATTTTCCTTTCATATGATCGAATATTAATTATAATTTACATAGATATATCGTATGAGAAATATGTAAGTTGATTGGGTTCACCATGTGAATTACAACCAATATGTTACATGTTTATTGTCAAAAACAATTGTGCATAGTTTATGTTATTAATGATGGGATCCAAAAATACAATAATCAGTAACTAGTTGAAGGTTAGATATCATGTCTGGTCAAAGCCTAGCTATTGCTAACCTTTATGTTAATTACTCTCCAATGATAAAAAGTAACGTACTATAGAGATTGATGATCACAAAGGATAATACTTAAATTCATTATCATACAATGAAAAAGAAATTACTCCATATGTGAAGTGATTTTTAATATATTCTACTCAAGTTGCATGTAAAATGGCTTCCATTATTCATACCCCATTCTTGATAATTCCATTCATTGAAGGTGTTGATTGCTGGAAGAAAAGAGAAGAGGAATGGTTTGTTGAAATACATACCCATGACAACTACTATGTCAACCTGTGGTTATTTTTATTATAGATGGAGAATATGTAGAAGTCGGTATGGTTATATCCTCAATAGTTGTTGATTCGAGTACACTACATGTTCAAGTCGAATGCATTGACTATGAAAATAATAAATGTCTTATTCTAGATATGGAGTTAGATTTTTATTTATAGATGAAACTAGAAATAAAGTCCTTAGAAGACAAAACAAAATGTTTTTGTTTAATATATGGTTAGGATTTGGGGTTTTTAGTAGATAATGACAAAACAAGTTATTCAAATGCTGAAAACATTCACAATGGAATGCTCAAAGTACTTAGAAAATTATATAGAGCTCATAAAGCCTCTTCCGTTTGTCATTTTTGAGTAAAATAGGTTGTCTTTCACCACTTAAACATGCCAAGTTATTTACTATGCTGAGGTGAACATATTTTGCTAAATTAGAGATTGATCCATCGAGATCAAAGTTGTAGGGGTTGAAAAAAATACTAAATCATCTACATTACTGAAGAAATCAACCACTATATTCACGAAAATAGAACCTTTAAACACTAGGTAGTTTGTTTAATTTTTGTTCAATGGTAGATTATTTTCAATTTATGTTTCAAGGTGCCATGTAGCACCTCCAAATTATTAGTATCATCCTATAAATGATGAGAATTCTAAACTTCTTGTGCACTTCATGTTGATAAATGTTTTTCCTACACAGAGGGTAACAATTCTTCTTCTTTTCTTGCAGTCTACAAATAAATTTGTGGAGATCCAAGATCCAAAAGAATTGGAAATGGATGATGTTAAATTTTATATACTTGATGACTAACATACAATATGTGCACAAAAAAGGTTTTGGGATCAAATACTTACAAGTCTTTACATAAGAGGCTATGGTTTTGAAGGGCTTGCATTCTTTCTACAAATGCAACTAACAAAGCCATTACTAATATTTTCAAACAACATAATGAAGTGAACAGAACTTGGATAGACACCAAGTTTATTGATTTGTTGTATAAATCTAGATTTGTTTGGAAATCTCTTGGATGTCCTCAATGCCCCGGATTGTTAAAAACAAAAAACAAAAGAGTAGAGGGTAATATATTTTATTTTAATTGCATTTTTTATTAACATTTACTTTCCTTATATAAAAAAATAAAAATATGATTATCTTTTAAATGCAAAACTTTGAGAATCAATGCCTTTTGATTTTTAAAATGGACAAAACCAAAATCTATATGACAAATGGACTTTTCTATTATTTCCCAATGATATATGGACTAAATTGACTACAAAATTTCAATTGTTTAGATCTCGGTGGCCTTGCTTGTTTACGTATTAATGATAATCGTGGATAACTTTCATCTAAATTCATTAACAAGATTCACATCCAATTCGTTTAGGGTTGCTACAAGAATGAATGATGAAGAAATATTAGTACTAGTAGATAAAGTACAATTAGGGGATGTTTGGTTAATCGCCCTATTCAAGAAGACATAATAAAGAGATACATTTGATTCTTACTTCAAGAATAAAAGGAGACAGAAAAATGAGAACAAAAGTTCTACAATATTTTAAAGAAAAACATCCAAATAATAATCTATTGATATCCAAAGAGTGAATCCAATGTAATTGAATTTTTTTAATTGTATAAATCACACTACTACCAATTTTCGTACTATCGAGATGAAGAGATAAAATGAAAGATAAAATATGATTCCCAAATAGGGAAAAAAACTAAAAATGAAAAAAGGACCAAGTGGCGAGAATAAGTCCTCATCGAGGCTCAAACAATATTAGACAACTATGTGATGTAAATGGAAGAAACTATACCCACAAGGGTGGAGGACACAAAATATTTTGCTTGTGAATGTGCATACCCATTCCAACTAACTTCAAAACTATCAGCAATTCCTACCACCAATTCTTTCAATTTATAATTTGTTATCGCTGATTTTTACAATTTGTCTAGTGATATTCCTTTTGAAATAATAATGGAGAATCTAACTATTATTGGAACCAGTTTCCTAGATTGTATTATTATTATTCTCATACCAATTGAATATTCAATTTTTTGAGAGAAATAGTAAAAATTACATGGAAAAGGTTAAAGGCAAGTGGAGAATTGATTCGGATGGATGTTACGGACTCTATGAAAACAACATGAAATTTAAAAAATTATGTCTTATATAGACAATAACTAGAGTACGCAACTACGATGATAATAATGATGAAAGAGAAGAAATCACTAGGGATTGGATGGAAAAATTGCCACAACAATTGATAACTACAAGTGAAATTTTCCTAAAAGGAAACAAACATCCTTTTCCTTACGAGTGATCATATGAGTTCTTGGATGAGATGTTCACTTGATGTTGTTCCGAGAATTCATTAGCATTAGTGCTTTATGGAGGCAAAGTGTCACACTATGTGCATTAGTTGAATCCAATCCGTCTATTTTTTTATTGTTGAGACACATAGTGAAGAAATGTTTTCAAAACATTATTATTCTCATATGAAGAAAGGTTCGTACCAGAATATGACTCGAACATGTGATTATGTTAAATGTATTTCAACTAAAAAAATCTACTTACAAATTTCTTATTTATGTAGACAACCAAAGAACAATAAAATTTGATGTAAAAATATCTCAACTTAATGCTACACAACCAACTCAACATGGTGATTGATCTTCAATTATTTTATAAAAATGTTTAATGAGATTTGTTTTCAATTTCAATTGTTATTGTATTGTTCAAAATAGTCTATGTTCACCATCTCTGATGACAGATGAGGAGAACTCAACCACATCATGCACGAATATGCAATCAAATCCTGGTATGTTAGTCGCATGTATTTATAAATAAAATTGATACTAAGAGACACAAATTAATAATAAATTTTATGGTTTATGTAGAAAGAAATAAAAATGAAGAAAGTAAAAGTGGATTTCATGGTGGTAACAATCACTAATATGCAAAAAACTAGGTATGTTAGCCATGTGTATTTTTAAACAAAACCATTTATAATGCTCACAAAGTTATAGAAAACGATATCATCTACCTCTAGAAACATAACCGTTTTCAAAGAAGGAATTTCCAAATGACCTATTTCAAAATTTCATGGTGGCATCCAATGTAACATAGTTTGTAGTTATCAGGTTGTTGGTTATCTGTATAAACCATTAATATTGATATAACAAGACAAAAATTAGTATCGATGCTTAATCCAGCCAATGATGGCATAGCCTAGTGGTCACTAATCCACATCAATATCTCAGAATTGTTGTCCGCCAATGGGTGGTTCAATGGATATAAATGAACCCTAGCGGCCACTAAAATTCATTCAAAAGATAGAACAATTTGATTTGTACGTACCATATTACCACAGAGAGCAATATGCTTTTCAATTATGCTTTCATTTTCCATAGCATGAAATTGATTATACATGATTAATTTTTTTGCAATACATCTTGCATCAAAAAAACCAGCAGCAAGTAAGGTCTATGTAAGCTAAGCCGTAAGCTCATTCGGTAAGTGTTAGCTTCCTAAATTTCTAATATTGAATTTACCATTTTACCACGTAGATCACTATGTTTTTTCAAATATGCTTTCATTTTCCATAGAAATATATATATTATGAATAGATTAATGTTTGTTTGAAATAGATATTGCATCAAAGGATCTAGTTACGGGTAAAGAATATGCAATCGTACACTTAAGCCCCATCCCTAAGTAGTAGCTGCAAGATAAAATGTTGATTATTTCCATTGGTTATAATTTATTTGAGACCGATTAACAAAAATTATTTACTTCCATATAGTTATCCACAAGAATTACTTTCTTATTTTAGATTTGGAGGGCTTGTTGTATGAGAAAAACCAATTATCCACTAGGGAGATGTCATTCAAGTTCAACAAGGAGACTATCAACTTGTGAGGTGGCCTAAAAGAGTTTATAAAGTCATTACAAAAAAATTGAAATGGTATTCTAGTAAAAAAATCACTTCTACTAATGTTGAAAAGCTAACAAAGACATTTAATAAAAAATTATCTATTGAATTTAATCTAGTACTCACCTGGGGAAATTAAAATTGTAGTATAGTCAATGAAATTGCAATAAAATATCTAGAAATGGTTTGTAGTAGAAACAATGTGTATTACATTAGGTGCAAAGGGAAACCCTCCAGCAAATTTTATGGTTGGGATGACAAGCAAAGGAGAAAATTGTTCAAAATATATGTGGTTAATGACTGATTTGTACAAAGACTTATCACTAATAGTGTCTAAGGGATTGAATGTGGTAGAGGGCATCAAATATTTAAAACGTGTAAATGATAAATAAAAATTTAGCATTTCAAAATTTTATTATGATGATACAACTTAACATTGTAAATATAATACATTCATATGTTTTTATGATGGTTCTTATTAACTATTTTGTATGCTAAGATTGTATAAATATAAGTTAGGAGTATTTATATTTTCTCTGATTATAAGTTAAGAGTGTGATTGTATAAGTTGTGAATGTGAATTAACAAAGAAACTTTATTGTAACTAATCTTGAGTAGTACTTATTAATCAAGTATGTATTCCTTAATTAATTTTAACTATGCTTAAATAATATTTTTTTCTCCAATAATAGAAAACATATACCACTTACTAATGAAATGAAATAACTCCAATATGGTATGTAAAGAATCATTGCAGACCGAAACATTACATTCTATTCAAATAAATTTTACACAAACAAATATTACTAGTGTAATAATAAGAAATGATGATAAACCTTCTTCAATGCATACAACCATTTCATTTTTGATATAAAAATATCAAAAGGGAATTGTTAATTATTTTTTAATTGATTCAATACCCTCAACCTTTTGATTTTGTTTCTTTTCATTTGCAGATACAAACACATGCAACATGAAACTGAATTTGATCATATTTTATATAATCGACATTTTGGCGCACAAAGTCCATAAGTAAAATATGACATTCAAACATATTAAAAAGTTTGGCAGCATCAAGCTGAAAAGAAATTATTTTCTTAGATCTAATGTGAAAGAGTTGTTGCAATGGTATAAAAAATATTTCAAAATAACATTATGGACATCGGTGAGAAAGTCAAATGTTGATGACATGATGCCTTAATTCCTTCAAAACATTGGCTTGGAGGTTGCAAACTTCAAGTTCATATTTACAAAATAAGATTGCGTCGAGACCAAAAAATTTGATTATGAAGGTTTTGGGAAGCCCAATTTATATCTCAAGAATCTTAACTCCGTATGGTGGTGGTTTAATTTTTTGTACAATTGTAAAAATACAAATCTTGTAGATGACTCTTTAGAGAAAAACAAGTTCAATGATGTTGTAAACTATATAATTACCAAAACATTTAACATAGATTCTAAGTTAGAATAAAAATACTTGTTAGATGTGTCATGGCCTTTGTTGTAACCATTGAAGGATGTAAAATATGTTTGGGATTATATTAGATCACAAAATTAATCATAGGGATATTTTTAAATGGATTTTTACTTGTGATTTTTATTGTTGATTTGGACACCCATCTTTAGGAATAGTATTACATTATAAATGAAAATCATTCTTAATTTTATTTACTATAATTATACCTTAAGTAAAGGAATTTTAATTTATTTCATAGCTATATTTAAATATTAAAATATATCCTGAGATGGTTTTACGCTTAATTTTAATTAATTTCATATTCATACTTGAATATGAAAATTTTTATGCCATGTTTCCTACTGATTAATTACATTCTCATACACTAGATCATCACCCTCTGCTAATTGTTTCATAACATCTTCAAAAATTATCTCGTTGCATTAAGGTTCAATCACGAGAGAATAAATGAAGTTAATTTGATATCTAATTTTAAATATGAAAATATATATCAAATGGTTTTTTAGTTAATTACAATCTCCTAAACTGAATCATCGCCCTCATTAGTATCTTCAAAACATCTTCGATAATTCTCTAATTTCTCATAGGTTCAATCAAAACATAGTAGATGAATTGGGAAGTGTCACACATCTCATGAATTTCATTATCCTAGTGGCCATTAGGCCAAAGGTATTTTAAATATTCAAATCTTCATAGTTTAATCTTAAAGAAATCTTAAAACTGATAAGAGCATTATTCCAAAGAAATCATTAAGCCTAGCGATCGCTAGCCTATATAAAATATAACATGCATCTATTTTATATATGCTAGTGGTTGTTATGCATTATTTCTCATATCAATGTTAGATTCCATGAAATCATTAAACATTTTTTCACAAATTCATTAATTTAATTCGTGATCAGATATATTGGACTCCGAAAGGAGAATTAATGGATTCTAATATTTTTATTTTTGGATTCCAATATATGTGATTTTGGAGTACAATAAATTCTAATATATGTGATTTTTGATTCCAATAAATTTGATTCTGGATTCCAATATATACGATATTAGAATCCAATATGTGTGATTTTGGAGTGCAAATAATCCCAATATTTAACCTTTCGGAATCCAAAAATAGTACTAATGGATTCCAATAATGGCTATATTTTTTAGATGCCCAGACTGGAATAAGTCTAGATTTAGTGAAATAAGTGTTTTTACAATCCATCTGATAACAATGATAACCATGTGCAACTATAAGGATCCATTATATTTACCCAATATCCCTTATCATCACTCTAAATGAGTGAGTATAACTTATATAATTTTGGGTTACACATTTTTAACAGGTTGTGAGAACTATGTGAAACTCCTATGTGTTAACATAGAGAACTGACATGCTACAATCCATTAGAAAACTGACTCTACAAAATAGGAGTATGGTGATCAGACAATGTAATCAACTAGCTACACTACTTGGCCAAGTTTTCAAGTGAGAAATGCAAGATTAGTTTCATGACCACACATAATTAAATGAAACTTGTCTCCATCACTACACAACCATATCTACATAGTCATTTATATCCAATTTCATTTTTAAGAAGTTTAATTTTCTATTTCTAAGAATTAGAAACTAAGAATCACCACTCTATTCAAAAATTTTGGTTGTCAAAATTTCACCCATGTCTCGATCTGGAAGAACCAAGTCATTTGAGAGAAAAATAGAACCGTCTCCAAGTTGTGGGACCTTGCACACTTGAGATGGGTCTCTGAGAAGGCCAGTCCTCTATCTATTTCTAGTGCTACTACTAGTCCTAATGTTAAAAGGGAAAACTAAGCTAACAATGTCAAGGGACTAGGGATAGAAGGATAACACAATGGAAAATATATATAAAGAAGGTGATAACACCGAGAAAAGAGGGATGAACATCATCATGCTCTAAGGGATAATTAAAGGAAAAGGTGTGAAAAAATGCTAGGCACATATAGCATAGACTAAAATGCATTTACTAGATTAGTTTCATGAAACATAACTAAAATGGAGCTGCAAGGGACATAAAGTGGCACAACAAACACAAAATGTAAGAGAAAGGCAATAAGAAGGAATACAAACATGTTAAGAAAGAGAGTAGTCACGAACAATGCTTCCATTACTTCCAGAAATACACGAGCTATTATAATGGTGATAGAGGCTAATATCCACATGCATAAGCTAGATATAGAGGTTTGTGACTAAGAATATAGAAATATGAAGTTCTTAGGAACGTGTGTAAGGATCCAAAATTACCAAGGTTAATAATGATCCCAACTCTTACATTTATAATTAAGTAGATAGAAAAAGAAAAGAAGAGAAGGAGGGAAAATCTAGATTTGAGATACAACCACTAACAAGAAGCATTCAATGCCTACAAATTTACCTAAAATTGGTCAAATGCACTTCCCAAGTCTATTAGGCATGTTAGAGAAGGAAGAAGGAAGATAGGATCAAATCTAGGTGGTTAGAGAAATCAGATTTGCTAATCAATACCTAGAAAGAAATTTTCTCATTTCTCACCTACCAGATCCACTAGAATTTAAATTTGAATGTCTGGTATTTTATCCCACATCATCGAGATATTGATTGATACTAGGCGTGCACCAATCACAAATCTGTAGAAAAATATATGGTTGTCGAGAAGATTGTCGGGGTTATATGTTCACGTAAGAGACGTGGCATGTGTTGATTGGTTGAAAGGAAAACCAGCTGTATAAGTGTTATTGTCATTTCTTCCACATGTCATTCATTTATTTTTTGCAAGGATTTGACACCCTATTGGCATGATTTGATTGGTTGCATGTGGCACACTCAAGCGTGTTAGAGAATGACATGGCATATAATGACATAGATGAGGGCACAACGGTATGCACGCAAAATAATGAGGCACAAGAGTTTGATAGAATGAAGGCATGCACATTTATAATGCACGTAGAGGAAGTGTGGAAAATGAGTGAGAGGGAAATGTATGGAAGGGTAGAAATAATTTCGAATGATGTATGAGGGCATGGAGAAAGAATGCGTGGGGATGCCAAGGACTTAGCCGATTTTTGGAAGCAAAGGCCAAGGTATGTATGAAAGGTGAAGGAATGTAGAGAAGGTGGAAGTGCAGAGAGTGCATGCAAGGGGAAGATGGAAAAAGAGGAAAAGGAAAAGGAAAAGAAGGGGAGAAATCATGAAAAGGAAGGGATGCACGTAGGGTGCATAGGGAATCTGCAACCATGGAAATGTGCCAAGTGAACAAGTGAAGTGTGTGCAACCTGCATGTAGAACCATAGAGCTAGAATGGGTAGATGAGCTATCCAAATAACAAGGATAGTTATTGTGGATAATAATTTGGTGACTTTTAGGGCCATCAGTCAGTTAGGTGAAGGAGATTAGTGGTCTAAAGCATCCATTGGGAATGGATTCTATGATATGAAATCTTTGATCTATAATTTTGAAGAACTACTCCGAAGTCACTATGAAACACATTCGACCTTTGTTCTCGAATCTCTGTGAAACTACTGAAACTGCTAGAAGATAGTTGACATCCTGGAAGTAAAAAAAGAGCGCACATATAAGTACGTGAGAAGAAATAATATGTACAAACAAACAATGCGCACACAATGCACTTGGATGAATTGAAACTACTCTAATAATTACAAAAATATGTAGTAACCTTAATGAAATAGTTTAAGATAGATCCCATTTACTGGGATTGCTATCGTTTCTCCATTAAGATGAGATAACTCAAAATAATTATCCTTCTTTCATGAACTGATAGTGTATGGGCCACTCCAAACTGCATCAAACTTTGAATGGTTCCCTGGTTTAGCTTTGTCAGCATCCTATTTTAAGACCAAGTCCCCAAATTTGAAAGTTTGATGCCTAGAATTTTTTTCAAACCACTTCTTTGTATCTTGTTGATGTTGTTCCAACTTGATCATAATAGAGTTCCTTGATTCTTCATTATTATCTAGCTCTACCATTCTAACTTCTCTCTGGTCTGCACCTTTAAATTCCAGTTGTTGGGAAAGTGACAAAGATTTCAATTTAAGTGTTAAAGGAATTTTAGCCTCCTTGTCATAGATAAACTTGTAAGGTGAAGTTCTATTGCCTTTTTCACCATAAATTTGTATTCCCAGAGTGCACATGAGACCTTTGCATGCCAATTTTTTTACTGATGTTCATTATGTGCTTCATGATCCTGATCAGGGTCTTGTTTGTTGACTCTACCACACCATTTCCTTAAGGGTAATAGTTAAAATAATTCTTTAAATATATCCCAAGGCTAAGATCCCAATTTGTGATTTTGGTACCAAATAAGGCCTTTGCATTATCAGAGATAATGGTTTAAGGAATTCCAAACCTTGTTACTATACCATCAAGAAACTCAAGGATGACTAAATCAGTTGACTCCTTGAGTGTGACAACCTCTGTCCATCTGGTGAAGTAATCTATAGCTGCCAACAATCACTTGTGTCCAATTCTTAAAGGTGGATTGATCATGCCTACGAAGTCAAGACCCCATTGTGCAAAAGGTTGATCTTCTTTGGTTGGTTGGAGGAAGAACTCGCCAATTTATTCTTTCTTGTAAAGAAAGCACATTCCTTGCATTTCACAACTCACTTGTACACATCTCGTGAACAAGGTAAGGAAAAATATACCTTCCTTTATGATCTTTATTGTTGTAGTCTTGACAGAAAAGTGTCCACCAAAGAATCCATCATGAAATTCATTAACACTTTTTCAGTCTACGTGGCATCAATACACCTTAACAACATGCCATCCAGATTCCTTTTGAAGAGAAGAACATCAATCAACACATAAGTAATGGATTATAACCCTATATTTCTTCTCATTTCCTTGTTCAAACCAAGAGGGTATACACCCTCAAAAAGGAATATGATCATGTCCTTCATCCATTCGTGTGATCGGAATCTACATTTTATTCAAGTTCTATGAGTGGGATATCTTCATGTAGAAATAATGAAGTCCCCGGTTCATACCGTGTGTCCTCAAAATCTACTTATAGAGCACACTACCTCTTACCAGGTTTGTTGGCTTTGATTATCACATCATACTCTATGATTTTAGTTACCCATCACACTTTATTTTTGCTAATCTCTACTCCCATGATGAATTCTCTAACAAAGAACTGGGAGACTAACACCTTGATGTGGTTTGTGGTGAGCATGCTCTTTAATTTATTGAGAGTGTATATGATGGAAAAGACATGCTTCTCCATGTGACTGTATTTCAACTCATAATCCTTTAGTGTCTGACTAAAGAAAGCCACTGCTTGTTCTAGTCCTTGTTCATTTTCTTTTGTTAGGAAAACAACAATACTTGCATCAATGCTAAAAGCATAAAAGATGAAATCCTTCGAGTAATCCAGGTTGATGAGTTTTGCCACGTAAGCAATTTCTTACTTGATTTTCTTGAAGCTCTCTCTTCCTTCTACTATCCATCTGAAGGCTATGTCCTTTTTTAGCATTAGGGTGATGGGCCGAACTAGTCCTACAAAGTTGGGAATGAATCGCCTAAAAAAATTGATCTTACCAAGGTAGGACTACAAGGATTTTTTGTGTGCCAAAAGGGAAAGAGCTAGGATGGCTGAAACATGCTTGAGATCAATTGAAATGTCATCCTTTGAAACCACATGGCCCAAGATATTTCCCTACACCATTGAAAAATTACACATCTTGGGGTTTAAAGATACCCCATACTTTCTGCATCTCTCAAATACTTTCTTCAAGTACATTATGTGATCCATGCTTTGTACTTTGAGAAGAATATAATGTCATCAAGATAAACCAATATGAACGCATTAACATAACCATTTAAGGTAATGTATGTGGCATGTTGAAACATTACACATGCATTTGATAGAGTAAAGGGCATCTTCTAATATGCATATGTTCCCCACTCGGTTCTAAATGTTGTCCTAAATTGATCCTCTTCCTTGACAAGGATATGATTGAAATATGTATACACATCCAACATTAACAACAATTACGTGTCGGACACGATCAGTAAATCTATTCCATAGAAGGAAAAAGATAATGATCCTTTAATGACGCCTTGTTCAAATATTTGAAATCAACACAGAGTCTGATTTCACTATTCTTCTTCACACCGAACTAGATTCATGACCCAAGTAGCATACTTGATCAGAAATATTATTTTAGCTTTAGTGAGTTTAGACAAATATTTCTTCATGAGGGGATATATCCTTGGATTGACTTGTCATTGCTTTTGTCTTACAAGCTTGATACCAAGTTCAAGGTCAATGGAGTGTCGAGCCACACTGGGATCAAAACCTTTGAGGTCTTCATACTACCATAAGAAGATATAACTGCATTTTTGATAGAGAGAGATGAAGGCCTAATTTTAAGTGTGCGTGTAAGCTTTACTAAGAAACAACTCCTTCATGCACGTAATAGTGACTAGGGAATAATCTTCTTACACGGTACACATATAATTTTATTCACCCTTTAGCTCATCATCGAATTAAATATTTTCTATAAGGTGACCATACATTTAGGAAACTTTTTGTCTTCAACTTGAATCACTTGGTCAACATATCTATCATGCAAGTCAACTTGCATACTTGATGAGAACTCAAATTCATTCTAGATGAACTAGACGATCTCGTGCATCAGTTTTAAACACTTGCTAGCTGATGTTGTTATCAAGAATAGATGGTCCAATCACCATATTAATGTGTTGAGTGTTTCCCTTGACAAAGTCCTCAATAGGAGAGAATTGTGACCAAATACAGCCATCTCATCAGCTTCCTTATAATATTTCTATGGCACCACTTACGATTGAAAACATAAAATATCTCAAGGAGGTCCCACATTTTTTTATAAGATTTGACAAGCTTATTATTTTCCGTGCACTTTTTGGTGACCTGGTGGATAATTATTTCTAGATCCCCGAATATTTACAACGCCTTAATCTCTTTCTTCTAAGTAATGAGAAGCCCACGCACTAATGCTTCATATTATTCTGCATTGTTAGAGCATATGAATTACAACCTATGCGCAAAAATAACCTCTCATCCTTAGGATAAATGATAACACCCATGCCCACTTCATTTATTCTTCTAGAACCGTCAAAGTATAATTTTCATAGACTAGGTTCTTCTTAGTCTTTCTTCGGTGCGCACGAAAAACGCACCTTCTTCTTCAAGAATGTAATAAGTGCCAAGCCTAGTTTCAAAAGCTTCAAGCTCTTTAGCATATGGATCAAATTCTTGGTTCCTTTCCACTCACTCTTCTAGAACAAGGTCAGGTAAAGGAGGAGGAACAAGCTACTCTTCAGACACTCGGTCTTGACTTTCTTAGATAAGGAAGTTGGCCTCGAGAGGAGATGAGTCATATGAATCTACATGATAGGAAAATATAGGATCAACTTGTATGATAAATTGGGTACCATATCTTATCTTGAGTAACATATGAGACCAATCAGAGGACAAATAACCACCCACTTTTGTAGTAAAATCTCTTGAAAAACATAGGGTAAACAGAGGAGGTAGGTAATTGATAAACACATCTTGAGTTATAGTAAGGATTGGACATGCATAGAGGGTTAAATCAAGATACTTAATGACTCTTAAGGTAGTAAAATTTGAGCCATAAATTTGTAGGAATCCTTTGGACAAGGGGTTGTACTTAATACCTAGGACATCAACAAACTTCTTCGAATAACTTAAGTACTAGCGCCCGAGTTTATCATGTAATTATACACCAAGTGTTTTCCTATGATCATGGACATATAAAAAGGTGGGGTTTTAGCAACATTACTTACCTACTTGTCATCTTCCTAGTAGATATTAATAGAAGCACATGGTTTGTGAATAGTTGGACCAATGTGTAGAAGGTCGGGTCGAGCCTTTTTGCATAGGTCAAGATGAGATGGAATAGTCACCCCATCCCTCATTGTGGCGTTTATGTTTGTATTTTCATCCGACCCACAATGTTGAATGGAAGGCCCATTGACTTGTGCATTTGTAGTACAACAACATATTTTCTTTATTTTTAGGGGTAGAAATAAGGGCATTAGGTGACACATAGGCTTGAAATACCAAAGGAGAGGTGCGTGCCACTTCAAAAATAGCTTTGTGTGGAGCCTCACATGTAGGAACTTGAGAATTTTTTCTACTTGATGCCTTAGCTACTTCCTTATGATTTTGAGGATCGACTTGTGTTGCTAGAATTGAAATTTGTGTGCTAGATTTGAGAATTATCCTATTATACCTTGTGTTATCAAAAACTTGAGTCGCAGATCTACTTGCATCATCTGTAACTTGATTGACTGCACAAAAGTCCTCAGTGCCAAATAATATCAAGTTTTATTCGAAGGAGCCTCGACTTTTCTTGGTTCTCGAGACTCACTTATGGTAATAGAAGGCTCATAGTTAGAAGCATTCTGGATCATATAGGCTTGTGCATGCACAACATTAGTGTAGTGATATTGAATATGAGGCATATTGTAAGGGAAGAACCATTCAAACTCCTACATTAATTTTTTTTGAATTGGAAAGTTCTTGACTTTTCCTGGGCATTGGAAGAGAAGGCGTGGGAGGAACAACTTACAAGAGAATATGTGCATTAGCATGCCATCTATCATTCTGTTGGTTTTGTGCATATCTTTTTTTCATATTGATTCCTCAAAGGATGATTGCTTTGGCCATGTGCCTGATTAGAATTGATTCTATAGTCTTATACATGTTGCTTCTCCAATGATATGACCTTATTGGACAAGTTTCTAATCGAGTATTCAGTTCTTCATCTTCTTTCATTGTGTTATAGAGTAGAAGGTGGATGCATCGGGTTGTATGCTTTTCTCAAGAACACAAACATGAGTGAAAAATGCTTTGGGGTACTTGTGATATTTCGAACAAGGGCATATTTCGTCTAGGAACTAACTTTTCCACTGAATAAGACTATTTTTTTCTCTTAATGCTATATGATAAGCAACAAGTAAAGTACCACCTCCCATGGATTGAATAATGACTGAGATGTCACTATTCAACACCTTTAGATAATACAGGGAAAGCATGTTGAGTTATAGGTATTACCACAAGAGATATTCTTTCCCAAGTATTCTATAATCTGATATTGAAATAGGTCATATACTCGTTAGGCACCCTCCTTGTTGTTATGAGTTGCTCCATAAAAGATAGTTGATCTAACTTGTCTTTAAAATAATTGCAAAAGAGTTGTTCCTAGCTCATCCTGTGGAAATAGATGCAAGTTTGAATCCTTGGTACCATTGAAGCACCTTACCTTTGAAATATATTACAAGCATCATAAATTCTACATCATCATGTGTGATCGAGGTAAAGTGAACAAACATTTTCTATATCTTGGATATGCTCCTCGGGGTGACTTAATTCTCACCAAGAAATTATGGAATACTTTTAAGCAATCCATTTGGTAGATCATGTTACACATCCAAAACCAATGGACTTCTACCCATGAAGTTAGAAAAGTTCCTTGGTGGAAGAGGTGGTTGGTGTTCCATTTCGGGGAGCATAGGTTTTCATTTGTGAGGAGGTTTTGAATGGGAATGACACATTAGACATGGAGATGCGTGCACGGGTCTTCTAGAATGAAATATTCTCGAGAGATAGTTAGAGATATTCAAAGGAGTCTCCATTTACTGTGCTTTTCCTTATATGCAATATTCTCATGAAAGGCACTAAGGATTGCTAAAACAAATATCTGCAAGTGTTGGGAGTCATTAGATGTGTTGAAATGAACCTCCAAAGGTGGTAAATACTAAGCCCACACACTAGAACTTAGCAAAGTGAAATTTAAGCCTTCAATGTTGGTTCCACCGAACGTGCCAAAAATTGTTGGTTGTCAAACTTGCATCCGTGTCTCGAATATGGAAGAACCATTTTTTTTGAGATAACAATGGAACAATTTCCAAGTTATGGGACCTTATGCACTTGATACAAATCTTCAAAGAAGGCCAGATCCTCTATCTATTTCTAATGTTACTCTTAATCATAATTCTGGAAGGGAAAAGTAAGATAATAATTCCAAGGGACCCAGGATGAAAGGATAACATAATGTAAAAGTAATCTAAGGAAGGTGATAACTCTAGAAAAATAGGGATGAATACAATCGGTTATGAGTGAAAATGAAAGGGAAAGGCATGAAAGAAGGCTACGAACATATATTAAAGACTAAAACACATTTATGGGACCAATTTCATGAAACATAACTAAAAATAGAGCTACATGGGATGTAAAGTGGCATATCACATACAAATGCAATAAAAAGGAAAGAAGAAGGAATATAAACATGTTAGGACATGGACTAGTCACAAAACAATACTTCCATTACTTCCAAAATGCACAAATCTATTACAATGACAAAAGAGGCTGATATCCACATGCACAAGCCGGATCTAGAGAATTGCAACTCGAATACAAAAATATTAAGTCCTTAGAAAAGTTCATAAGGATCCAAAATATCCAACATTAACAATGATACTTGGCTCTACATTTATAAATGAGTCAATGGAATAAGAAGATAAGAACTAGGAAAATCTAGATTTTAGATACAAGCACCAACAAGAAGTGTTAAATGCCTATGTAAATCCACCTCGGAAATATATCAAATGCACTTCCCCAAGTCTGTTTGGTGTGTTGGAGAAGGAAGGAAGGTAAATCAGATCAAATCGTGTGGTTGGAGAAATCAAATCTACTCATCAATGCCTAGAAAGATGTTTTCCCATTTCTCACCTACCATATCCACCAAGAATTTAAATTTGAATGTCTAACACTATAGTCCACATCAGGCCAGCTATCGATTGATACTAGGCATGTGCCGATCGGATATCTATAGAAAAAGATATGGTTGTTATAAGATTGTTACTGGAGACATCTACACTTGCAAGACACATGGCATGGATGGATTGGTTGAAAGGATGAACATATTTGCAAATGTTCTTGTCATTTCTACCATGTATCACTAATTGATGTGCTTTACGAGGATTTGGTGCCTTGTTGGCATGATTTTATTGGTTGCATGTGGCACACTCAAGTGTCTCAAATAATGATGTGGGACATAATGACATAGAGGAGGGTAGAAAGGTATGCATGTTGAAGAATGCAGCGCGAGAGGATTACTAAAGGAAGGCATTCACAATTGTAATGCACACAGAGTAAATGGGGAAAATGGGTGAGAGGGAAATGTATGGAAGTAAAGGATAAGGCACATGTGGAAGGTGAAGTAATGTATTGAAGGTGGAAGTGTAGAGAGTGAACTTAAGGGGAAGATGGAAAAAAGAGGAAAAGAAAAATAAAAATAAGGGGATAAACCATGAAAAGGAAAGGATGTGCATAGGGTGCGTAGGGAATATGCAGCCATGGAAGTGTGCCAAGTAAACAAGGGAAGTGTGTGTAACCTGCATGTAGAACCATAGAGCCATAATGGGGAGATGAGTTATCCAAATAACTAGGAGAGTTATTATGGATAACAAAATTATACTATCAATACCATATTAGGATCACTATGGGAAATATTATTACCACTTAATGACATTCATCATTAATTACTCACCACCCTACTCATAGCCATCCTAAGTTGGCACGGAAACGGTTTAATTGAATGGAAATTTGGGTCATATCACCCACACATCATTCACATAATTTTTATCTTTTGATTTAATACTAGGTACGTCATTTCATTATGATGTTAGGTGTCAAGACACATTATCCATTTCCCGATAGAGAACTACAATAACTTACCTTGTTACTAACTTTAATATGTATATATATTCGTGATAGTGCAACATAACATTAGTTGTTAAGGATAGGTTTAGTTAATCATGTCTCATTTTATAGCGATCCAATCACATCCTAGTTATATTGTTTTAGTCTCATAATTTTATCATCTATTATGTATGATTCACTTAAACTCAAATCATGTTGTCCAATGAATAATAGGACAACTTATGGTTTTCATATAACATGAATTTAATTAATCAAAATTCATAACTAATATTCCATTTAATCAATGTTGATAGAGTACATACACTAATGTGTCATTATTATTGTACTTTACTTTACCAAAGTATGAAAATACTAAAATAATGTTTTTGTATTATTGTTTCCACAATGTACTATTCCCATTGATGGCATATTTAATCATTCATAATGAATCTATAATTCTACGACGTATAATATTCACACATAAATGTAAACTGGTATTAATAACAACTTTTTAATCATGTTTTGTTTAATTAAACTACGATAAAGTTATAACTATTATTCTCTTTATAATGATATCCATTTCATAATAAGTGTTGTAGATTTTCATAATCTTACATTCATAATAAAATATCTAGAAATAGTATTGTATTTAACATTTAAAATTTAATAATTTTAAAACATATATTGTTGTAAAAAAACAATAAAAACATCTTTACAACTCACAAAATGTGATACAAATAATAAATATATTTATTTAACTTCATAAGGATAAATCCTTATTTTTCTCAAAATGATATCATACTAATTTTCAAAATATTACAAGTAGGAAAATGTCTTTAAATCAATCGGCAAAAATAATACTTTTTCTTTAGAAAGATATATAATAATTCGAAGAGGATTTTCAAACAATAATACATGAATAAGTCATGTGTATAAAATCCAATTATCACTTCACTTTATTACTTTGTCCTACACATTGTAGGAGAGAGAATGTATACATGGTCAGTACTATGAATTGGCTTGAACTATCTAAACATAATCATGTTGTTCTATATTTATAAAAATGATTATGATATGGTTATCATTTAAGCCGTGTTTTAAACTTCATAATACGTTTATTAAGTATGCATACCAATAAATCAATGAAGTGATACTATATAGTGTAACTATGTTTCCAACAACCAAGAATGCAAGTAATAGTGTTTTCATAACAACTTATTGCAAGTAATCAATTTCATTGCGAATCTAAACAATCCTTAGTCATTCAAAATAAATGTTATTAAATCTTCCAACATTATTATAATCAATATAAGTAAATGCAATCAAGATCATTACAAAAGGGTCCATAGTTTATACATCCTTCCAATTACTTTAGCTACAAACAATACAAAATAAAGGATCCTCATTCATATAGAAGTAGATTTAACAAGTTCTAGTTATGGTGAACACGTGGATAAATGATTCAAAAAATTCCTCAATAAGCATACATATAACGTAAAATGTTTCACCTTTACCTAGAATCTAACAATGTATTAAAACACATAAAATAACAATAATTCACTATGATCAGTCAAATTCCTTAGAAAATATAGGAACAAAAATTGTATTTTAAGAAGTGAATAACACCAAGTCACTATGTCAAAACTTTTCTCTTAACAAAGTAGAATACACTTTACTATATAAATAACATTGAAAACTCAGCTCCATGAGAGCCTTTTATGTTACAAAACATGATCTTTACCAACACATACAAGCTCAAATGAGCAAGAGAAATAGTTCTTAAAATTTTGAATATTTTTATTTCTATATCCGATTAAAACGTATAATCATAACCATAGTTTGGCAATACGTTTAAAAAATGAGGACCCACAAGAAAATACCAAAAAAAAAAATTAAATTAGAGAGAAGATTTCACATATGAATTGTTAAGTTATTTAACCATAAACATCATGAAATTGGTTTCCCTTTTTATAAACCAAATAACAGTTTTAAACAAATTTTCCATACATATGAACTATCTATAGGCTCTATATGAGATCCAATGAAGAAAATATTTATACATATATAAATATATTACAAGCAACTGGTATTTCAACCAAAATAGAAAACCACTACTCTTTCAAACCAAAACTCCATCATAAATAGTAGACAAATTGAGATGCGAATAACAAGAATGATTTTTTCTTAGTAAAAAAATAATACCTTGAAAACTATTACAAATAATAGAACTATCCATAAAATCAAAAACCCAAATACTTAAAAGAAAATTACCATCTAACCAACAATATCTTTCATAATACAACAACAAACATGGTGTATTTGTAATTAAAACATGTATTCCATCATTTAAAAAAATAAACCCAATGCTTTATTGTTCTACCCATGCATATTTCCCTCATGGGTTTTGTTGGATCTCAAAATTTGACCCCTCTTAAATCAATATGATTGAAGGCTTTGAGCCAACATGGGAATTTCTCCAAGTTTTAGTACCTCACACTTGAGACAGACCTCTAGAAAAGGTTAGATTCCTCTACTTATTTCTACTGCTAAAATTACTCCTAAGAATGGAAATGCAACTATCTAACCCTACTATATGAACCCAAAGGACCAAGATGAGAAGAAGATGTATAAACTGAAATCATAAACTATCGGAATGAGATAACACCGAAAAGAAGGGGAGGAAAACCCTCGACAAGTAAAATTGAGGTAAAATATGAAAGGAAGGGTAGACATGCATGCCACAGTCCAAAACAACATTCACACTCTCATTTCCATGGACCATAATAGAAAAGAAAACCTATAACAGATTTAAAACATTCCCAACATACCAATATTGTAAAATAAAATAAAAGTAAGTAATAAAACATGAGCTAGGGAAGAAGATATCCACAAAATACAAATTTTATTACCTCTAATGAATGAAAAATTGATAACAATGAAATGAGAAGACAAGTATCCACACGTAGTGGTCCAGTCTAAGGCCTACAACTCAAAATGTATACAAGACTCAATAGTTATCTTACAATGCAAGAGGGTCTAACCTTTACAAATGAGCATTATTCTACAATATATAGAAGAATGGAGAAGAAGAGGAGGAGAAGAGAGGGAAAAATCATGTTTCAAATCACAACCACCAACAAGATGCAATAAATGCATGAAAATCCACATGGATCTCTATCAAATCCACCTCCCCACATCAATTTTCTTATGGAAGAAGGAAAGATTACAAATCCCATGAAATATGGGTGGTTGAGTTGATTGGAAGTGTGCATTAATGACCTTAGTCATATTTTTCCATTTTCACCAACTAAATCCCACAAAAATCCAATTTTGAGGATCCTAGAATGTAGCTCAAGTTAGCAAATTTCCAACAAGACCAAGCAAGTATTATTTCAAGATCTATTGAAGGATTTATGGAGATTTAAAATTTTTAAGTGCAAGAACAATATGCTAGACACATGGTGCGATTTGATTAGTCGTGGGAGCATGTAGGTTGACTAAAATGTATATTTTCCATGTATTTTCTTCCATTTTCTGTTGATATCGGTGCACAACTAGCAGTTTTCTATTTTTCTTATGAGTTGTACTTTATCCGATAAGTACCCATAGATGAAAACATGACACACAATGATTGACATGGAGGTTACGATTGGGTGTATGTTTGAGAGTAGGTGGCATGTAATTAAGAATGCATAAGTCTTTCTACATGCATAAGAGGAAAAGAAAAGGGATACATATTTGTGTGGATGTGTAAATGTGCAAGGAGGCATTAAGATCTAATAAACAAGGGTGCGGGAGTTTGAGAAAGGTGGCACATGAAGCATGCCAAATAGAAACAAGAAGTGTACGGTGTAAGGTTGTGGAGAAATAAATGTGAGTGCTTGAGGAAGGGAGTACAATGGCAATGAGTGCATGTCTAATGATGTGAGGGACTTGGGGAGGAAAATTAATACACATAGGAGGAATTCCGAGGAATTTTAAAGAATAAAAGCTAATACCACATATGCTCGTACAATAGTGCACACATATGAGAAGGAGGAACCGAATGTGTGGAGGAATGTACACAAAGGGAGAATGGAGGAGATAGCAAAAAAATAGGGAGGAAAGTGAGAGAGCATGAAGGATGCAAAAATAAAGGAAAAAAGCACATGCAGAGCCTTTAACCATGCAAATTATCTAAGGAATAAAACCATTGGTGCATGCATCCTCAAAAAAATGATGTCGAAGATAGAATGGAATTGCAAGTTATCAAAATAGACATGGTTTATTTTAGGTAATATTTTGGTGACTTATGGGGACATCTAACTACTATATGATGACGATCGGTGTGCTTGAAGAATCCATTTGGCATGGATTCAGCCTTAAAACATGAAATTTTGATCTCGTGACTTGAAGAATCCACCCCTAAAGTCACATGAAAGAATTCCTGGACTCTATATTAAAAATAACCTAGGAAAACGTGTAAGAATTTTTGGATACTCCTCTTCTCTAAACCTAGCCATTTGCACACTTGAACTTCCATCCAAGAAGAAATAAAAGAGTCCAAGTAAGAGAGCATGAGAGGAAATAAATATACTCTACCAACAATAAACTTCACAGAAGACACACTTGGAGGAATCAAAACTAATCTTATATGACAATGATTCAAAAGAACTTAATGGAAGTGCTTGAGAAAAATTCCATTGACTGGTATTGGTAGTGCATATCCATCAAGGTGAGATAAATCAAAATATTTATCCTCTTTACAAGAATTGGTGATATATGGCTCACTCCAAAGTGCATTAAAATTTGAATGACGCCTTGGTTTGGCTCTTTCAAGATCCCATTTCAAGACCAAATCACCCAATTTGAAGATCCAATTTCTATCTTTATCATAAAACCACTATTTGGTCGAATTTTGATACTTTTCCAATTTGATCGGGAATAATTCCTTAGTTATTAAAGTTTAACCAACTCTTCCATTAGGATTTCTCTTTGTTACATGCCCTAAAATTCCAACTATTTTTTCAGATCAAGTGAAGGAAATTTTAAAGATAAAGGAAGCCTAACTTCCTTTCCATAGAAAATTCTATAAGGTTAAGTAATAATTTCTTTCTTCACCATTATGCCATTTCCTCTGGTTGAAATCTATTGTTCGCTTTATGATTTTGATCAATTTATTGTTACTAAAATCTACTGAGCCATTACATTTATGGTAGTATTTGGAAGAATTATTCAAATAAATTCCAAGGATAAGATCCCAATACAAAAATTGTACCTAAAATTGCCTTTGCATTATCAAAAAGATGGTTTGAGTAATAATAAACCTTTTCACAATACTTTAAAGGAAGTTAATGATGGCTAATTCAATTGTTTCCTTGGGCATGACAACTTATGTCCATCTGGTGAAGTAATCTATTATTGTTAACACCCACTTATGACCAAAACTTGAAGGAGGGTTGATCATGCCAATGAAGTCAAGACCTTATTGGGAGAATGGATTATTTGATTTGATTAGATGGAGCGGAATAAAAAATAACTTATTTTTTACTGCAAAGAAAGAACATTATTTTCATTTTCTGACCCACTTCTCTGCGCATCAACAAAAATGTAGACCAAAAGTATCATGCCTTGATGATTTTCATTATTATATCTTTGGTAGATAAGTGTCGACTGACGGAGAGAATCCATCATGAAAATTATTCTAATAACTTGTTGGCTTGCACGCCATAAATACATATTATTAACACATCATGAATGTTTCATTTGAAAATAGTGGCATAATTTAGTGCATATGGAATATAATGTAGTCTTAGATGTCTTCTCTTTTATTTTTCAGGATAAGAGGATATGTGTTTGGTAGATAGAAATGTGAACATTTCATCATACCAAGTGCGTGTGCTAGGATTTTCCTTTTGTTAAAATTCATTGCACGAAGGTTCCTCATCCAAGAACAAAGAAACTTCTTGACCATTCTCTGCATCGAAAGTAATTTTCTTGTAGAATATGTTTCCTCTAACAATTTTCTTAGCATTGATAGTCACATCATACTCCATAATTTTAGTAACCCAACTAGCTCTTTACTCACTAATTTTTGCTCCCATAATGAATTATCTTACACTAGAGGGTGAAACTAAAACCTTAACCTAATTTTTTATTAGCATATTTTTGAATTTCTTCAGTGTGTGCATGATGGAAAAGACCTATTTTTCCATGTGACTATATTTCAATTCAGAATATGTAATGCCATATATTTTATTTTTTTATTTAAAATGCAAGCACACTAAATTTTCAGATTTTATATGAAATGCACAACTAAATATTTCAAGTTTTCAAGTGTATATTACATAACTATATATTGAGTAGATTTCTAAACCAAACAACACCTTCCAACAAGAGACATTGAAGTAAAAAGTTCATAGTTTCATTATGATCTCAAATGATAATATTACAAGATTTTAGCAACAATAAAAATAACAACTTTCTTAGTAAAGACCAATGTTTACAAGAAGCAATAAGTATAAAATGGTTATTTACAAGAGTGTATAGACTTGATAAGTCACATTTAATTACAAAGTGAAGGCAATGTCCTCCAAGGATGAGAAAGGCCAAGATGGCAAGAGGCTCTACTATCTCCAACTTGAGCTCCAACTCCAAAAGAATATGGCTTGTTTACCACCCAACCAATAGGCATCATCACATGCCTTTCCATGGTTGGAAGTCATGCTAGCCTCCCACAAGCCCATGGGAGAGAGGAAATAGCTTCCACAATGTACACAAGTATAATGGGGTTTAAACACACAACAAGAAAAACATAAGACCAATTCAACCACTTAGACCTACTATACAATGAAAGCAACAACATGAGGAGAACAAGGTCAACCTCACAAGGGGGAAGAGAGGAAGAAGGATGCCCAAATCAAGGTGTCCAACCATAGGAGCACCAATAAATATATATATATACAAAACTCCTTATACCTCCTAATCATTCATCCTCCTTATTCCTCATTATGCTATAGAAATCCTTCTTGGGAGGATTTTCAAACCCAAAAGGGTTTCCTCACCAAGAATGGGAAAAGGTTCAAGCCATATGAACCTTTCTCCCACCTCAAACCATATGAGGGGATGAGAAGGGACCTTCATGGCTTGACCTACAACCATGAGGTTTGAGAGGGAAATCCCTCTCTCTTCCCCTACATTCTCCAAAAACCATCATTCCAAATGATGGTGGAGAGAAAACAAAGAAAATAACAAGAACAAGCAAACAACCACATTCACCATACAACTTCACAACACATCATTTCACACACTATTTTATTGATCAAACATAGTTTACAAGATAAACAAAACTAAGAAGAAAAAGGTTAAGAACCCTACCTCTATAATGCTTTCCAAGACTCTAAGTTTTTCCCCTTTGTCCAAGCTCCCTTCCAAGCTCCCAAAATTCTCCAAGTGCTCCAAAAAAAAAAAAAATGAACCAAGAAGACCCATTCCTTCCACATGAGGAAGAATAAGAAGAGGAGCTCAAAAGTTTCCTCACCAATGGGAAAGTGACAAGTGTCACCCCCTCTCCTCTCAAGAGTCAAATATTCCAAAAACCAAATAAGCAAGAGTAAACTCACCTTTTATCCCCTTTTACCCAAAATACCAAAAACTAAAATAAAACAAAGTGGAGCAACTTTTAACACTTTCACACAACCCAACCATCTTACACGGATGGTGACTAAAGAGGGATAAATAGGAGGAAACCCCTCCAAACCTTGGAAATAGGCCCCCTACCTATTAGGTAGGGTCCAGGGGCCCATTTTCATGCTAAGGAAACCCCCAAACTAAAAAGGGGTCCCTAAAATTACCCAAAATAACCCAATTTCGGGTTTGGCATGCTTGGGCACAAGGGTAGAGGGTGTGGGGTCCACCCAAGGTTCACATGTGGTCCCCAATCCCTTCTACCAACACACACACACTTCCCAAAACCAACACTTAACTTAAGATAAGATCATTAAACCCCTAAGCTAGTTTACTTAATAAAACACACCCTAAACCTAATTAATTTTACAAAACAATATTACATTACAATTGAGGGGTTCACCCATGGTGCCTAATTAAATACATCTAATCTAAGGCCTCAAACATTTAGCATGGTTAGGACTCAGCCCATGGGCCGCTTGTGCAAAATTGCGTAGCTTCCTAAAACCCATGCTCTCTTACACATGTCACCTGCACACTCATTGCACACATTAACCGCATCTGTCCAATATAATAAACATCATCTAAACATCACAATATCAATCAAACTTATAATGTCCAAACATAATTTACAATTGATAGTGCAATGCATATAATTACCCACATAGTTTGCCATGAATCATCCACAATAAAATTGCAATGACATACACTTAGGTTAGCATGAAAATCACCGTCATTAAATCCAAAACACTATATCATTAATCAAATCAACCACAAGAGACTAACATCTAACCAATAAGTCTATCATATAACCATGTTAGTGTCATCAACATCATAAGAAATATATCAGTATACGAAACTAGTCCAATTGGCACTACTACGTGCCCAAAATGCCATAATGTCCATGAGGATAAAATATCATACTAAAATGTTCAAAGTCTATCAGAGTCTCAATCAAAACATGTCTAGGAATAAAGGAACCAATAGATAACTGGAGCTATAAAAATGTGGGCACTACATCCCCCTCTCCTAGAATTAGACTTCCTCCTGGAAGTCATTGGAAGAGATAGGGATATCTAGCCCTCAGTGGTGTAGCATCCTCCCAGGTAGCTGATGACTCGTCATATCGGTCCCACTGCACTCTAACCTAGTCCAAATCTCGACCCCGAAGGGCCAACCTCCGGTGCTCCAGTATGCGTACGGGCTCCAATCTCCACTACCCTCCATCCTCTACCTGTAATGCCAACCAATCCAAAACATGAGAAACATCTGGTACATATCTACGTAGTACAGAAACATGAAAAATGTCATGGGCCCGTGCAAGGCGTGGTGGCAAAGCTAGGCGATAGGCAACTGGACCGATGACCTCAAGAATATCAAAAGGCCCCACAAAACGAGGTGATAGCTTAGAACCCTTTCCATAACGGATCGGACTCTTATGAGGACGAACCCTCAAGAAGACTTTGTCACCCACTGAGAAGTGACAATCGATCCTCTTGGTGTCCGCATACGCCTTCTGGTGTGCTCTAGCCTACTCAAGACGCTGTCAAATCAAAACAACCTGCTGCTCTAAATCCTGAAGATAAGCTGGCCCCAAAATAATCCTATCATCCAGTCTATCCTAGCTCAAAGGTGTCCTGCAAGGTCGTCCATACAAATCCTGATAGGGAGCCATGCCAATGGAGCTATGATAACTGTTATTTTATGCAAACTCAACTAAGTGCAAATAATCCTCCCACTTCTTCTATTGGTCCATCACATACATCCTCAACATGTCCTCAAGAACCTGGTTAACCCTCTCTATCTACCCATCTGTCTCTGGATGATATGCCGAACTGAAATTAATCTGTGTACCCAAGGCCTCCTAAAAAGAAGTCCAGAAAACTGATGTGTAGATGGTGTCTCTGTAATTGATGATTGTCTTTGGAATCCCATACAATCTGACAATATCCTCCATAAACACTTTGGTGATGGCCTGTGCATTATAGGTAACCTTGGTTGGTGAGAAATGTGCAACCTTGGTCAACTTATCCATAGTGACCATAATGGCATCATGACGATAAGAGGACATAGGAAGTCCTACTATGAAATCCATGGAGATCACATCCCATTTCCACTCGGGAATATCATGAGGGTATAAGAGTCCTGTGGGATGAGAATGCTCTGCCTTGACTCTCTGACACTCAAGACACCGTGCTACAAAATCTACTATGTCTTGACGAAGACCCGGCCAATAATATAACTCTCTCAAATCGGCATGCATCTTCTTCACTCCTGGATGTGCTACGTATGGGGCTCGATGAGCCTCAGTAAGGATGAAACTATGCAGATCACCTGCCTTAGGCACATAAATGCACCTATGGAACCGAAGTAAACCATCTAACTCTAACATGCATCCTGAATATCTGCCCTCAAAAGAACCCTAAGAATCCAACATCTACCTAGCACCCTCATAAAACCTGTCCTCTAGAAGATGCTCAAGTATCCTGCCTCTCAAATTTGACTGCAGTGTCAAAGAAGCAAGCACATGCCATCATCTACTAAGTGCATCTACAACAAAATTTTCCTTTCCCTTGATATACTGCACCTCCATGTCATACTCACATAGGAACTCCATCCAACGCCGTTGACAAGTGTTGAGGTTTGGTTGAGAGAAGATATGCTGTAAGCTACAATGATATGTCCTCAAGGTGAAAGGCCTACCCAAAAGGAAATTTCGCCAATGCACAAGTGCATGAACAACTGCTGCAAGCTCTAAGTCGTGAGTAGGATAGTTAAGCTCATAGTCCTTGAGCTTATGAGACTCAAAAGCAATAACCCAATGCTCCTGCATAAGAACTGCTCCCAAACCCTCTAGTGATGCATCAGTGCAAACAACAAAATCCTCTGTCGGGTCTGGAACTGCTAAGATGGGCGCCGTGGTTAACCTTTCCTTAAGCAACTGAAAGGCCTGCTCACATTTTTCTGACCAATCAAACTTCTTCCCTTTCCTCTGAAGAGAAGTAATAGGGTGAGCAATCCTAGAAAAGTCCTGCACAAACCTACGGTAATACCCTGCTAAACCCATGAAGCTCCTCACCTCAGTGACTGATGTGGGTGCTGGCCAATCCAAGATAGCCTGAATCTTAGAGGGATCTATGGAGATACCCTCGCCTGATATGATATGACCCAAGTACTGAATCTCTATCTGAAAGAAGCTGCATTTTTCCAAGTTCCCATACAACTTCTGCTCTCTCAAAACCTGAAGTACCTGCCTCAAATGCTCCTCATGTTCCTCCTCGGAATGAGAATAAATCAATATGTCATCAAGGAACACTAAAACAAAGTGATCTAGAAATGTCTTGAATACTCCATTCATGAGGCTCATGAAGATAGCTGGGGCATTGGTCAAACCAAATGGAACCACTGTGAACTCATAATGCCCGTAACGTGTGCGAAACGCTGTCTTATGAATGTCTGCATCTGAAATGTGCAACTGATGATATCCTGACTTGAGATTGATTTTGGAGAACACTCTAGCTCCCCGCATCTGATCAAACAAGTCATCAATCCTAGGGAGCGGATAACGGTTCTTTATTGTGACCTTATTGAGCTGTCTGAAGTCTACACAAAGCCTGAGAGAACCATCCTTCTTCTTCACAAATATGACTGGCGCTCCCCAAGGAGATACACTAGGGCGAATGAGACCCTTCTCTAACAACTCCTCTAACTGAATCTTGAGCTCATGAAGCTCTGAAGTCGTCATCCGATAGGGTGCCCTAGAAACTGGTGCAGATCCAGGCACTAAGTCAATGGTGAAATCCACCTCTCTACTAGGTGGTAAACCTGGAAGCTCTCCTGGAAACACATCTGCATACTCCCTCAAAACTACATGATCATCAAGGGGTGAATGCTCTGGAGTACTGTCCGAATGATCACTAATAGTGATAGAAAACAACTGACAACCCTTACGCATGCTCCACTTGAGTTGCTTAGCTGAGATCATGCGCAAGGAAATGGGTCTTTGCATCCCTGAAATCACAACTGCACTACCCAAATCATCCTGACACTCAATGACCTTCTCTCTACAATCCACCTTAGCTCGATGAGCCTCGAGCCAATCCATACCCAACACTACCTGATAGGATCCTAAAGGAATAACTCGGAGGTCAAGCATAGTGGAGAAGACTCCCAAATCGAGTACACAACTCTCCACATATGAGTCCACGGCGAGTTTAGCCCTAGAGGCCAACTCAACCTGCCAACTATTTGGCTACCTAGCCACCACTAGCCCACACTTTGGTCCACTATAGCGAGGTGCTATAAAGGAATCTGAAGCACTTGAATCAAAAAGTACTGAGACAGAAATACCCCTGATAGTACCTGTCATCTCAATGAATGTGGCCTGATGCTCAGCCTGGCGGTTGTCAACCACTGCATACACACGATGGGTGTGTCCCACATCACCCACTATCTGCTCGAATCTAGGAGCTCTCTGCATATCCGTAGTAGTGGGCTTGTGCGAGACACATACGCACATAATGATCTGGAGCCCCACAAATAAAACATCCTCCTGTACCCCTCTGAGATGGGGTCCCTCCTGTGCTCTGGCGAACTGAACCTACCGGTCCAACCCTAGTAGACTACTGTGAGTGGGCTGGCTGTGAGTGATGAGTACCCGGCCTCCTGTCTCTAGACCCACCAAAACCACCTCTAGACCCACCTCGCTGAAAACTCTGAGTCTGTCTACCCCTCTGATGCTGGTGTCCCTGATGCTGTGTCTACTGTGATGGGTGTGGAGGAGCTCTCGATGCTGCTGGAGAAGACCAGAATCCTCCTCTAGGGGGTGGTACTGCTCCCCATGCTCTCTGACTCTGGAATGCCTGAATCCTATCCTGGAACTTGCTCTTGTTTCTTTCTCTGTGCTCCTGAGCCTTGGTCCTATTCTCCTCAGCCAAGTAGGCCTTCTCAACGGCCTTCTCGAGCGTGGGAGGAGATAACATCCTAACAGCTCCTGCTATATCTGCATTCAGGCCCCGAATGAACCTGTTTACCTGTAATTTCTCGTCTTGCAGGTAGTCTACATACTGCAAGAGATCCAAGAACCTGCTCTCATACTATGCCACTGAGCCAGAACCCTGTCGTAAGTCGTGAAACTCATCGATCCTCTTCTGCACAAAATTCTCTGACATATACCGGCTCTAAACCGCTCCTCGAACAACTCCCATGTCACTGTATCCCAAGTCAAATGGAGCTTCCGCTCCTCATTCCTCCACCAAACACCTGCTGCATCTTGGAGGAGGTGTATGGCGAACCTGACTTTGACGTTGCTCTCATGAGAGTGCAAACCAAAGCAGCTATCCAAGCTAAGGAGCCAAGACTCCGCCCCAAAGCCGTCTGTTGAACCAGTAAACGTAGGTGGCTGCAGGCGAAGAAGGTCTCAAATCACACTGCCTGGGTCTCGATCCTGACAATGTGGTCTAACCGATGAGAGGGGTCACATATCTCTAAAAGGTCCCTCGAAGCTATGTGAACGGCTGTGACAAAATGAGGCCACCCTCTCGCCAAGGATGGAAGGGCTGCGTGACCTCTCTCGTCTCGGAATGTCATGCTCAGGTGGCTCTGATGTGCGTCCTCACCAATCAATTCCTCATTGCCTAACTGAATGTCCTCCTCTCTCGGCACCTACGGTGGTGGAAGACACTCCTGTACAACACCTATCAGCTACTGTAGGGTCTCTAATATCTAAGGCCCAAAATCGGGGGCCGGCGACTCCCGTGTAGGCGCACTACATCCCGAACCTCGAGCCGAACGTCCCCTCTTGGGTGCCATCCTGAACCCGAGGAAAAAAATGTTTTATAAACTTTCTAAACGTTTGTTGGAAGCGTTATATTATCATTATTTTTATTATTTTTATTATTATTATTGTTATTATCATTATAACACCAAATGCAATGCCCCTTTTTGTTAATAATTAATTTATAATAATAATTAATTTTTCTGAAATAAATTAACACTATCCTCCCAATAATTTAATTATTTTACTCTATTAAGCTCCCTAGGGCCATGTTTAAATATCTACACCCCTAGCAAGTGAGTAGTCTTCCTCCCTTTTAAATTTATTAATTAATTAATTAATTTATTTATTTATTTTTACACATTCTTTAAATTTAATTTAATCCACCCACACACCCCTCTTAATTTATTTTTCAATCCCATTGAAAGTCATGTTTTAAAGAAAAGTAGGGTTGAATGGGAGCCCTAGGATCAATTCTAATCTTGGCCATTGATTTTGAATTTACCCTAAAAGTGCCCTAAATTTCTCTAACTTCTTTATCATTTCCTTTTCTTTGCTTTATCATGTTATTTTCTCTTATTTGGCTTTATTTCTTCTTGCAGGCTGTGTTGGAAGAGTCATGGAGATTGCTTGATTTTTTATTTATTTATTTATTTTTTCACTACATTGTTAGTGATTCATCCCATGAAATTTTTTTTTATTGTTGTTGCAGGTTTTGTGGAGTTAATTCTTCTTCTTCTTTTTTGTTTGCAAGCCTTGTTGAAGCTTGTCTGACTTATATATATATATATATATATATATATATAAATAAATTTGTGATGTGCGAGATGAAAGGGGCGGATTTATTTGCTAGCCGCCATTTTTTTTTTGTTTTTTTATTGATGTATATATATATATATATATATATATATATTTTGTTTTGTTGTTGTTGTGCAGCGGCGGCGGCGGACGGAGGGATGGCCGCGGGGAAGACTGCAGGGTGCGTGGGAGGGACAGGGTCCAGGTTAGGGTTCTGCATGGTTAGGAGGGGGTCCATCGGGCGGCAGGTGCGCGAAGGGTTTCGGGGAAACAGTGCATGGAGGGGTCCGGGGCAGTCGTGGGCACCGGGAAGGGGGTTTTAGTTTGGGGAGAAGGGTAGGTTTAAACTGCGTGCGGGGAATGGGGGTATACGAGGGTAGGGGAACAGGGGTCCAGGAGGGGGAGAACACTGGGGTCGTGGGACGGGGTTTGCATGGGGCACAGGGGTAGAGGGTCCTGGGAGGTCCGTTGGGGGCTACGGGTAGGTTGGGGCTTCTTTAAAATCGTTTTTTTTTTTTTTAATTTTATTTCATTTTATAAATGCAATAATATATATATATACAGAGTAATATATTAATTTATATGTATTTCTTTTTATTTTATTCTATTTACTTTTTAATAAAATGAAACAAACAAAAATAAAATAAAATCATATATATATATATATATATATATATATATATTTGAATCCATATCTGTTATTTAATATAGAAATATATATACATATATATATTATATAATAAGTAATATTATATTATGCAACAAAACTAGTATATATACCTTATTATTATTATCATTTTTTATTTTTTATTTTTTATTTTTTTAATTTTTAAAACAAGAAAATTTCTAGAAAGAATATTATATAATAAGTACTAAAGAAAATATAATAATTTCATTTCATTTCTTGTTTAATACTACTATCAAACTTGCAAAAAACAAAACTTAATTTTTTTAATTTTTTGATAATATAACCATTTAAATTTTTATTTTTTTATAAAACTCAATGAACACTAGTTTTCCTTAAGTGAACTAGCTAATTGGTATTTTCAAATTTCTGCAATGCTAACTAAAGAAATACTTCAGATTTTCATGCAAGGAGATTATATTAAAAAAAAAACATCCATGTATATTTTTTTTTGTTAAATGCAAGACTAAGACATCTACAAGTTACCCAAAAGTCCGTGTGTTTGAACCTCGCTCTGATACCAAATGTAATGCCATATATATATATTTTGTTTTATTTAAAATGCAAGCACACTAAATTTTCAGATTTTATATGAAATGCACAACTAAATATTTCAAGTTTTCAAGTGTATATTGCATAACTATATATTGAGTAGATTTCTAAACCAAACAACACCTTCCAACAAGAGACATTGAAGTAAAAAGTTCATAGTTTCATTATGATCTCAAGTGATAATATTACAAGATTCTAGCAACAATAAAAATAACAACTTCCTTAGTAAAGACAACGTTTACAAGAAGCAATAAGTATAATAATGGTTATTTACAAGAGTGTATAGACTTGACAAGTCACATTCATTTACAAAGTGATGGCAATGTCCTCCAAGGATGAGAAAGGCCAAGATGGCAAGAGGCTCTACTATCTCCAACTTGAGCTCCAACTCCAAAAGAATATGGCTTGTTTACCACCCAACCAATAGGCATCATCACATGCCTTTCCATGGTTGGAAGTCATGCTAGCCTCCCCCAAGCCCATGGGAGAGAGGAACTAGCTTCCACAATGTGCACAAGTATAATGGGGTTTAAACACACAACAAGAAAAACATAAGACCAATTCAACCACTTAGACCTACTATACAATGAAAACAACAACATGAGGAGAACAAGGTCAACCTCACAAGGGGGAAGAGAGGAAGAAGGATGCCCAAATCAAGGTGTCCAACCATAGGAGCACCAATAAATATATATATACAAAACTCCTTATACCTCCTAATCATTCATCCTCCTTATTCCTCCTTATGCTATAGAAATCCTTCTTGGGAGGATTTTCAAACCCAAAAGGGTTTCCTCACCAAGAATGGGGAAAGGTTCAAGCCATATGAACCTTTCTCCCACCTCAAACCATATGAGGGGATGAGAAGGGACCTTCATGGCTTGACCTACAACCATGAGGTTTGAAAGGGAAATCCCTCTCTCTTCCCCTACATTCTCCAAAAACCATCATTCCAAATGATGGTGGAGAGAAAACAAAGAAAATAACAAGAACAAGCAAACAACCACATTCACCATACAACTTCACAACACATCATTTCACACACTATTTTATTGATCAAACATAGTTTACAAGATAAACAAAACTAAGAAGAAAAAGGTTAAGAACCCTACCTCTATAATGCTTTCCAAGACTCTAAGCTTTTCCCCTTTGTCCAAGCTCCCAAAATTCTCCAAGTGCTCCAAAAAAAAAAATGAACCAAGAAGACCCATTCCTTCCACATGAGGAAGAATAAGAAGAGGAGCTCAAAAGTTTCCTCACCAATGGGAAAGTGACAAGTGTCACCCCCTCTCCTCTCAAGAGTCAAAGATTCCAAAAACCAAATAAGCAAGAGTAAACTCACCTTTTATCCCCTTTTACCCAAAATACCAAAACTAAAATAAAACAAAGTGGAGCAACTTTTAACACTTTCACACAACCCAACCATCTTACATGGATGGTGACTAAAGAGGGCTAAATGGGAGGGAAACCCCTCCAAACCTTGGAAATAGGCCCCCTACCTATTAGGTAGGGTCCAAGGGCCCATTTTCATGCTAAGGGAACCCCCAAACTAAAAAGGGGTCCCTAAAATTACCCAAAATAACCCAATTTCGGGTTTGGCATGCTTGGGCACAAGGGTAGAGGGTGTGGGGTCCACCCAAGGTTCACATGTGGTCCCCAATCCCTTCTACCAACACACACACACTTCCCAAAACCAACACTTAACTTAAGATAAGATCATTAAACCCCTAAGCTAGTTTACTTAATAAAACACACCCTAAACCTAATTAATTTTACAAAACAATATTACATTACAATTGAGGGGTTCACCCATGGTGCCCAATTAAATACATCTAATCTAAGGCCTCAAACATTTAGCATGGTTAGGACTCAGCCCATGGGCCACTTGTGCACAATTGCGTAGCTGCCCTGAAACCCATGCTCTCCTATACCTGTCACCTACACACTCATTGCACACATTAACCACATCTGTCCAATATAATAAACATCATCTAAACATCACAATATCAATCAAACTTATAATGTCCAAACATAATTTATAATTGATAGTGCAATGCATACAATTACCCACATAGTTTTCCATGAATCATCCACAATAAAATTGCAATGACATACACTTAGGTTAGCATGAAAATCACCATCATTAAATCCAAAACACTATATCATTAATCAAATCAACCACAAGAGACTAACATCTAACCAATAAGTCTATCATATAACCCTGTTAGTGTCATCAACATCATAAGGAATATATCAGTATACGAATCTAGTCCAATTGGCGTTATGCGCCCAAAATGCCATAATGTCCATGAGGATAAAATATCATACTAAAATGTCTAAAGTCTATCAGAGTCTCAATCAAAACATGTCTAGGAATAAAGGAACCAACAGATAACTGGAGCTATAAAAATGTGGGCACTATAGAATACTTCATTTTCTCGATCAAGAAATCAAATGGATGATCTATTCATTGATGATTTTATTTTGTCAAGACAATCTAAACACTAGTATCAGCCCCATATGCATAAAGGATAAAATTATTAGATTATACAAATTGATAAGTGTTGGAGAACGAGTAATTTATTGCTTGATTTTGTTGAATATTTTTTTAATTTTTGATATCCATCTCAATACTGAATATTTCTTGAGCATAAAAGTGATAGGCCTAACCAATCCTACAAAGTTAGGAATGAATCTCCCAACAATGTTGATCTTTCCAAGGAATGATTGTGAGGCCTTATTGTGATCTGGAAAAGAGAGAGAGGATGGTTGAGATTTAATATGAATAAATGGAAATAATATCTTTTGAGAGAACATGGTCTAAAAGCTTAACTTGCGTAATATAAAAGTTACACTTCTTTAGATTAATAGACACCCCAAATTCTCTACATTTCTCAAATAATTTCTCAAGATAGTTCATGTGATCTGCACTTTACTATGAGAAGACAAGTATCTCATCCAAGTAAAATAGGATGAACTCATTAATGTACCCCTTGAAGGAAATGTCCATTGCTCTTTGAAAGATGACACTTGCATTTGACAAACCAAAAGGCATTTTCTGATAGGCATAGGTTCCCCATTTAGTTGTAAATGTAGTTTTGAATTAATCTTCTTCCTTGACCATGATCTGATTGAAACCTACGTAACCATTCAACATGGAAAAACTTTGTGTGACTATAACTATTTGTAAGATCTATTCTATAGAAGGAAAAGGATAATGTTATATTAATGATGCCTTTTTCAAGTATATCAAATCAACACAAAGTAAGATTTTACCATTATTTTTCTTCACTTGAAAAAATAAACATAAGTAGAGTACTTGGTAGGGAATATTATCTTTTCCTTAATGAGTTCGGATAAATACTTCCTCATGAGGGGCTCTATCTTGGGATTGACATGTCCTTTCTTTTATCTGAAGGGATTAACATTATGATCAAGGTTGATGGAGTATTGATAAACACTTGCATAAAATCCTTTGAGGTCTTCATAGTCCCATGATAAGATGTCAATATATTTTTTACACAATGATATGAAGGTCTTCTTCTCATATTCTACATATACCTTTCTGAAAAAATCTTTGTCATGCGTAATAGTGATTGGCTGAAATTATTATCTCTTTACATTTATGTTATTTTATTTACCATTGAACTCCTCACCAGGGCTGAAAATATGATCTAATGTAACAAATCCTTTTGGAAACTATTTTTTTTAGCTAAAAACTTGACCACCATAACTTTCATGTAAATCATCTTGCATTTTTGAAGAAAACTCAGCTTCATTTTGAATGAATTACACAATTTGTGAATCACTATTAAACACCTTACAGTTGGTTTCATTATCTATAACTAATGTCTTGATCACCATCTTGATGTTTTATGAATTTCCTTAGATAGAATCCTCAGCTAGTGAGAATTAAGAACCAAGAGCTATCATATGATCTCGATTCTTTTTTCAATATTCTCGACACCACCTACAGATTGAGAGAATCAAAATGATTGAAGAGGTCCCAAAATCTATGTTTATAAGATTTGAGAAGCTTATTCCTCATGGTGAATTGGTTCCTCACTTGATGTATAACCAGTTCAATGTCCCAAAATATACGTAATTCCTTAATATATCTACTTTCAAGCAATGAAAATACTATGCACTAATGCTTCATACTTTTGTACATTATTAGAGAATATAAACTACAACCTATGTGTAAATAATAACTTCTCATCCTTAGGAGAGATGAGAAGAATCCATGTACATTAACCTTTCCTATTTCTAGAACCATCAAATAACATCTTCCATAATATACATCCTTCAACTTATGAAGTGGGTCACTTTGAGTGGTGGAAGATGAAGTTTGTGTGTTGGTTTCTAACATTCTCTTCTTGGATCTTGTGTTGTTGGTAACTGTTTGCACGAATTATTTGATTTTTCCATGGATTGGTTCATTGTGCATATGTCATCAATCCTAAAGAACAATATGTTGGTATTATGGTTGATATCTTGCAATTCTTTATCATTAGGTTCATGTGTGCTCATAGATGGCTCATTATTAGAAGAATTCTAGAACTTGATGTTATACCAAAGATTTTTTTCCTTCCTATTCTAAATTAATAAAATGAAATAAAGAAACTAACTGACCTCATAAAATGAAATGCGTTAACGATGCTGTAATGATTAATGTTTATACTTGATGGGTGATCAACTTCACAAAGGATGAGTGCTCCTTCTTCCACCGAATGAAGAACACTACAATCAAAGATAACTAAATAAGAAATATTAGATAAGATGTGTAGACAAGCTACTAGGAAAAAGGATGAATCTATAAATCCAAAGGGACTTCCTTAGAGGATGTTAGCTCATTTTTAAACAATTAAGTGAATTGATAGAAATGATAAAATATTAGCCAATGCTAATGATAAGAATAGATAAATGATAGATGTGGAGATAGAAATCAAGATAAAAGGGAAATTCATGTTTTGTTTCATAGGTAGCCTAGGATAATGTGGCAAATATTTGGAAAACTTGAAGTAATCATACTAGGAGTCCGATGTTTCTTGTTGGTCTCGTGGAGGAACCGAAACTCGATCCTCAATATCTTTAATTTCAGATGAAAATCGATGGAACACGGTTTCACTCATGAATAATTTCAAATTGTTCTCGAAAGAAAGGTTTCTTAATAATTGGATAGTCATAAATTCTTGTAATGGGGTGTGATTGGCCTAGAATAGTCATTTAAAGAAGAGGCATACTTATAAAAGACAAGTTAAATCTAGATATATTAATAAGAAGTTGATAAAATTCTATGATTAATTAAAAAGACATTTAAAAATAGGGATCATAGGTGATTCTAAGGAATTATAGTTGATTTAACCAAATCCTAGGAAATTCAAAGGAATTGTGGGCGATTCAAGGGAATCGTTGACGATTCTTGTGAAATTGTTTAATTTCTCTAAAAACAATAAATTAATTAAAATTGAGATCAAAATGATTGATTTTGTTAAATATGGTGTTATAAAGATAATAATAAATCAATAATGAAGTGAACATGAGTACTTTGAAGTATTGGGAAGGAATAGAACACCTACAAATGGTGATTAAAAGTTGGTATTGCTTATTGTTGATCTCTGGGAGGTTTTGAAGACCAAACTACAAAGATTGATATGTCTAGGCTTCTAGGAATATTTTTGATGTATTGGATGTTGTTTCTTGACTTGAGGATCACTAGAGTGACAAGTCTTGAATTCTTCATTGAAAACAAGAATGTAAGGATGTTTGAGAAAATTGAAAGATCCCTAAAAAGGAATGAAAACTCTTATTTATAATCGTTGGAATTTTTTTAGAATCACTTGTGATGCAAGAATTATGGGGAAAACATTTAGAAGTGGTTGAAACCACTTCCTAAATGGGATTTTGGGTAAATGGACGAGGAAAATAGGTTGGTAAGAGGTTAAATGAGTTGGAGAGGTTAGGATGTTGGGTTCAAATGGGTTAGAGATAGTTTAGAAATAGTTATGTGGGTTTTGAGGGGGTTAATGTAATTAGATGGGTAAATAGTAATTTGTAAACGATTAAATTTTTTATTTTATGGGATGAGGGGAGATGGTTTAGGAATGTGTTTATAACGTCGGTTTTGATAAATTAATGTGTGTATGCAGGGGTAGGTGGGTGAAGAAAACCCAATGTCTACATTTGACCCTTTTTGTTGAGCAATTTGTGATGGCCAAAATGTTGGACAAAAAATGGTTTAAGATAGTTGGTTTTTTTGTTTGGATGGGTGAACCCCCCTCAAACTAGGGGTGATCGCAAAAAATTGGAAGGATCACGAGTTTTATTGAGTTGATTGGATAGTTTTGACATGTGTGTTTCATTTTAAGTTTTTCCAAGATGATGTAACTAAATAAGATTGGTTCTTCCGTAGAACCAAGTTATAGGGGAACCAAAGGGTTCATGTCATATAGAAGTATGATTCGTAGGGAAAAAATATAGGTAGAAACAAAAGATCCAAGTAATAGGGGAACCAAAGGGTTCATGTCTTATAGACGTATGAATTATTGGTGACAAAGTTGCAAGGAAAATATATGATGGATTTTTGGTTGGATTTTTGACTTGTTTTCGCTACATAATCAAGGTATTTTTTTGGATTAGTTTATTGTGATGGTTTCAAGTTCTTTAAGATGAGGCACACTCAAGATAAATGTGTCACTAAGAAAAATATGATATTATTTTTGATAGCTTTTTTATTGTAATAGTTATTTTTATAATTAATGTGAATCACAAGAGATTATGGGAAATCATGGGAAATTTAATGTGATCATGGAAAATTATGGGAATTGTTGGTGATTATAGGGTGGGAAAAATGGTTCCCTATAAATAGTCGGGTTTAACCAAAGTAAATTAATTTTTACCATGTGAATTGTAATATTTAGAGCTCCGATTTAGTGATTTTTGAGAGATAAAGAGAGATGGAGGATACAAGAGGATCAAGGACATAGAGGAGGCCCACCAAAGGAGAGGTAAGTACCCTTTTTGTTGTTTTTGTGTGTTTTAGTTATTTTTGTTTTTTGTTTTGTTTTTAGGTTTGTGTGAGGGAATTTTTGTTGAGTTGCTGGAATCAATGGTGATTTTGTTGAATCTCTTGTGATTTGGATGAAACACTAGCAATTATGATGAATCACTTTGGAAATTTGATTTTTTTGTGTAATTTTAACAAAACATTGCTTTAATATAGTTTTTTTGGTTTTTTGGATGTAGGCGAGGACAACTTTATCATCGAGAGATGAGATTCCTATGATCCCGGAGGATGTGAGGGATTGGTTATCGAATGAGGATTGGTTTCATTTAGAGGATGTTGTTGGGGAGAGATGTGTCATTATAGATGGATCCATAAGAAGCGGGGTTACTATTTGCATTAATAGAGAGATGGGATCCTATTAGTTGTACATTTTGGGTATCAAATGGTGAGATGACAATCACCCTAGATGATGTGTACATGATTACGAGGTTTCCCATGAATGGAGAGGTGATATATTTAATTAATGAAATAAAGAGGGCTGACATGATGAGGATATTGCGTAGAGATGATGTTGAGGGTGTAGAGTTTTCATCAAGAGGGTTTTGATATGGGGATTTGTATGCTCCTGAGATAGAGGGTCATGCTTTGATGACCCTGATGATGATAGGGATCACATGTTATGATTTTCTTGATTTATTTAGATAATGAAGGTTGTATTGGTAGATATGATGGAGTAGAGGACTATCTTTACGTGTGCCCTTCCTTACTAGCCCATACCTACAAAGAGTTATGGGCATGGAGGATCAAGAAGAGGTTTGGTATTTATGTTGGTTTTCTACTACACAGTGTTGGATGTATGAGAAAATAGTCTTGGATCAGCCTAAAGGTTTTCCATAGGGATACCTTTCATTGTTAGAGAGGTCCACTAGATTTTTCCACTGGCGGTTTGATAGGGGAGATGCAGGGTCAGTACATGGTGAGGAGTACTATAGACAACTCCTATCCGATTGACATGCATGTGATATTAGGTGGAGACCATATATTGGGATTCCTTTATTGGAGGGAGAGGAAGGTGAGCTTATGGCCACCCAGAAATATCTATGGGTATAGTACCATCGGCCAGAGAGTGGGAGTTGATCGATGTAATTACGTAAAGTGATAGTTTGGGTTAATTCAGGATGTTCCAGAGGAATCTTTGGCATATAGGTATGATGATGAGGATGTAGAGACACCATTTCTATTAGCTACAATGCCTCATTCTATGTCTAAAAGGACGGGGTGATGGGTGTAGATGATCAAGGAATGCCCATAGGCTCATCTTACTAGAGGTGATAAATGAGTATGGGGCAATGTAATGACATCGCACCGGGGATATGATGGTGAGGGTGGGGGTCGGGATGATGGTGGAAGGATGAAAAGGTAACTCTAGATACCACAATTTGTCTTTTAAAGGATTAGAAGGATACCTTGACCAAAGAGAGGGATGGTTTGAGAGGTGAGCAATATGGCTTAAGTCGGAAAGTAGAAGGTGTACTTGTGGATATAGTATAGGAAATAGGTGACTAGGATTTATATAGATAATAACGAGATAGCTTGAGAAAGGATCTTGACATTATAGGTACTTCAATGTTACTTGGTTGAGCTATAGGAAACTAGAGATCGGGCTAGTGATAAGATACGACCACCGGTAGTGTGAGCTTGGATAAATACTAATTAGTACGTGAGGAGCTATCATATTATGAGGAGATAGTGATACAAATTCTACCATATGATATTTTTATGCCATATATCGGGAACATGCGTAAGTATGACCTACGGGCAATATGATGAGTTTGGGTCAGCCACCATGAGGTACGATAAAGGATGTCCGAGTAGGGGGAAGATGGAGGTGAGGGTGGTGATTAGGGGATCAATGGTTAAGGAGAATCCTTTTAAACAAGTGTTCATTTTACTCAGGTGATATGATATTTTTATGTACATGGCTATTTTGTGAAGCCAACATTATTGTATATTTTGACATTGATGATGTATGGTGACACTTTGATACACACACACACACACACAAATATGATTATGATTTTGAATTATATATGTTGAATTATTTCTAGGTGGTGTTCTAGACAATGTGATGTTTGATCTGTTTTTAGATTTTGATATGGTTTATTTGAGATATGATAGACGTAATTAAGTTATGATGGTTTATATGGATTTTAATTGCAACGTGACATTTAATGTATGTAAAATGTTCTCTAATCACATATTGGAATAAATTGTGAAATGATCTCCTTTGGACTGGATTTGATGCATATGTGATGGTAAAATGTAGAATAAAGGATCTTGCACTTTTTGGCATTATAAAAAATGTTAACACATAACTAACAATAGGTAGTTACATGTAAAATATTTGATAAGGATGAAAGTGAAATGTATACCTTCTTAAGACATGTGAAGGGTTTATATATGTAGGTTGTGTGGGAGAGTAGGTTCTCCATTCAATTGTTTCATAGAGATTCCCCGAGTTATAAATTTTACTTTATAACACAAAATGATCGATACAGAAGTTTTCTTTTATAGGAAAGATGATCGATGCGAGAAGATTTCAAGTAGGATGTTTTTGGTATTTTGAATTTTTAAGGTTGACCGATAAGTTAATCCCTTGTACATGGGTAGTCATCCTTTGAGGGATTGGTCTACAATTTTTGAATTTTGGATAGCCATCCTTTGAGGGATCAATCTACTTTTTATTATTTTTTGATAATATGATTTCAAGGATCATTTTTATTTTTATAAGGTGCATACATATATATATTTTACTTTTGAACTTTTTTTTAATGAGGGAAGTCCTAATAGACCATTTTGATGAGGGGAAGAGATGTGTGTAACTAAAAACATCTTTCCCGTAACATGTTTTTAGTTGGTAGACAAGGTGGATGGATGTAATGTTGGAATAAAAATGGAATGAGAGGGGCATGAATCAGTCCTACAAAATTTCCACTTTATTTACCATTGTTACAAAATCTATCAAACATCCATTCAAGCTTATACATTTAACATTATCTTATTATGTGTGCACCATGCATTCAAATGAGAGTAAAACAAGAGAGAGAACACATAGAAACAAGATTTAAGTGGAAACCCTCAAGGGGAATAAAAACCACTAAATTTTTTTAGATATTATGCACAACAAATACTCAAGTGAATACTAAACATCACAAGATATTTCTTTAGTGAGGCACTAACCCCACAATGAGAACCAACCCCTAAACCCTTGATTATATTAATCACAAAAAGAGAATTAAATGAATATAACTCATCACACAATATTTTAATTAATTATGATCACTTAAAATATTATGATACCATAAATGATTGTGGTCCAAAATTTCATCTCCAAATTCCTTCAAACACACCTTCTTCAACTCGCACTCTATAGGTATTTCTCAAATTGTATTTTATCTTAAAACTTTCACACATTCTCTCTATCATTCCTTAAAATGTAATAAACTCTATCATCCCTAAAATCATTCCTTCATGCCTGTAAATTATCATTACTTGGATCACACTTTTCACCCATGCAAGACTAGCCCACAAATGGACTCAAAACTTCACTTTATATGCTTCTCATTTAATAAATCCACAATATTTCGGTCCTTCTTGAATAATTTTAAAAATAAAACATAATAAAATTCAAATAAATTCATTACAATGGTCACATATGACCCATATAGGTTGGTCATGCCCAAAACCACTCATCTTGCACCAAAACACCTCAAAACCCCATCACTAGGATGAGCTAAAACTAAAAACAAAAAAACCTTGATTAGTAAAGCTCCAAATTTCACCACAAATTTTTAATATAACATATAAAAATCATCCATGGTCACACATTTTCTTGGACAAATCAAATAAATCATAACACAAGACAAAAGGCTCATATCCTTCACCAAACAGATGTTTCCAACACCTTGTCTTTACCTTTGGGTATTTAGACCACTCAAAATCAATTAAAATATGTCATATAACCACTCAATGGAATTCTAAGGACCTTTAAATCTCCTCTATGTAATTTTAAACTCATGAAACATCCATATGCTCAAACCACAATAAATTTCCTCTTCACAACAATAAGCTTCCCAAAAACTAATTTTGCAAATTCTACTTGTTTTTACCATTTAAATCACTTTAAAGACCTGAAAATTCCTTAAACAGGAACAATTTTAATCTATATTCACATTCCAGTGATAGAAAGCATCAACCAATCCTTCACATTCCTCAACCATCTTGATCTTTGAAAAAAACCAAACCTATCCTTAAAAAGTAGCTACCTTATCCGTCACGAATTGACATGAAATACACATGAAATTAACTCACCATGAGATAATAAATACAAAAATATAAAAATATTTTAATCCTTTATATAACATAATATAATTGATTCTAACTCCAGTGGAAGGCCTTTAACCAAGAAAATCTCTGCAAGTTGCTTCTTAAGCTTTCTAGGATTCAAGAACTAAACATGAGCTCAACATACTCCATCACTCCAAAACAAAATTCCATACCAAACCAAATAATTTAAAATTTTTTACATGATTTATAAGAAATCATAAACCTTCACGAATCAATAAAAACTTAGAATCATCACTTTACCTCAGGTAACCACATAACACCTTGCTAGAACAATAATCCTTAAAACTTGACCTTTAAATAACATCTCATAACGTTTGCATACCATACAAGAAACACAAGTTTGATATACCAATGGAAATTTTTCTGAACCAAGATCTCAACAAACCTTGAATGGAGTCCTAACTCCTTTTGTAGCTCCTAAAATGTAGATTTTACAACAAGTTGCTCCTAACTACCCCAAAAACTAGTTCATAAATAAGTACAATTTTTCACCTCAACCATGACCTGAAACTATCATGAAAATGTAAAAAAACTCAAGGGATAAAAACAATGCCATTTTATTCTTCAACATCTTTCGATAATTTACCTTAAACTAGACTTTTTCATAAACAAGCCAATTGAGGTAGGGCCCACATACTATCATATGCACTACTATACCTTTATGAAAATATGGAAGATTAATCTACAACACACTATCACCACTTTTGTAAAAACAATAAAAAATGGTCTCATACAAGTAATCTTATCTTAGTCACTCTTAGCTAGGGTTTAGTTAGGGTTTCAAACAAACTTACCTTGTTAATGATTGTTCATAAAAAAACAACGATCAAACCACATAATTATTATTTTTAAACATTCATAACTTAACTAAGAATATATTCCAAATATATTAGGTCCTTATGTAAAGGATACAATTCAAAATGAGCATCAAAAGGTCCACTTTAAGCTTCAAAGTACATTGTATCTCACCAAGTTTTTCAAAATCTTTCATATATTCAAACATATTATTCATTTTGACCTGAAACATGTCATGAGGAATAATGAGAAAATAATCTACATTTCCATATTCACCATCTATCCAAAATATATCTGAAACTCTCTAGCCAATCTCATTTACTTACGTGCTTATATGCATGTTTCTCATAGTTTGTTTCCCAAGGACGTCATACATGCACTAAATTACCGAATGCTTAGCTAAATATCACCATACACCTCAAGTACAATACCACCATACTGAAACCATGATCCAAAAATACCGATCAGCCCCAAATCTCATTATTCCAACTCATTCTACATGCACTAGGGATACGAATAGGCTAGGAATGACCTGACTTAACCATGAAAAACCATGAACTTACCTTGATAACCTCATGTAGACCCATAAACACCTCCAAAACATCATATGAACCATTCTTGAACTCGTGACATAGCCTAACCATCTTGGGAGGACACATACCATGACTCATATCCCTAGACTACGCACCAAGACCTCTTAGAACTCACCAAACATGGACACTACCAATCAAACTTCATGTTTGACCATTGACTAACACCACATGGAGACTCATACTACACCATGAAACCCTTTTCCATCAATGGAATTGACATCAATGAAAGTACTAAAACACAATGGAAAATAATCTCCCCTTTATCATTGATGACAACCATCTTCAGAAACATTGATGGCAACCAACATGACCAACACACCTACTTGACACATTTACATGTTTATGATGCTCCCCCACCTTTAACATCTGTGAAAAAATCTGATACAATGAAAATAATACATGGAAAAAGACAACACACAATGACAACAACAGAAAAACATGACTTGACTCATGAAGCTCCCCACGGATTGTACTCTCTCATTTTTACTCCTTTAGTAGTATATGAAGATCCTATGGGACTTTAATGAGCCACAAAAAAATCCGCCTCAACCTGTAATCTTCCATATTGTCTCCATCATTGTTCAATTGTCACTCGTTGCGCCTTGTTTCATCTCAAAACCACCATTTTTCCTCAAAATTCATCATGACTAATTTAAGGATAAGTCCCTAAACACCAATTTTAGTCCAATTTGATAAAAAAATTTATCAAATATCTATGCTTAATTCATTCATGCAAAATTTCCTCCAAATACTCCCCTAAACTTATTCTAACATTCTTGAATTGAAAACATGAGGATGACTCAATCATGTTCACCATGTAAAACACTCATAATGGATGATGCCTAAAGGAAATTTTGCAAAACACTCATCATTGATGATCTATGAAGGATGACTCATTCATGCAAAACACAAAATTTAGGCATCTTACCTTGTTTCTCAACCATGAGGATAACTCAATCATGTTCACATAATCCTGAAGTAAAGTCTCGGTGCTCTTTGTCATTCTTAGCATGATATTAAACTTTTGAGTCATTAATTTGCATCACAAAATGGTATACCTAAAAAAACGTTTTGTTTTGATATTCAAACCTCTAATATCCCTTATATACCTAAATAAAGTGACAAATGAAACCCCCATCCATTAAGAGCCTTTTTCATACCTCTAACCACTATAACATGTCGGTAAGCAATCTTCCCTATAAAATTTTTAGTTTCTTAAACATACCTAATGAATCACCAATAAATTTCATATGCTTATCATTTTTTCAAATTATAACAATCATTTCATGCCTGAAATCATGTGACTTAATCATGTTTTATGTTAACACTTGATCATTGATAGTATGGACCAAATCAAGTACCTCATCGATACTCTTATGCATCACTTTTGAAAAAGGTCACACAAGATCATACAATATATACTAAATTTGACTTTAGAAACATGTATTAGAATAAAGATACTTCAAGACTTTTTTATCCAACCGTAAATCACTCAAACCCCTATAGACAAGAGTCTCAAGATATTTTCTAATACATGTAGACCAAAAATCATTATCACATTCCACTATACCCTGTTCTCAACATTTTCATAAGCTCATTCATTACAAGTGGATCATAAATTCTTTGAAAATATTAATGAACACTTACCTTTACTTGGAAGACCATTTTTGATACAATTCAATCACCTAAAGGTCACTCAAAGTCTCGCCTCCCTAACAGACCTCTACACAATCATCGACCTTGGTAGTGAAAATATGATACTTAGGTTTTCTAGGGATAACTTTAACCTTTCATACACTATTCCAATTTTGGTCCTTTTCTTGTCACATTTTCACTAGACACTAAGGCATATTCAGAGTTCAACATGCTTTATTGTCTTCATAAAGTTAAGCACAAGGATTAATTCTTCACTTTAGACCTTCTTGACTCCACTTGAGTCATGACTGCCTTTGTAATAGCTGAGAGCACATTGTTTTAAGAAAACATTCACACTTTATACCATGTTTGAAAGCTTTGACATAGAAAAATTACACACTTGATACACCTACTAAAACTCTTACTCAACTAGACTTCCATAAAAATTCATGTATTTACAAATCAAGACATAAACATATGACAATCTCTGAAGCTTCTTATCTTAAAGACCATATTCATAACCCTCTATAACCTCTGCACCTTAGTATATTCATAGATTTGGATAACTATTACAGGTAAGTGAATTGTATTCTTCATAATTTACAAATATCACTCATTTTTTACTTTTCTTGGACCTTTATTGACCTTTAACATATAGGACATAATTGTTTTTGACATGTCTTCAATACAAACTACTCATCTTGCAAGTAATTTCTCTTATATACCTTTTCAATGTATTGAAGATCTTTTCAATATATTATCATTGTTATAGACTCAGGATCAAGTTCATGATTCATAATCTAGATATATGTGCTCAATATTTATGACTTCACACTTATTAACATTATCATACCTAATTTATCTACCACAAACCTTTAAAATAATTTATCAAGGATTCTAATTGCTACTTATGGGGTAAACACACCTACCATGTTATCATACCTTCATTTATCTTTAAGAGGCTATCAACTCTTCATACTTTATTCCTTGATTATTTCAACCATCGTCATATTTATTATATGACTTGACGAAGACCTATGATGCATACTCATAACATCAACAACCTCTTTGCAAAGACTCAAACTTCCCTTTTAAATTTTTCAATATTTTGACTTTGTCATATAAACCTCAAGAAACCCACCAATCACTTATAAGAAACATATTAACCCTACTAAATACTCATACTCATGTCACTATTAACCTCTTAAAATTGAGTGAGAAAACATAAATCTAATGTTTATGTTGTATAAGACATCTAAGAACCCTAAATATAACAACATAGACCTTTTTATATCTTGACCCTTTAGATTAAAGACCACCGTAAACTTATTTCCATACATAAATTCACATAATTTTGGTTCATAACCCTTATCAAGGTATATGAAACTAATTGGTAGCTTTGAATTGATCCATAAGTTTCACATATCACTCATGCTCTTTATGATCTCATTTCCTTCGGTTATTCACATCAGTTTATCTCACTAATTCCTTCAACTTTTTCCATTTGTATAGTGTCGGGTACTTGCATAGTAATGTCACAAGCTTTGGATGTGAAACATGTTTGACATGGATCATAATAATCAACTCAATATGTCTTCAAGAGATTGATCATATGATTTCACACCTTCCAACCTTAAGATTCATTCCTTTATTGCATAGACATACCATACATCATAACATGATTCCATACATCACATAACCTACAAAACCAAGGTACACATCATGACTCACAACACTCAAACACTAGATTACCATTTTAAAATTGATATCACGAATTATAAAGACTCATTTTTACAGTTTGTGTGACACATATAATCCATGACACATTTAAATGAGTGACCAAAATATTAAAAAACTATTAATGATAACATAGACTCGTCTAATGGCATATGTTAGACATAGGTTTGAAAATGATCACAAATATCACTCATGATCGTAACATATATTGAGACACTCATCTAGATCTTGACAAGACTACAACAAGAAATGGTCACATTTAACACCATCTTAGGCCTTAGGCACTGGCATGCTCATCTCTAAAAATTATTTGGACACTTAACAAAATAAATGTAGACTTCATAGTGCTCAAGATACTTTAACTAAATCATGATAGAGCTTATTTTCTCATGACCAAAACACATATATATCATACTATTGAAGGTACCACACCTATACGCAAACCTCACGACTTGATGGAAACAAATATAAACCTCAAGGGACACATACCAAGAACACTTGTGTTATACAAACAATATGTGATATGGAGTAAGAATAAAAATAATGACCTTCTTTGATGAAAAAACAAATCACAGACCTTCATATTCTTCTATGGAGGTAAACAATCTTCTATACTTCCTTCTTCATCATGATGGAAAAATCTCTAAAGTTCCAACAACTTAAACTAGCAAGATATTAAAACATTCCACTTCTTCATTTAGACCTTGAGGTAATAACTCATGTAAGCGGTCTAAATCATGCTTCTTCCGAATGTAGAAATATTTTCATGCATTCAAATTTTCAAGGTTTTAACCTTATTTACCACTTTCTCCATTTATCTTTAGTCCTATGATTACAAGGATAAAGCAAGAAGGAATATTCATGAAATGAGATTTATACCTTGAATAACATCCTCTCCTTTCTTTCTCTTTTACTAGCTTCTCTTTTGAGGGTTTCAAGACCTTCTTGGCATCAAAACCTGTAATATTTATATGATAACGACATATATTGACTTCATTAAACTGATTTTCTCTTCATGACTTGTCAACCTTGCTTTAATACTCTCTTGAACATCATCATAACCCTCTTTCTCTTCTTATAAATATTCAAACCATTCTAGAACATCCTTAATACCTAGTTCTATGGCATCATTAGCACATTTACCATATTTTTGAGGTTGCATTCATTAGGATAATCTTCTAAGGCATCTTCATAATCAATTGAGAGTTCCATTCACGCCATAAGTAAAACCTACTTTAAAAGAGACACTAGAACTTACTTTTTCTCCTTCATGAAACTTCACATCAGCTAAGGGAGAACAAACTTCATAGATGGACTTTAATATGCCAAAAACTAAGTGTTTCAAAAAATCTCTCAATCTAGCTAATGTATTCCCTTCAAATTTATATTGAAAATATGTCATACTTGTGCTTCAGAGGATGTCCTTCAAGTTGCTAAACTTACTTCACAAGTACCTGCTCTAATACCACTTATTGGAAGCAAAATGGAATGAGAGGGGGTGAATCAATTTTATAATATTTCCACTTTATTTACCATTATTACAACATCCATCAAGCATCCATTCAATCTTATACATTCAACATTAGTTTATTATGTGTGCACCATACATTTAAATGAACATGAAATATGAGAGATAACACATAGACTTAAGATGTAAGTAGGAAACCCTCAAGGGGAAGAAAACCCACTAATTTATTTTTTCCGATGATATACGCACAAAAAGACTCAAGTGAATATTACACATCAAAATATATTTCTTTAGTGAGGAACTGAAAAGCGTCAATGATACTCAAACTTTAGTTATATTATGTTTTTAGTTTAGGGCGATGTCCATGTTTGTTTGCAAAAAAGGGACAATCATGATTGTTCTCGTACTTCTTACTAATGAAATTAACTGAATACTATACTAACTGCAATTAGGAAATGGAATGGATTGACAACAAAATACTATTGAATACAAAATTAAAGGTACTTGAAATAATGTAATGTTGATAATTCAAATCAATGCTTAACAAAAGGAAATGAACAATAAATCATCCCTTATCTTTAAGGAGGAGTGACCTTTTCTCCTTCCCTTTGATCGGGTTCAATGTTGCAAATCACACAAGTAAATATTTCAACCATAATTTCATTAAATTTGGACATTTTACAACCTAAATTAAATACCAAATCAACTATATTGATTTTTATTATACCAAATATTGGAATTTTATTTGGCTATTATTGGAATCCAAAAGGGATTTTTTGGAATTATATATCATGTATGTGGGATTTCCATTTTAGGAGTTTACAATTTTATAGTAAGATTAAGAAATAATTCGGAATAATTAATACATTTATAACATTGCAATGCATAACAAATATTTATATTGTCCATTCTCATAAAAACAAACATTTTTATCTTGTATTGAATGGGCATATGTCCATTCTCATACAAACAAACATTTATATCTTGTATTGAGTGGGCATATGCCCATTCTCATATAATAATCATAGAAGAAAAATAAACTCAATATAGAAAGAAAGAAAAATTTAGATGTGATTTATCTTAACTATGGGGTAGTGTGTATTTCAATGTTGTATATTTTACATATTTTGATCATATATATTTGTGTGAAAAATGTTTAATTATAATGTGGATTTATTTGCATAGAATGAAGGTAGGAAATGTGTTATGAAATATTTACAACATAAAATGATGGTAATAAATGAATTGTTAAGAGATAGTCTATAAAAAGACCAATTTTAATATATTGTTATGAGATACACCACCAAAAAGCAATCCAAATATATATATATATATATATATATATATATATATATATATATATATATATCAACATAATATATATAATCAACATAATAGTAACAAGTAAACTCAATCAAGCTTAGTAATCGTGGAAATGTGTTATGAGATAATACAAGTCGTAATTTATTTTTTGCATAAAATGATGGTAATAAATTCAATAACCCATGTACATATTAAGTGTGAATTTTTTTCTATAATGCATTCAAATTTTCACCCCCAAAACCAATAACTTCTTTTCATGGAAAACAAGATCTTTGAATAAACTGTCAAAGCTAGATTTGAGCATTATATACTAATCACATCATTTGGATGAAATGTGAAGAATAACTAAAAAATTGTAATAAACACATTTTGAGCACTACATACTAATAACCATCAATAACATCACTTCAAATGGAAAATGGGAAAAAGAACTAGAAAAATGTAATAAACACAATTTTATATATTGATTTGTTCCACTGTTGTTTGAAATAGAGAACATCCCTTTAAGATGTCTCTTACATCATCCACAACCCCTACCAAGAATAGTTCTGTAAACAATGATGACATAAGCCACTTATTATTTTTAAATTATTTGTCGAAACATTTTGATAAACAAAAAAATATATTCATTAACTCCTTTGTTGATTACATTAACTACAACCGTATTTTCACATTTTTATGGAAATTCTTGTGTTTTCCAAATTGTTTCCAAATCTTTAATAAATTTGTCTCCCTCATTTTCACAATCCTTTATACTTTGCAAAAAAAAAGGATGTACATCCACTTTAGTTTTTCTACATTGGCATATGTATCCAACGAAGACCATGAGAATGAAATTCGATAAAACTCTTTAAATACGTAAGTTAGAAATTAGGAAAAGAAATTCAATATTAAACTTCATTATTAACTTGTATGTATTTAAAATACTAAAATAATATTACACATATTTGTTAGATGTAGAATTTCTAGATTTTCTCTAGTTTGAATCTCCACATAAAAATTAAAAGTAGGATATATTTATCTAATTGATTCCAACTAATATTGACAAATGAAAAGGTTTAATATATTTACCAATTTATTTACATATACTTTTGGATATTATCAAGTTATATCTGCACATTAAAATTGAAATTAATATATATTTATCTAATCAATTCAAACTAATATTGACAAGTAAAAAGAATACTAAATTTTAAAAATAACTTAATAAATGTTCATGATACCCCAAATATGCATACAGGTGATGCATATGAGTTGCATATCTCAATAATGTGATCCCAAGTATGTACGATATCGATCATTTGAAAGAATGTTCAGGGATGACAACTCCAATTTCATTCAGTTTGATAATATCCAAGGGATTTGAATGTTGCCAATCTAGATCCACTTGTCACATCTTCCACCTCCATACCAGTTGAATTATGAACACCATATATGGAAAAAATAACTGACATCCCTTGAAATGAATTTTATGCATTTATAATTCATAATTGTTTATAATTGTATCATATTGGTTGGAATATCCCTGACAGAGCCAAGTGCTACACTACATACCCTCTAGAGGGATCAAGCCTTATGTAGTTCTCATTTTATAATATATATATCCATTCACATTTAGGAAACATAAAAGAAGAATAGATATTTTGAATGGTCATATGTTGATTCTCATATAAGAATTATAGAATATAGAATTGGAAGATGTGCATTGTGATAGTTTCAACAAGATTTGAAGAAAATGTTTATGCTAATTTTACTCTCTCCACTTTATTTATGCTAATTTTTCTCTCTCCAATTTATTTGTTAATCCTTTCCACTTTAAAACTTTAAGAATAGATATAAATTTAAGTTCAACATATTGTATTTAATTTATTTTAACATGGGAAGGAATGGGAAGTTGTGCATTATTACAACCTTTATAGAAGTTGTGCACATTTATAATGGGCACAAGCCCATTCTTATACAAACAAAAAAAAATTAGTTTTGAAGTAATTAATAATTATACTATACTAGATGGACTATCCTTGCAGAGATAAGTGCTAAAATACATACCCCGAGGGGGATAAAGCCTTATGTAGTTCTCATCTCTCTCTCTCTCTCTCTCTCTCTATATATATATATATATATATATATGTATGTATGTATGTATGTATGTATGTATGTATGTATGTATATCCAGATCCATTCTCATGTAATTTATTTTATATAACTAATAGATGGAAAATCAAGATTTGCAAGGATTTGTTTTTGGGGTGTCCATTGTATGTTACCCATGAATAATATAGAAATGATGGGTAACATATAATGGAATCCCAAAAAAAAATAACACCAGTAAATTTTTCAATAAGGAATCAAAATTAAATCCCGCTGAAAAGGTATAGGGTTGCATAACATAGAGTGGACAAGGAAACTAACACTTGCCAAACCAAGTAACCTATATTGGTATTTTGTAGGAGCTACATGACAATGACCAATATCATTTCCTAATGAATTTTCATAAAATAAAAAAAGATGAATCTTTTTATCAATTTTGAGCTTTTTTAATAATAATTTCATTTTTTCGATCCCGATATGTCTTTTTCTAGCATAGATATTTTTTTTTTTATGGGCATGATAAACATTTTTTAATGTAATTTTTCATTGTCCCAATTCCTTATCCATATTTATGCGGTGGGCAACAGAGGAACAAAATGAGCCTTATGCGGTACTAATGTTTTTTTATATATTGTTATTATTGTTTTGGTGGAATAACCTTGGTGGAGCCAAGTGCATACACCACCAATTTTTGCACTACATACCCTCAAGAGAGATCAAGCCTTATGTAGTTATATCATTTAGTTTTTGAATGGGTGGAAAATATTGAACTCAATCATTTTGGCTGGAATAAGCATTGCGTCTTTTTGTATTTAATTGTCTTGTTTTGGCTACTATTGTTGTTTATTTTTTTAACAAATATTATTTATTAATTAAAGGTAATTGCTTTGAAATGCATCTTCCATTGCATAGTGAGGAGTGAACCATTGTAAAATGTAATTTCATCATCATGTAAATCCCATTCAAAATGGACAGATGCCTATTCTCATATAGAAAACGTAGAAAACACACGAAATAAGAGTAGATGTTTAGAATGGGCATATGTCCATTCTCAAATAATAACATAGAAGAACAATAAATTATAGATGTTTAGAAGAGGCATATGGAAGATAAATATTACTTTGTTTTAGAATTGGGAAAATGCCCATTTAACATATAGAAATCATGAAAGAAGAATGACTCATAGAAGAATAATTTACTTTTTTTAAAATTGAAGATAAGTTTCAGATATACTTCTAACTCTTCTCTGTTGATTTATTATGAGATGAAGAATATCATCTAGATTTATTTATTTTGTATTCTGTGCAGGTATAAATATAATGGCATATTTTAGTTCTTATGTATTATTAATATGTGTTTTAAGAATATAACTTCAATCTTTTGTAAGACTTTCATAGTATTATCCTCCATAGTTATAAAAGGAAGCATCTAAATATGACCATTTCTTGCATGTTTCAGAGTCTCAACAAGATCATTCCCTTGCAAAATGTATGTCTTCAAAGACAAAATGTGAAATCATTCAATGTAGGTGAATTGTTTCAATGTGTGTATATATATAGTTATATGTATTTTTACGAAATATAGGCAGCCCAAAGCAGAAGGACCTAGACATGGTTACTTAGTTTTTGAGCACGGTGGCCTAGTTGGGTAGACTTAGATGGGTAGGAAAGATTTACAAGCCGAGATAGGCTGATGAGCTCACCTGCCAAGATAATAAATATTAAATGACATATGTAATGATATAATTACCATTCTCATAATTGGAATCATAAAAGAAGAACAAAGATAAAATGTAGATTTTTTCTATAATGAAAATTTACCCATTCGAAAATCCTTCATAGAGTACTTTTTACCATTAATTTTAAAATAAATTGGTGTACTACCTTTGATTAATTGAAGGTACTTATTTTTAAACACATCTTTAAGTACTGTTGGAGGGAAATTGACAAAATTAATGGAAAATACTTCTTTTGTGGCATGGTAGAGAGAATGACATAAGTCACTGTTTTTCGATGATAGAAGATATTAGGAATTTCAAGGTTAACCGTGGTCGAGGAAGCTATCTCTTTCTTTTTTATCCTTTCCTTTTTATTTTTCATCCAGCTTTCCACTTTTTGGGCTTCCCGTAGTTTGTAAAATACTAATACTCATATATATATATATATATGTATGTATGTATGTATGTATGTATGTATGTATGTATGTATGTATGTATGTATATGTATATGTATATGTATATGTATATGTACACATGGATTGAATGATTTCCCATTTTTTCTGTGTAGTTAACCATTCAGGAGGGGGTGTAGGGAAACTAATATTTTAGGAGAGGGTGCTAATATAATACAATTATTAATTATTACAAAACAAACAATGTTTGTTTGTATGAGAATGGGCTTGTGCCCATTATAAACATGCATAAATTCTATAAAGGATGTCATAATGCACAACTTCCCATTATAAAAAAACGTACCTTCTCATAGACCATTTCATCTTGTGAAGTGCAAAATTTGAGCAATATTTATGAGATATTGTTTTATCTCTCCGCTAAATTTTTGTTGACCCTTTCTACTTTGGGCTCCCTCTATTTCGTAAGACCATTTTGGCTTGTGAAGAACAATATTTGAAGATAATTTGAGGCATAGATTATTTAACTCTTCTCTGTTGATTTATTATGAGATGAATCATATCATTTGGTAATCTTTCCCTTATATTCTATTCTCAATTTAAAGATAATTCCCTATTTTTTATCTTCAGTATTATTTGTCTAGGGACCTACACAAGCGGTGGAGCATGTGGTTTAATTCGATACAACGCGCAGAACCTTACCAGCCCTTGACATATGAACGACGTGTGCCTGTCCCTAACGGGATGGTGTGAAGCGTATGGTTCATACAGGTGCTGCATGGCTGTCGTCAGCTCGTGTCGTGAGATGTTTGGTTAATTCGTATAAAGAGAGAAATCATCATCTTGGCCCAGGATCACTTATGAGAATTAGAAATGAGATTACAAAAATTTCGGGTAAATGGGTACTCTCAAATAGAGCAAGAAAAAGAGGATCTCATTAATGTTGCTTCTGCTAATTTGGAACAATTAGAGAATTTCAAGAATGAGACTATTCTACTAAGATGTTTCAGTTCGCCAGGTTGTCCCTTGTCTGCCCATGGATTCGGCAGCAGTTAAAAAGGTTAACCTATTTTTTTCTTCATTATCCAATTCAAAATCATTATCCAATCCAAAATAAAATTGTATATAGAGAGATCTTATCTAAAGGGGGAGTCCCTATATACAGATATGGCACCTGGAGAGACCCTAGATATAATAGATAAGGGGACTTTCCATAGAAATCTATAGGTCCTCCTCCCCCATCCCAGATATAGAGGTACCCATCCGAAGAAGAGGGAGCAACAGTAGCTGCCAAATATTCCACTAGTACATGGACCACTTTTTAGACCCATGGAATATCATTTCAATGTTTTGTGAGATATGCATGGTTATTAACCTAGTCATATATTCTAATATAGGGAGTTACTTATATTCTACATTGAAGATAAGTTTTAGAGATACTTATAATTTTTCTCTATTTTATTCTGAGTCTCTAGGTATAAAGATAAATTATAATGTCATATTTTAGAACTTTTTATTTTTTATATGGGTTTTAAAAATATCACTTCAAACTTTTGTAATACTTGCATAGTTGTTATCCTCCATAGTTATAAAATATTGCATCTAAATATGACCGTTTAATGCATATTTATGAGTCTTAACATAATCACATTACCTTTCTAAAAATGTATACGATTCTCCTTCTTGGTGGGATGGGTAGTTACCTATGAAATCCACTACCAATCCTTCATGCTAATACAGAAGTAATCTATTATGTTTTTACCAAAGTACAAAGTGGGCTTACCAATTGGGAGGCATTTCTTAGTTGTCGAATTGGTCGTGACAATTGATCAAATAATAAATGATAATTATATAATTCTTCTTCCATCCATAAAATGATATTTTATTTCATGATTGATGTTCATCAAGGATAGATAATATTAATAAAAGTAAATCAATTTGTCCATAATTTTAATCATTTGTAAATTGGCCTTGCATCAATGGTGAATCATGCCAAGTAAGGCATTTAATCCTGATGATGAATCATTTTATACTTGTCCTTACATCATTGGTGAATCATGTCACATCTCTTAGCCTTGATATCATATGTTTCTCTTTGCATTGTTGAATGATTTACCATATACACAAGGCCAAGGTACTCATGGTTTATCCTTCAAGATTAAATGTTGCACTTCCATTACTATTACCTTACCTTGATGAACAAAAGCCTTCTATTGTATAATATTGGGTATTAGAATGTTTACAACGGGCACAAGCTAAATTTAATTCTAAATATTCTTAAACAAACTTATTCTTTGATTCATACATGAGAAGGGGCATCTACCCATTCAATACAAGTAAATATTGAACTTAAATAATTTTTATACCTCTATAAAGGATGTGAGAATGAGAATTTAGTTTGTACAAGAACTTAATCATTTTAATACCTCTGTATAGGCTATGAGAACTTATACCTCTATAAAATTTGTGAGAATGGGAAACTTCCAAAGCATTAAAGCATTGTTGGTAAAAAATTATAAAAATATCAGTCTCATGTTATGTTTCATGTCACTCCATATTTTTAAATAGGGTTTTCAAATACAATGAGAATTAGTCATATTGTGATGCCACCAAACATTTATATTGTTTTGGCTAGACTAACCCTGACAGAGACTAGTTGTGATTTTGCCAAGTCTACACTACATACCCTCGAGGGGATCAAGCCTTATATAGTTCTATTATTTTGATTTAGAAAGGGAATCTTGGCTCCACCAAGTGTTGCACTACATACCCTTAGGAAGATGCCCATTCTTAATAATTTGATTTAGAAATGGAAGATGCCCAATCTCTACCCATTTTCATATGGGCATTTGTCCATCCTGTAACAAAAAAACATTTATTTTTGGGTTGTTCCCATTTTTCATCAAAGGAAGACCATTGCAATCGAAGGAGGACCATATTAGAAGAATAATAGTGTAAAAACATTCTGAAAACCTTTATAGAGTAAGTAATTATATCATATTGGCTGGACTATCCCTGGCGGAGCCTAGTGCTACACTACATACCATTAAAGGGGGATCAAGCCTCTATCTCTAATTTTTTTACTCTTTTAATTTTGGGCTATCTTTCTTTTCATGAAGAATATCAAGGAAATTTATGAGAAACAACAATGAATATTTCTAACTCTTCTCAATGTGAAGAATAACATTTGGTTTTCCTTCAAAATAAAAATGAGGCCCAACCCACTTCATCTTCATGTCATGAATACAATTGTATCATTTTGGCTAGACTATCCCTAGTGGAGCCAAGTTCTACCTCTCGCCAAGTGCTACACTACATACCCTCAAGAGGGATCAAGCCTTATGTAGTTCTATAGTTTTGTTTCAGGGAATAGTTATATTTATGGGCATTCATCCATCCTAAAATAAAAAACATCTGTTGTTGGATTGTTTCCCATACTTTGCATGAGTGGAGGAAGATTGCAATGGAAGGAAACATTTTTACAACCTTTATAGATTTAATAATTGTATCATATTGGTTGCACTATCGCTGACAGATATAACCCCTATGCTTTTTGTATCTCTCTTTTCATGAAAAACAAAAATCAATATTTCTAACTCTTCTCAATGTGGAGAATAACATTTTCTTTTCCTTTCATTGCAAAAAAATGTGGAAGTCAACTTCATGTTCATGTCTTGTCCATTTGAGTAGACAGATGCCCATAGGTAGCTTTCCTTATGCCTATTTTTCTTTGTGATTCCTATTATTAGAATGGGAATATGTAATTTTCTTTATGAATTTTTTTGTGATTCCTATTATTAGAATGGGAATATGCCCATTATCAAGATGCTATAAGAAATTCATACGGATATTTTTCTAATTTTATCTTTGCATACCATTGGGAAGATTCCCATTCTTATAGTTCAATTAGCATATATTATTTAAGACCATGACATATCTAGACCATCATGCAAACATATTGTTTACCACTTTGTATTTATTAGTTAAAGGTAATTTTTTTAAACAAGACTTGGAAAACTTGTAATAATTAGAATAGACATTACCCCATTCTCTAGACATTCTAACATTTTTTTGGCCATATTTTTGTCATGTTATGCCTCCGCTAAGTGTTGCACTACATAATCTCGAGGAATTAAGCCTTATGTAGTTCTATAGTTTTGTTTTAGGAATAGTTAGAATTATTTGATTTATAAATGACAAATGTCCATACTCATATTTTTCTTAATTAGCATATTTTTTAAAGACCATCTCGAGGGGGATTAAGCCTTATGTAGCTCTATTATTTTGTTTTAGGAATGGGCATCTTGGCTCCGCCAAGTGTTGTACTACATACCCTTGGGAAGATTCCCATTCTCATAGTTGTATTTATTTGATTAAGAAATGGCAGATCCCCATTCTCATAGTTGTATTAATTTGATTTAAAAATGGCAGATGCCCATTCTCATAGTAATTAACATATTTTGATAAAGACCATTTCAACGGGGATCAAGCCTTATGTAGCACTATTATTTTGTTTTGAGAAATTGATCATATGTAGTTTATGTTATGCCTATTTTTCTTTGTGATTCCTATTATTGATAGGAAAAAAGGAAAAACTATATGGAAAAATCCCTCATAGAATCACAATAGTAGAAACTAATATGTAGAAAATATTACAGATGTGAAATATAAGTGTAGAATAAAAAGAACACAAAATAAAGAGACTGTAACATGGTTCACCCAATTTCAGCTATGTCCACAAAGAATCACTTGATCACATTTTATTACAAGCCACCTCTTCTCTTAATACAATACCTTAATATGTTTGGAGCTATGCTAAAAAAACTCTACTGAGAATTCACACCCATATCTACAATGTTACATAAACCCTACCAAATACACAAAAACACATAAGTAGACAATTTATTAATAAAATTTACAATATAATGGGTATCAAAACCATGGGAAAAATCATCCCATAAATCTATGGGTTAGAAATCCTACACATATGAGAAGAACATGTTTCCTAAAATATCAAGGATATTTTTTTGAGGCAAGAAAAATAATGAGACAACTATGGAAAGTGTACGGTACTCTTAGTGTATAGTCTTCAACACTTCCACACATGAAAATAGGCTCCACAACATAACAATTATTAGAATGGACATATGCCCATTATCAAGATGCTACAAGAAATTGATATGAACATTTTTCTAATTTTATCTTTGCATGCCCTTGGGAAGATGCCCATTCTCATAATTCTATTAATTTGATTTAGAAACAGAATATGCTCATTTTCATAAAGGATAAATTAACATATATTGTTTAAGACCATGAAATATCGAGAAAAACATGTAAATATATTGTTTACCACTGTGTATTTATTAATTAAAGGTAATTATTTTAAAACAAGACTTGGACCACTTGTAATAATGAAAATAGGCATTAGCCCATTCTCTAGACATTCTAACATTTTAGTTTGGCCATATTTTTTGTCAATTATATTGGAATATTTAGAAATATGGGCATTTGTCCATCCTCGAACAAAAAAAAATTAGTATTGGGTAGATCCCCATTTTACAAGGAATAAGGACCATTGCTTGCCATCTCGCCTCATCTCAATATTCATTAGAATTCATTTTTGAGTAGTGTAAAAACATTCTGACAACCTTTATAGACTTAATAATTGTGAACTTGTCCATTCTCGAACAAATCAACATTTATTATTGGGTAGTTTCCCATTTTACATGAAAGGAGGATCATTGCTTTCCATCTCACCTCATCTCAACATTAATTAAAATTCATATTTGAGTAGTTTAAAAACATTCGACAACATTTATAGATTGGATGGACTATCCCTGGAGGAGCCTAGTGCTACATTGCATACCCTTAAAGGGATATGGAGCCTCTTTCTCTAATTGTTATTTAGTCTTTCGCTTTTGGTCACTCTTTTTCATGAAAAACAAAAATGAATATTTCTAACTCTTGTCAATGTGAAGAATAACATCTAGTTTTGCTTCCGGACCAAAATGGGGAACTATCTACTTTATCTTTATGGAATGCCTATTCAAGTAGAAAAATCCCCATTTTCATTCTTTCATACAAACAAACAAACAATTTTTTAATTTTATCTTTAATACAATTGTGGAAAGTGTATGGTACTCTAAGTGTAAAGTTTTCAACACTTACACACATGAAAATAGGCTCCACAACATAGCAATCTCCCACTTAGAGACTAGTTTTCCTCTAAGAAATCTTCTTAACCGTTCACTTGTCATTCGTGAAGACCAACCAAAGATAAACAAGGATTCAGTTTCTCCTTGTGACCACCTAGGTCATTATGTCTTCAAGATTCTGATAGGTATGAATCTTCTCCAACTTCAAATTCTCTTCCTCTAAAGTTGTCCTAATTAAATGGTACCTAAGATATACATGCTTCATCCTATAGATGAAATAAGAGTTCTTAGCTAGGTGTATAGTACTTTAACTATCACTATACAGCTTCCCTTCCTCCTTTTGCCAAAAATCCTCAAGAAATTGTTGTAACCAAATCATTACCTATGTGGCGAAAACATACTTAGCCTCTGTGGTTGAAAAAGCCACAAGATTCTATAGTCTTCAAATCCAACTCACTTTTGTCCCACTTATAGTGAAAATATAACTTATTGTGCTCCTTTTTTTGTCTACATCTATGGCTATATCTGAATCTATATAACCATGCAAAGTGTTGTCTGATCCACTCTAGCACAAAACTATCCCCCTGGTCCCTCTCAAGTACTGAAGGATCCACTTTACTTCCTCGTCGGTGATATTTACCTAGATCACTCATAATTATACTCACAACTCCCACTACATGGGAAATATCAAGCCTAGTGCACACCATAGCATACATCAAACTACCAACCATAAATGAGTAAGGTACCTTGGACATATGGATTCTCTCCCACTCGTCTTAGGATACATATCCTTTGATAACTTGAAATGTCCTACCAAAAGAGTCCTAACCGGTTTACCATCATGTATAGTAAACCTCTCTAATACCTTCTTAATCTACTCTTCCTAAGATAAATTCAGTTTCTGTCCTTCCTATCCCTAGATATCATCATACAAAGGATTTTTTGGCTGCCCCAAATCCTTCATAAAGAAAGGAGTCACTTGGTTGTTTCTTGAGTACTTTTATTTCCCGCATGTTTTTTCCTACAACCAACATGTCATCCACATACAAGCACATGATAATATTACCACCTTCAAATTTATTTCTATACACGTAATGTTCAAAATGGCATCTAATATAACCTTGCTCCATCATGAAGCTATCAAATTTATTATACCATTGATGTGGATCTTCTTCAATTTGCACACCGTATTCTCTTTACCTTAGACCTCATAGCCCTATGGCTGCTGCATATATATATTGTCATTTAAATCACCATGGAGAAATGCGGTCTTTACATCTAGCTACTCTAAGTGTAAGTATTCTGCTACCACTATTCAATGAACAGCTTCTAATCAAAGTCATTTTTACTACAGGAGAACAAATATCATCAAAATATATACCTTTTGTCTATGCAAACCCCTTGACCACTAATCGGTACTTGTATCTTTTCTTTCCTCCTCCTTCTTCTTTAAATCTATATACCCACTTATTCTCAGTAACGCTATTTTTCCTTTGGGTAGCTTCACCAAATCCCAAGTCTGGTTCTTCATGAGAGCCCAATGCTCCTCATCCATGGCTTGCTTCTTCTTCTTCCCGGAATCTACCTACATTACTTCATCAAAGATATTTGGTTCTCCATTGTCAATGAGTAATAAATAATAAAGAGAAGGAGAAAAACATTTAGATTCTCTTCTTACCCTAGAAGACATCCTCAATATAGGAGTTTGGAGTTCCTTATCGGTAGGTTCTTGAACTGATTCATGTGTCACTTTCCCATTTGAAAGATCCTCCACCACTACATATTCTTTCTTGGATTATTCCATTTTTTCTTGCAAATGATACTTAAACATAAATTTCTCATTAAAGACAACATCCCTCGATTGAACAATTGTCTTGTCCTTAATAAACCAACATTTATATCTAAAGTCATCAGCACCATAACCAATGAAAGTACATTTTTATTATTTATCCGCTATCTTGGTCCTATCATCCTTGTCAATATGAACTAATACCTCACATAAAAAGACTCTAAGAAATGAGTAATCAAATTTCTTATCATACCAAGCCTCCTCAGGTATGCCTCCATCCAAAGCACTTGAGGATCCTCTATTTATCGTGCACACGATGTGCTCACTGTTTCTACCCAAAAATAAAGAGATGATTTTGCATATAACCTTATGATCCTAACACATTCCATTATTGTTATGTTCATCCTTTCTGACACCGCATTCTACTGTGGAGTTCCTGAAACCATATATTTCCTACTTGATTCCATTCTTAGAACAATAATCATCAAATTCATTACTTCAATACACCCCTCCATTATCTCGACCTGAGATATTTTAACTTAAGACATGTTTCATTCTCTACCAAGGATTTCCATTTAACAAAAGTGTCAAATACATCATATTTATTTCTAATACAATATACCAAAACTTCCTTATTACGTCATCAATAAAAGTAACATAATAACTTGACCCCAAGGGATGATACCCGAGTTGACCCCCACACATCGAATGTACCAACACAAACTTACTCTCTTTCTTTATAGGTCCAAGCTTGAGAAACCTTACTAGATTCTATTTTCTATATATACGAGTTATCACAAAACTCCAAACTTGTTTTTGTATATCCAGAAAATCCTTCTTTATGATCTTCATGCCTTTCTCGCCTCATATGATCGATCCTATAGTGCCAAAATGTTGTATTTGATTTTGAAGCCACAATATTACAACAATTAGTGCTATCAGTGGTTAAATACAAGGTTCTAACCTTCTTACCTCTTGTCACAAAAAGAGCACCCTTGGTAATCTTCCAAGAGTCCACTTTGTAAATATCAAAGTGCAACCATCACTTCCCAACTTCATCGTCGATATAAAATTTCCTCTTAGTTTAGGCACATGTCTGACATTCTTCAATAACCATGTATTCCCATTCTCCATCTTAACCTAAATATAAAATTTTCCAACTTTTTTGTAAGGCTCATCATCACCAAGACAAACATGCCCAAAATCTCTTTGAACATAATCAACAAGATAATACCTATGTGGAGTAGCATGGAAAAAGATCTTGAATCTAAAACCCAAGATTTAGTAACATTGTGCAAAAAAGAATCAAATCATCTTGGCATACATTACCCGTTGCCACATTTTCCTCTTTTTTTTATTGTTGTTTCTTATTTTCCCGAAGCTCCTAATAGTCCTTCTTTGCATGCCCACACTTTCCACAAAGCACAAGATACTATCTTTCATTTGGATTTTCACCTTTCCCGATCCTTTGATTTTCCACAACTTCCTCTATTCTTCTGTCTCCCTCTAGTTTCGATGTCAAAGTGTTCCCTAAAGTAGAATATTCCCTAGATATTTTTATTCACATTTCCTCACTTAGAATCACCCCTAAAACATACACAAACATCAAATTTGAGTTAGTTGGAACCGAGTTTCTTAATGTCATTACCAGGCTATTCCATCTCTTGGGTAAAGAGCACAAAATTAATAAAGCCCTAACTTCGCATCAAATTCTATTGAAACTGAAGCTAGCATATATACAACCATATTAAAATAATTTAAATGATTTGCTTCTCAACCATTCTCGACATCTTCATATTAAATAACTTTTTAATTAAAAATATCTTGTTAGAGGTAGAGGGTTTTTCATACAACTTCCCCGATGCATCCATCGCTTATTTTGTAGTCTTTTCCTTTGAAACATTAAATAATACCAAAGATGTAAGACATAGCCTTATTGTCCCAAGTGCCTTCCTATCCAACAAATCTCATTCTCGCATCCATCATGTTCGAGGGTTTGTTTACTTTCTCGATAGTGGAATATAAATATCCCTCCGATAAAGGTAATCTTCCATCTGCATCTTTGAAAGAGTAAAATTATGCATGTTGAATTTATGAACCTTTAATCTTCCATCATCTGCTATAGCTCCCACTCAAGCTAAAACTTTCCTTCTGATTCAACACTTCAGAAAACCAAACCAGGATCTGATACCAATTGTTAGGAAATAAGGGATAAAATTTACAAAACAATCCCTCACGAGAATCACAACAATAGAAACTAATATGCAAAAAATATTACATATCTAAAATAAAAGTGTAGAATAAAAATTAAAAAAACAAGGAGACAATATTTAACATGGTTCACCTCATTTGGGGTACGTCCACAAGTAATCACTTGCTCATATTTTATTATAATCCACCTCTTCTCTTAATACAATAACCAAATTTGTTTGGAACTATGCTCAACAAACTCTACAGAATTCACACTAACATCTGCAATGTTACATCAACCCTACACTTTACACAAAACCACATAAGTAGACAATTGCTTAAGTAGTTTTATAGTACCATGGGTATCAAAACCATGGGTAAAAACCCTCCCATAAACCTATGGGTAAAAAATCTCACCCATATGAGAAGAGCACATTTCCCGAACTATCAGGTATGTTTTACAAGGCCAAAAAAATAATAATACAACTATGGAAAGTGTACGGTAATCTTAGTGTATAGTCTTCAACACATGCAACTAGGCTCACAAACATAACACTTATTAGAATGGACATATTCCCATTATCAAGATGCTCCAATAAATTGATATGAACATTTTTCTAATTTTATCTTTGCATACCCTTGGGCAGATTCCCATTCTCATTATTATATTAATTTGATTTAGAAACTATAGATTCCCATTTTCAGATAGGATAAATTAACATATATTGTTTAATACCATCACATATCGAGAACAACTTACAAATATATTTTTACCACCATGTATTTATTAATTAAAGGTAATTGTTTTAAAACAAGACTTGGACCGCTCGTAATAATGAGAATAGACATTATCCCATTATCTATACATTCTAACATTTTGGTTTGGCCACATTTTTGTCAATTATATTGGACTATTTAGAAATATGGGCATTTTTCCATCCTTGAACAAATAAACATTTATTGTTGACTAGTTCCCATTTTACATGAAATGAGGACCATTGGTCGTCATCTCACCTCATCTCAATATTCAATCGAATAAATTTTTGAGTAGTGTATAAACATTCTAACAACCTTTATATACTTAATAATTGTGCATTTGTGCATCTTTGAATAAATAAAAATTTAATGTTGGGTAGTTCCCAATTTTGCATTGAAGGAGGATCCTTGCACTCCATCTCGCCTCATCTCAAAATTAATTAGAATTCATGTTTGAGTAGTGTAAGCACATTCTGACAATATTTATAGATTGGTTGAACTATCCCTAGAGGATCCTAGTGCATTGCATACCCTTAAATGGATATGAAGCCTCTATATCTAATTGTTGTTTATTCTTTTGCTTCTGGTCTCTCTCTTTTCATGAAAAACAACAATGAATATTTCTAACTCTTCTTAATGTGAAGAATACCATATTTTTTTTCTTCCATAGAAAAATGGGGAACTATCTACTTTATCTTCATGTCATGCCCATTCGATTAGAAAGATGGCCATTTTTCATTCTTTCATACAAACAAAAAAACATTTTTTTCATCTTTTTTATCTTGAATACAATTGTATCATTTAGGTGGACTATCCTCAAGCGGTGACATGTTATTGCTCTACCAAGTGCTTGACTACATACCCTCGAGGGGGATCAAGCCTTATGTAGTTCTATAAAAAAATTTAGGAATAGTTATATTAATTTGATTTAGAAATGGTAGATGTCCATACTCATATTTTTCCTAATTAGCATATTTTGTTAAAGACCATTTCAAGGGAGATCAAGCCTTATGTAACTCTATTTCTATTTTAGTAATGGGCATCTTGGCTCTACCAAGTGTTTTACTACATACCCTTGGGCAGATGCCCATTCTCATAGTTGTATTTATTTGATTAAGAAATGGAAGATCCCCATTCTCATAGTTGTATTAATTTGATTTAGAAATGACAGATGCCCATTCTCATAGTAATTAACATATTTTGTTAAAGACCATCTCATTATTATTTTTAGAAATGGATAATATGTAGTTTTATTTATGGCTATTTTTCTTTGGGATTCCTATTATTAGAATGGAAATATGCCCGCTATCAAGATGCTACAAGAAATTTATATGAATTTTTTTCTAATTTTATCTTTGCATACCCTTGGGAAGATGACTATTCTCATAGTTCTATTAATTTGATGCCCATTTTCATATGGGATAAATTAACATATATTTTTAAGACCATGACATATTGATACCAACATGTAAATATATTTTTACCACCATGTATTTATTAATTAAAGGTAATTGTTTTAAAATAAGACTTGGACCTCACAATAATGAGAATAGACATTAGCCCATTCTCTAGACATTCTAAAATTTTGTTTTGGCCATATTTTCTATCAATTGTATTCTAGACTATTTAGAAATATGGGCATTTTCCATCCTCGAACAAAATAACATTTACTTTTGGGTATTTCCCATTTTACATAGAAGGAGGACCATTGCTCGCCATCTTGCCTCATAGTAATTAACATTTTTAAAAAATACCATCTCATTTATTTTTTCTAGAAATGGATCATATGTAGTTTTCCTTATTCCTATTTTTATTTTTATTCTTATTATGAGCATGGGCATATGCCCATTATCAAGATGCTACAAGAAATTGATATGAACATTTTTCTAATTTTATCTTTGCATACCCTTGGGAAGATGCCCATTCTCATAGTTCTATTAATTTGATTTAGAAATGGCAGATGCCCATTTTCATATAGGAGAAATTAACATATATTGTTTAAGACCATGACATATCAAGACCAACATGCAAATATATTGTTTACCACCATGTATTTATTAATTAAAGGTAATTGTTTTAAAACAAGACTTGGACCACTCGTAATAATGAGAATAAACATTAGCCCATTCTCTAGACATTCTAACATTTTGGTTTGGCCATATTTTTTGTCAATTATATTGGACTATTTAGAAATATGGGAATTTTTCCATACTTAAACAAAAAGACATTTATTGTTGCGTAGTTCCCCATTTTGTATGGAAGGAGGACCAATGCTCACCATCTCGCTTCATCTCAATATTCAATCAATTCATGTTTGAGTAGTGTAAATAAATTATGATAGCCTTTATAGAATTAATAATTGTATCATATTGGCTGGACTATTCTTGGAGGAGCCTAGTGCCGCACTGCATACCCTTACAAGGATATGAATCTTCTGTCTAATTGTTGTTTATTCTTTCACTTTTGGTCTCTCTATTTTCATGAAAAACATAAATGAAAATTTCTAACTCTTCTCAATGTGAAGTATAACATATGGTTTTTCTTCCATAGAAAAATGGGGGAGTATCTACATTATCTTCGTGTCATGCCCATTCGAGTAGATAGATGTCCATAATTCATTATTTCATACAAAAAAACAAACATTTTTTTTATTTTATATTGAATAAAATTGTATTTTTTAGGTTGGACTATCCCTGGTGGAGACATGTTATGCCTCCGCCAAGTGTTATACTACATACCCTCGAGGGGGATCAAGCCTTATATAGCTCTATAATTTTGTTATAGGAATAGCTATATTTATTTGATTTAGAGATGAAAGATGTCCATACTCATATTTTTCCTAATTAACATATTTTTTTAAAGACCATCTTGAGGGGAATTGTGCCTTATCCCCTTTCTCATAGTTGTATTAATTTGATTTAGAAATGGTAGATGCCCATTCTTAAAGTAATTAGCACGTCAAAGCACAATGTTGTGTCCCACTTTGTTTCCTAAAAATGTGAGTAAGAGGTTGGGAGGGATCAAAGATCGGCGATGTTCACACGAACACCCCTTTCGTGTGAACCCCCTTCGTTCGAACTGCCACGTAGGCCAAATAAAGTGGTTCATATGAATGGGGGTTTACGTAAACAACCCTTCGCGCAAACCCCTTTGGGTTCAAATAATTTTAGTGGCACAGAGTTATATATAGATATTTATATAGTTTTGGGCAGAAAATTTAGGGTTTAGGGGTTTTGAGTGAAGGGGGTTCACGTGAACCCCCTTCATGCAAACCCCCTATGTGGCACCTATGTGGCACATTTTGGTGCCAAATCCATTTGGAGGATAATTTTATGCCAAAATGTGCCACATAATTAGGGTTAATGAATGACTAAAATTACAAAATTTTAATGCAAAATATATAATTTTATTACCTTTCTAAAAATATAATTTTCATTTTTAAAAAATTGTTTTACTATTTTTTTAATATTTTGCTAACATATGGTATTTTATGACAATCAATTCTACACAATCAACCCAGTTTGAAAAATAGCAAAATATATCAAAAAAATTTTTAAAAATAATCTTACTATTTGTTGAAGTCTTCTTCTTACCTGTGAAAAAAATTCAATTTCGATATAAATCTTAAAATTTATTGGCATAGACATTCTAATGTAGCCAAATTATGAACAAACTTGATATACTTGCAAATAATATGAACTCCAAAAGAAAATAGATCTCCTTCTTTGTTATTGAATAATGAATTAAAATGTTTCCTAAATAGGAAAACAAATCCCAACTCGAGTTGCTAAGAAAAATCTAACTAACTTGACTAAATCTACTCTAGGTGGCAGAAATTACTTTTTTTAGCAGTTTACTAGAACCTGTTATTCTTAGTAAGTTTGCATGCTTATTCATACTAGCACAAAAATTTCTACGCATCTTCTACATTCCTAAATTAGAGGAGTTTCCAAATTTCTAACTCATAATGAAACTAATAGACTAAAATTAACTAATGCCCAAAAATAGGAAAAAAACCAAACTACAACTTAAATCCTAATTTTCAGCCTCAAGATGGCAGATTTAGGGCCCAAAAATGTGTTGAAAATTGCCCCAACTAGCAGGAAGGTTTCCACTACATTCGTCTCATCAAAACATGTTCTTTCAAAAATAAACAGACTCAAACGGACACCCGGAGCTCAAGTTATGACCTTGTCAAGTTCCTGCTAATTTTGGTGCATCATTCTCCCCTGCTTGAAAAAAACACAACTTCGTAATTTGTCTTCTTCAAATTGCTTCCATTTATCTACATCCAACTTAGTTATCTCCCACTCGTGACCCAAGTATCATCCTCTTGTTCCAGTCCTTTCCAATGTACCAAATATTTTTGTATTTCCCATGTTAAGTGTCTAATGTTTTCTTATCTAGAATCTAATCCACTTCTTCTTTCTTCTTCACCAGAAAAATGTTACCTCAAATTTACTACTTCATCAATAACATCCCCTTCTACACCATCCACATGAAAAGAATACAAATATGAAACATTAAACACTGGAGAAATAACAACATTCCCTGGTAATTCTACCCGGTAATTCCTAGTAATTTTTTTCACGATTTTGTAAGGACCAATCTTCTTGTACTTCAGCTTGTTATAGGTTTCTTTTGGAAATCTTTCCTTCCATAGATATACCATAACCAACTCACCAACTATAAATACCTTTCTCCTTCATGAATAAATTTTCTATCAAATTGCCATGGTCTTCATAGAGCATATGACATGCATCCATAGGAATAACATCACACCAAATCTCATCCTTATAATTGTTCCTAATAGAAAATATTATTAAACATATCTTATCAACAGTAATTTCATTACCCTTCTTAAACCATGAAATACAAATGTGAGGGTTAGGATTCTTCACACAATGCAAACCCAACTTATCAACCATCTCATTTGAAACCATGTTCTCATAACTACCACCATCAATAATAACATTACATACCTTTCCTCCTGAAGTGCATCTTATTCTAAAAAATTTGTTCACAGCCATGAATCCCCCTTGATCTCCTTTCTTGGAGCAATAATCATCCTCTTGATCATCAAATTTTCTCCAACATCCGGTGGAATTTCCAGGTCTTGTTCATATTCTACTTATTCAACTTCAACAATATTTACTCTTGGAGCATCTCCTTGCCTTTTTGCATGTTTATAAGTATGTGGGCATTCAAAATCATGATGTATTTCTTCACCACATCTATAACAAATAAATGGTCTTCGTGGAGCCTTGCATCCTCTATTGCCAGCATATCCTCTTCCCCTAGAAAATCCTCTTCCTCTTTGTTGATTATGGAAATCTTGTCTCATATCCTCTTGCTTTTCCAATCCACAAGATGATTCTCCCCTACCTTGGTTGAAACCAACTCATCCCCGAAAGGAAGATGAGGCCCCCCTATTCATTCCAGGTGATCTCCTAAAAATTTGACAATTTTATTTTTCCTCGGCCTTTAAGGCTAATTGATAGGCATCCTCCATGATTTTAATCCTATGCATACTTATCTCATCTTGAATAGAAAATTTTAATCCATTTACATACCTTACAGACCATTTGTTCCTCATTTTCTTCATGCTCTACATGAATGGACAACTTGTAGAACTCATCTATGTATTCTTGCACTATTTGTAAGTTATGTCTGAGATTCTGAAACCTCCTGTAAAGGGTTTGTGCATAATCCATAGGGAGAAATTTATCTTTCATCTTATTCTCCATCTTACTCCATGTCCTAATTATTTCTTTCCCCTTTCTTGACCTCTCTTTCTGTACATGATCCCACCATAACATAGCATGACCTTTCAATTTTTTGCATGCAAATTTTACCTTCTTTTCTTCTCCGACATAACCTTCCACTCAAAATTTTTTTCCATACTAGTCAACCAGATCTATCACCTCCTCTGGTTTTAAACTACCACCATTCTTTGAAACATCAACTCTTATCCCATCATTATTTCCTTCTAATTCTTGAAGCATCCTTTCTTAAAAATCTAATGGTGGTGCTTGTGTTTCCTCCTCTTCACAAACTTGTTCTTCATTTGTGTCATCTCCACCTTGATTTCCTCTTTGGGTTATCATTTTAGCAAGCGATAACTTGCCTCTCTGCAGATCTTGCATATTTCTATTCATCCGGTCAATACTATCTTCTCTTCCCGCCATTCTTAAAAAAAATACTTCGAACCAACTCTGATACCAGATAATGTAGCCAAATTATGAATAAACTTGATATACTGCAAATAATATGAACTCCAAAAGAAAATAGATCTTCTTGTTTGTTATTGAATAATGAATTACAATGTTTCCTAAATAGGAAAATAACTCCCAACTCAAGTTGCCAAGAAAACTCTAACTAACTTGACTAAATCTACTCTAGGTGGCGGAAATTACTATTTTTAGCAGTTTACTAGAACCTACTATTCTTAGTAAGTTTGCATGCTTATTTGTACAGCACAGAAATTGCCATGCATCTTCTACATTCCTAAATTAGAGGAATTGCCAACTTTCCAACTCATAATGCAACTAATAGACTAAAATTAACTAATGCCCAAAAATAGGAAAAAATCAAACTACAACTTAAATCCTAATTTTTGGCCTCAAGATGGCGGATTTAGGGCCCAAAAATGTGCCAAAACATGCCCCAACCGGTAGGGCCAATTTTTGTTATGTTCGTCTCATCGAAACATGTGGTTTAAAAAAATGGACTCAAACAGACACCTGAAGCTCAAGTTATGACCTTGTTAAGTTCCTGCTAATTTTGGTGCATCACATTTATACGCCATTTATTTGGAAATATTTTTACTTGAATAATTAATTAAAAATATAAGTAAAAAAATATGAAAAATTTGACAAAGACACCTCAAAATTAAAATCTTGAACATATATCTAAAATTTCATAGTGAAAAAATAAATTTTCATTTAAAAAAACCTCCTAGGGACAGTCATTCCTCTTTTATAACATAAGAAACAACGTATGAATAAAATTAAGAAAAAGACCATATTTTTTTCCATATTTTAAGAAAAAAATTACATGTATTCTACACTCTAACCACAACATTTTGTTAGTTTTTGGAATTTCTTGAATGCGTACGGTTTTATGGCTATTAACTTTAGAAAATCAATGAAACTAAAAAATTTATGTTTATAAAGGTACAAAACATACTAAAAAAGGGATATTTTATTGTGATTTTACCCCTTAGAGAGCATATTTTGTTAAAGACCATCTCGAGGGGGATCAAGCCTTATGTAGCTCTATTATTTTGTTTTTAGAAATGGAAGATGCCCATTCTCATAGTTGTATTAATTTGATTTAGAAATGACAGATGCCCATTCTCATAGTTGTATTAAATTGATTTAGAAATGGCATGTGCCCATTCTCATAGTTGTATTAATTTGATTTAGAAATGGAAGATTCCCATTCTCATAGTTGTATCAATTTGATTTAGAAATGGAAGATGCCCATTCTCATATTGGAGTAATTAGCATATTTTGTTAAAGACCATCTCTAGGGGAATGCCCATTCTCATAGTTATATCAATTTGATTTAGAAATGAAAGATGCCCATTCTCATCCCCCTTATGTAGCTCTATATTTTTGTTTTAGGTATGGGTATCATGGCTCTGCCAAGTGTTGCACTACATACCCCTGGGTAGATGCCCATTCTCATAGTTGTATTAAATTTATTTAGAAATTGGAAGTGCCCATTCTCATAGCTCATAGTTGTATTAACTTGCTTTTGAAATGGAAGATGCCCATTCTCATATAGGATTAATTGACATGTTTTGTTAAATACCATCTTTAAGGGGATCAAGCCTTGCGTAGTTCATTATTTTGTTTTAGGAATAGTTGTAGGCATTTAGAAATATGGGCATTTGTCCATTCTCGAACAAACAAACATTTATTGTTGGATTGTTCCCCATTTTGCATGGAAGGAAGATGATTGCAATGGAAAGGCACATTCTGAAAACATTTATAGTGTTTATTCTCTAGCTTTTGGAAAGGCTCATAGTTGTATTAAATTGATTTAGAAATGACAGATGTCAATTCTCATATAGTAGTAATTAACATGTTTTGATATTATTTCTTGTATTTAATTATTAATATTATTAGTTGACATTGTTGATTAATTATTTTTTTAGTTTTAATATCATATGTTAAATAAATATTCTTTGATTTCTAATTTTTAAAGCGTGAGAAAAATTGTATATACATTATTCCGAGAATCCTCACAGACATCTTGATATTCTAGAATAGTTGTAGGCGTGGAAAAAATTATACGAGCTCTTGCTTTGCAAAAAGTTATATATAGCCCGCTGAAATTTTTGGGCAACTCGGTAAAATTTGGAGTTTTGTGCAGTTGGACGTGTGCACGCTCACCAAGTGTTTCGATTATATTGCAACACATGGACGAATTGTGTGACATACTAAAAAAATGGGTTTTGGAACGCCGGTCTTGGACACTCGTTCTCGACAAATGGACCTCTATTTATCGGCTCAGCCCCTCACCTGTGTTCGACACACTGATTATGGAGGGTGCCTCGCCTCCTTCTCATTTAATCATTAAACCAACTTGTGTATATAAACTCCTATAATTGCCTTTGTGCCATGCATGTGGGACATTTAGGCATGCATTATTTAAATTATGCAAATTTCCCACGCCTATTTGTTATTAACTACCATTTCCACGCATTGCTTATACCACTATCCACACATTTTTCCTATCCACTTGATACGCATAATCCTCACATTATTAGTCCAACCATGCATCCATATTGATTATACCAATATCCATGCATTATCTATTTTAGCGCCTAAAAATCAAACCATGCACTATCCCAAGAAATGCGCCCTCTACATAAGCATATAGGTGGCTCTTAAGCCAATTCAAACCGCCCCACCATGCATTAATAAATGCTTACCTTTTTTAACGCCCCCACAATGTGGGATAAAACACTTAAAATGCACCTAAGGAGAAGGAGGAGAAGTGGAGGGGATTGGAACAGCTGACCTCCCATCCAAAAGTATAGGCGCCTAACCAATGCGCCAGCTGTTTGGAAACAATATAAAAGGAGGTATATTATATTTGTATAGCATTCGGACTGTGTGAAATTATTGTAATGCTCATAACTTGAGCTAGGAGTGGAATTTGGAGGAGATGTAAAAAGCAACCCCTATTATTTTTGACAGAGGAAGACTGTGAGAAGGTCATAATTTTGTAGAATTATTTGTAAAGAATTATTTTCAAGATTTTAATAGATCGGTCCCATTCAACCGACCCGAGACGTAGGCCTCAAGCGCCGAACTCCGTTATCAATTCTTGCATCAAATTTCTGGTGAATCCTCTTCATTTCTTTCAATATTTGCACAGTACTTGCAGTTTTTATTCTTTTATTAAAAATACAAAAGGATATAATGCTCAAATTTTACATCAAAAATCAATACAAAGCAAGAAAATGTGTGTGCACAATTGCTAGTTAAATTTGGTTTTCGATCATCGTATCGAGCTGGTTTTGACTGATTTTTGGTTCAGTTTAACATGTTTTGATCGCAAGTTGTGTGTTGATGTTAACAAGGTCTCGATCTAAGAAGGGTGAAGGAGAGTTAGTTGAAGGAGATCCCAAAATTGGTACCAGACGATCTCGAAGTCCTACAATGGCGGATCGAGAGGAAGTGGAACAAAACTTTCGTCAATCCTTCCAACAGATGAAGGAAATGGTGGAAGAAATGTACCAAGATAGGAAAAGGGAAAAGGGAACTAGAGGAGGTAAGAAAGAAGAAAGCTCTAGTTCTGACATTCCAAAAAGAGACTCTTTAAAATCTGATTTTCTTTCATTAAAGTTAGATATCAAGTTTGAATTGCCTATGTATACTGGAGAGCTAAATGCAGAGAAGTTGGATAACTGGGTCAAGCAAATAGAAGTATATTGCAGGGTTCAGAGAATTGTTGATGATGAAGCAAAGATTCATCTGGCAACTCTTCGGATGGGTGGCACAACACTCATTTGGTGGGAGAGTAAGCTTCAGGAAGTGGAAGAAAACAAAGGTATAGAAATCACTTCTTGGTCTGAATTTGTTTCAAATCTTAGGCAACAATTTTATCCTCTTGGTTATAAGCAACAAGCTATGATGGATTGGCAAACATTAAGACAAACTAAGGGACAAAGTGTTCAAGAATACACACAAGAATTTAGGAAAAGGGCTCTAATTCTGGGAATTTCCCTAAACACAGAAGAAACACTACTCAAATATATTGGTGGATTGCATAGTTATCTAAGGCATATGATACTTGTTTTAGGTCCTACTAATCTTGATGCAGTATGTGTTCAAGCAACCCATCTGGAAGCATGAGGGAAAATGACAAAGGAGTCCTCTTTCTCTTCTTTTAATCAGAAGAACAAGCAATCTGAAGGAAAAGGTTCGAAAGAACAAGGAAAAGGAAAGGGTAAGCATAAAACAAACTCTACTGTTAAGAAGGAAGATGAAAAACCATTTTGTAATCATTGTAAAAAAAACCATGATGAGTCTAAATGTTGGAAATTACATCCTGAAAAGAAGCCTAAATGGATGGTTAAGAAAGGAAAAGAAAAGAAAACAAACACCGTAGTGCATGATCTTGGTTCTGATTCAGGTGATGAAACCAAAATCACAACTATGAGTTTTCAAGGTAAATCAACTCTTTCAATTTCCAACAATAGCACTACAGATGTTGCATCTTCTTCTAGTAAACAAACTATACCTGACGATAAGAAAAGAAATGAGCTTTTCCACATTAGAGTAATTTCAAAGCATACGAAAATTGATACTCTTTTTGATAGTGGATCTCAAGCTAATCTAATTTCTGAGGAGGTTGTTAAGAAACTAGGACTCAAAACTAAACCACATCCTAAGCCTTATCCTTTGGGCTAGGTTTGTGATGATGCAAAACTACAGGTAACTAAAACTTGTACTTTTAGATTTGCCATTACAAAAAAGTTTATTGATGAGGTTGAATTGATGTAGTTCCTTTGGATATTTGTGGGGTGGTTTTGGGAAGTCCTTATTTGTATGATCGTAAAGCAATTTTCTATAGGGAAGAAAATAAATATTTGCTTGTAAAGGATGGAATTGAGTTTATTATTAGAGCTCACCGTGAAAAGAATAATCTATCCTTGTAACTGCAGTCAAATGAAAAGGCTTGTAAACTCAAGCAAAAGTTTTGTGCTCATGGTGGTCAAAGCCAAGGAAAAAGAAAATGAGATGGCTTTTGAGACTTGCGATCTAAAACATAAGGATGAATTGGTAAAAATTGTTTCTCATTTTGATGATGTTTTTCAGGATCCACAGGGTCTACCTCCCAAAAGAGGGGTTCAACATGAGATACAATTGCTTCAGGATGCACCTCTTCCCAATATCGAATGTACAGGTTGTCAGTAGTAGAGAACGAGGAAATCAAGAGATAGGTAATGGAACTTTTGGCTCAAGGTATAATTCATCCAAGTACATCCCCATGTGGTTCACCAATTATATTGGTTCCTAAGAAGGATGGCACTTGGCGAATGTGTGTTGATTTCCGTGCTTTAAACAAGATTACTATAAAGAATCGTTACCCTCTTCCTAGAATAGATGATTTACTGGATCAATTAAGGAATGCAATTTATTTCACTAAGTTAGACTTAAGAAGTGGTTATCACCAAGTAAGAATTGTAGAAGGTGATGTTTGGAAAACTACTTTTAAAATGAAACAGGGATTGTTTGAATGGTTAGTGATGCCTTTTGGTTTGTGCAATGCACCAAAAACATTCATGAGAGTTATGAATGAAATTTTTAGACCATTCATTGATAATTTCGTTATTGTCTACTTAGATGATATTCTTATTTTCAAGTAATCATGGGATGAACATGTTAAACACATCCAGAAAGTCTTAGATGCACTAAGGAAAGAGAAATTGTATTTGAAGATGTCAAAATGTGAATTTGGAAAACATCTTTAATTTACTTGGGGTATATTGTAGGAAATGGAGAATTGAGAATTGATCCTACAAAAATAGAGGTTATTGTGAAATGGCCTAGACCCACAAATGTGACGGAAGTTAGAAGTTTTCTAGGTGCAGTTCAGTACTAGAGGAAATTTATTGCTAACTTCTCATATATTGCATCTCCTTTGCATGCTTTGACAAGTATTAAACAGTCTTTCAAAGGGGGAGGAAAACAACAAAAAGCATTTGATACACTGAAAGAGAAGATAAGTACCGCTCCGATCTTGGCACTTCCGGATTTACAACATTCATTTGAGATTGAGATGGATGCTAGTGACTACGCAATGGGGCAGTTTTGATGCAGAACAAACGACCAAAGGTGTTACCATTCAGAAACCTTTACAAGTGCGGTAAGAAACTATCCAACTTATGATAAAGAGTTGTATGCTTTGGTTCAAAGTGTTAAAAAGTGGAAGCATTATTTAATGGGAAAAGAAACAATTATCCATACTGACCATCAACCGCTTCAATACTTACAAACACAAACCAAATTGCAGCAGTCTAGACATTTCATGTGGATGGGATTTTTGCAACAATTTCATCTTGTAATCGTGTATAAAAAGGTATTCAAAACAAGGTTGCCGACATGTTATCCAGACCACCAGTGGTAGTAGCATCTATCCTTTTGCAGCATAGTTCTTTGGCTCATGTTAGTTACAAGGAACAATATGTAAATGATGTTGATTTTAGAGAAGTGTATGAGGATCTAGTAAGTGGGAAACAAGTAGGAGAAAAATATTATCATTTGCATGAAGGATTGTTATATCATTCTAGAAAACTTTGTATTCTAGAAAATGAGCATGTGCATATGATTAGGGAAGCACATACTTCTCTTATTTCAGGGCATTTTGGTGTTAGTAAGACAGTTGCACATTTACAAAAATATTGCTATTGGCCTAGAATGCATGAACATGTAAACCGGTATATTAAGGGATGTGTTCTTTGTGCCACAAGCAAGCCAAGTAACAGGAAATTAGGACTTTACACTCCTCTTCCTATTCCAACACGGCCTTGGGAAAGTGTTTCCATGGACTTTGTAGGAGGCTTTCCCATGACACGGAAAAACATGATTACTTATATGTGGTAGTGGATAGATTTAGCAAAATGTGTGTGTTGGTTCCATGTACTAAACAAATAACTGGTGAGGGAACTGCACATTTATTCTTTCAGTTTGTTTGGGTTCATTTTGGTTTACCTACTTCAATCATATCTGATCGGGATTCTAGATTTCTTGGGGAATTTTGGTCAACATTGTGGGGGTTAATGGACACAAAACTGAAAAAGAGCACTGCTTTTCATCCACAGACTGATGGTCAAACAGAGGTTGTAAACCGCACAGTGGTACAATTACTTAGGGGCTATAGTAACAAACATCCTAAATTATGGGATGAACATCTTTATTATGTGCAACATGCTTATAATCGTGCCTTACATTCTTCTACTTTGAAGTCTCCATTTGAGACTTGTTATGGATATCTGCCTAATTCTCCATTAGATATATATTATGGACATGAAACTGTTGTTAATGGTGCAAGTGATTCTGACAAGGCTAAAAGATTTGTGCAGAGAATACAACAGTTCATCAAGATGTCCATGAACAATTGAGAAAAGCCGTGCTAAGTACAAAGCTAGGCATGATAAACATAGAACTGATCACAAGTTCAAAGTTGGTGATTCAGTTTGGCTTCACATCAACAAGGAAAGACTGACAGGTGAAGGTAAAAAATTGAAACCTATACGGTATGGTCCGTTCCAAATATTGGAAAAAATTGGTAACAACGCTTTCCAGTTAGATTTACCTCCATATATGCAAATCTACTCAGTTGTAAATGTTGAGAATTTAAGATTGTATGAACCACCTATGATTGTTGATCATGATGATTCTAACATTATGCCTTCCATTGATGATTTTTCTCCCGAGTATCTTGATGAGTTACAAGAAGACATCATTTTGGACAGAAAGTAAGAACTTCACGAAGGGGTGATATTGAGTATCTTCGTGTTGGGTTCAAAGGCATGCATCCAAACAAGGCTAAATGGATGGAAACCGGAAAGGTGAGGGAGAAATACCCTCACCTATTCACCAATTAAGTTGACTTTTGGGGTCCAAAAGTTTCTCAGTGGGGAGGAATGATCCAGAGGATCCTCACAGAGAAACACCGATCTAAGATCTTCTCGTAATAAGTTGCAGTCATTTTTTTTAAAGCGTGGAGAAAAATTATACGATTCTCGACGACATCTTGTTTGCAGAAATGGAGCTTGTATGCAAAAGTTATAGCCCACTGAAATTTTTGGGCAACTAGCAAAATTTGGAGTTGTGCAGTTGGACGTGTGCACGCTCGCCAAGTGTTTCGATTATATTATGACACGTGGACGAATTGTGTGACGTACTAAAAAAATGGGTTTTGGAACGCCGGTCTTGGACACTCGTTCTCAGACAAATGGACCCCGCTATTTACTGGCTGGGGGCCCTCAGCCAGGTTCGACACACTCGATTATGGAGGGGTGCCTTGGCCTCCTTCTCATTTAATCATTAAACCAACTTGTGTATATAAACTCCTATAATTGCCTTTGCGCCATGCATGTGGGACATTTAGGCATGCATTATTTAAATTATGCAAATTTCCCACGCCTATTTGTTATTAACTACCATTTCCATGCATTTTTTATTAATTTCCACGCATTTTTCCTATCCAACCACGACCACGCATAATCCTTATCCAAACTTTCCACGCATTATCCTTGATTATACCAATATCCACACATTATCTATTGTGATTGCCTAAAATACAAACCATGCGCTTTGTCCCAAGATATGCGCCTCTACATAAGCAAATCACGGTGGCTCTTAAGCCAATTCAAAACCGCCCTCCATGCATTAATAAATGCTTACCTTTTTACACGCCCCACAATGTGGGATAAAACTCTTAAAATGCGCCTAAGGAGAAGGAGGAGAAGTGGAGGGGATTGGAATAGCTGACCTCCCATCCAAAAGTATAGGCGCCTAACCAATGTGCCAGCTGTTTGGAAACAATATAAAAGGAGGTATATTATATTTGTATAGCATTCGGGACTGTGTGAAATTATTGTAATGCTCATAACTTGAGCTAGGAGTGGAATTTGGAGGAGATGTAAAAAGCAACCCCTATTATTTTTGACAGAGGAAGACTATGAGAAGGTTAGAATTTTGTAGAATTCTTTGTAAAGAATTATTTTCAAGATTTTAATAGATCGGTCCCATTCAACCGACCCGAGACGTAGGCCTCAAGCGCCGAACTCCGTTATCAATTCTTGCGTCAAATTACTGGTGAATCCTCTTCATTTCTTTCAATATTTGCACAGTACTTGCAGTTTTTATTCTTTTATTAAAAATACAAAAGGATATAATGCTCAAATTTTACATCGAAAATCAATACAAAGCAAGAATAAATAATGTGATAAAGTTTTTAATTAGTTTTATTTATTTGATAGGATAATTTGCACTATAATTAATTAAGTATTATATTTATAAAATTTAATAATATAATTAGATGTTATTAATATGTTTCTAGTTAATATAGTAATGTAAGTTTGTTGGTAATAATAATTCTTGTATTTAATATTATTTGATAGGATAATTTTTTACTAATTAATTATAATATTATTAATTAATTAAATTAGTAGCAATACTAATTTATTATAGTACTATTAATTACTAATATCATATCTTGATTAGAAATAATTTGAATTCTATTATTACTTGTTGTCATTGATTAATTAATTTTTAATAATACCAACACGATTTTTGGAAGGCTCTTAATGGTCATTTATTATGGTATCTTTGATTCAAATTTTGAAATTTCGGTGCTTTTTTTTATATTTGGTCATTTATTATGGTAGGTTTGATTCAAATTTTGAATTTTGGGTGCTCTTTTTTACGAGGCATTTTTTTGGCCAAGTACATTATAAAAATATTGATTTTGAATTAATCGAGTTTTGATTTTTGTTCTATTGCATGAGTGATATTTTTTCATTCAACGATTTACTTGAGAAAGCCAAAGAACATAGATGTAGCTGGAGAAATACAAAGATAAATATATTGTGTAGAAGAAAGAAGAAGATATAGCTACCAATAGCGGAGAGATATGAAGATACAAATATTTTGTAGAAGAAAGAAGAAGAAATAGCTTCCGATATAGTTATTTTGCAAGGGAGAATTTTCAATATTTCTCAAAGGAAAACAACAATGGTAGAGCAGGCTATTCCAGGTTTTTATATCTCATTTTTCCCATGTTTACTTCTAAATCCTAAAAATGTATAAGCACAGATCTTTTAGTTCACAAAAAAATTTTAGCCTTTTTCCATATATCTCATTTTTATGTCTGAAAAATGTATCAATTTATTTCCATTCATAAACGTAACAAAAAACAAATAGAGAAATAAATTTCATTACATTCGTAAATGTAATAACTACCAAATATACAAATCAAAATTATTTCATTCAAATGCGTACCTATTTATGGTGCAAAAAAATGATTAGATAGATTAAGTACCACCTGTTTCTTTCTATGTCTTTTTAATAACCTCTGTAGCAATTTTATTTTTCAATAATCTATGTATCCAATCGGGCATGATCCTTTCACATAAGCAAAAACTATTTGTTAAACTCAAGTAAAATTTATCTTTTTGTAACTTTTTTATTACCACTACACCAAGTTTCTTTTTCAATAAAAATACTTTCACATAACTTCTTCTTTCTCATACAAAATATCTGAATGAACAAAACCCGGTTGTAACAGAGAAAAAAAATCTCATCTGTAAGAGAGCAAAAAATCAAAACCCTAGCCATTCAAAATATGTATTTTTATATAGCAATTGACCAAGAAAAATTACCTCTAAAAATGGTGCCAAAAATTTGAAATTTGATTTTAACCTACTATGATAAATCACCGCCTTTAATGATTAAATAATCTTACTATCCTAATATCGTAAGTCTCAAAATTTGAATCTATGTGACCATTATAGATCAATAACCTTTAATGCTTAAATTTATTTAATGCTTTAATGTCATATTATCCCAATGTTTAGAAACATTTAAATGTTTTGAAAAGGTATTAGAATAATAAAAAATACATAGTGCTATTCTTCTACATACATTCAAAATCTAAATATATGATACATTAACAAATCACCAACTTTTAATGTTTTAATATTTTGAGTATGTAATAGAGTAACAAATCACCACCTATTAATGCTTTAATATGTTGTAATATGCTTTACTATGCTTAGATATTTGAATTTATTGGACCCATTTAAATGATTTAAATAGTTATGTGAATAATGAAACATATATGTAAAATTATATGTTTTATAATAATGGAATTTAAATACATTGTAATTTTTACGTATTTATTGTGTTTTAGAATGGGCACCCACTCTCACATCTTGTATAAAGTTATAAAAATTTAAAACTATCCTACAATAATAAATAATGAAATCATGAAATTTTAAATAGTAGAATTTATTGTCGTTCTTGTTTATTATGTTTTAGAATGGGTGCCCATTTTCATGGCTTGTATAAAGTTATGAAATTGATTGAATTTTTTTACATTTTCTTGTATCGAATGGGAAAATGCCAATTCTCATATAGGAATCCTAAAAGACCTACTTGGGTAGATAGGAATCACAAACAATATTGCTTGTATGAGAATGTAGAGAAAATGCACATGCCCACTATCATAAAAATTTTATTTGTCCTATGAGAATGTTTAGAATGGGCACGAGGCCCATTCTAAAAAAAAAACATATTACTTGTATTATAATGTTTAGAATGTGAAAATTCCTATATAAAGTTATGAAATTGATTGAGAATTTTTAAATTGTCTTGTATTGAATGAGAAGATTCCCATACTCATATAGGAATCCTAAAATACCTACTTGGGTAGATAGGAATCACAAACAATGTTTATTGTATGAGAATGTAGAAAAAATGCAAAATTCCCACCATCATAAAATTAGCATTTATTGTATGAGAATGTTTAGAATGGGTACATTCCTATTCTAAAAAAATAAATTAGTTATATTATAATGTTTAGAAAGTGCATATGTCTGTTTAGAATGGGAATTTTAAATAGAATAATGTATTATCATTCCTATTTACTTGTGTTTTAGAATGGGCACCCATTCTCATGGCTTGTATAAAGTTATGAAATTGATTGATCATTTTTACATTTTCTTGTATCAAATGGGTAGATGCCCATTCTCATATAGGAATCCTAAAATACCTACTTGGGTAGATAGGAATAACAAAAAATATTTCTTGTATGAGAATGTAGAGAAAATGCACATGCCCACTGTCATAAAATCAGTATTGCTTTTATGAGAATGTTTAGAATGGGCACATGCCCATTCTACAAAAATAAAATTATTTATATTATAATGTTTAGAATGTGCATATGCCTATTTAGAATGGGAATTTTAAATAGTATAATTTATTGTCATTCCTATCTATTGTGTTTTATAATGGGTGATACGATTCCCCTTCTCATTAAGGAATCATATAAGAATTTATTTGTCATTACGAATGATAAAAGAAGAGTATGGATTATATATGCTCATAGTTTTTAAATAGGTATGAACTTGATTGACCATTTTAACATTGTTTTTATTGAATTAGAAAATTTCCATTCTCATAAAGGAATCCTTAGTTTGGGTAGATAGGAATCACAAACAATATTGCATGTATGAGAATGTGCCCATTCTCATAAAAAAAATATTATTCAATCACGACTGTCCACATGCTCATTCTCAAAAAAATAAATATTACTTGAATTATAATGTTTAGAATGGGCATATGCCTGTTATAATAGGAAAAATCAAATTTACATTGTTTTAGAGGTACACCCATTCTCACATCTTGTTAAAAGAGTTATGAAATTTATGTAGCTTTTTTGCATTGTACTTTATTGGATGGGAAGATGCCCCTTCTCATTTTGGAATCATAGAAGAATGTCTTGGGTAGATAGGAATAATAAAAGAAGACTAAGAAAAGTATGGATTAAATAGTCTCACATTTTAAATAGGTATAAATACAAATAATAAGAGCAATCTTATCAAATCAACATTACTTGTATTACAATGTTTAGAATGGACATATGCCCATTCTCATGCAAACAAAATTGTTTTGTTTTGTATTGAATGGGCATCACATTTTTAATCCTATATTTTCATATAGGATTCCCATGGGCATATGCTCATTTTAAAACAAACAAATATGTTTTGTCTTGTATAAAATGGGAAGATTCCCCCTCATAGCCGTTAAATATGTATTAAAGAGTGGGCAGTTGAGAATTTTTGTCTTGTATTCAATAGTCATATTCTCATTCTCACATCCGTTATAGTGGTATCTCAAAGATTAAGTTTAATATTGCATGCATATTCTCTTTAATATTTATTTTAGAATGGGCATTTTTCTATTCTCATAAGGGAATCATTTAAAAAATGTCAATTATTTTTCATACTAGAGATAACTGAAAATATCATAAAAATAATTACAAGAGATAACATTAGAATATGAAGAATGGGCATATGCATATTCTCTTTAATATGATTCATAAGATAAAGTCCATTATTGTTCATAGATATATGTGAATAATTATTATAAAGACAGTACAGATAATGTTTACTTTGTTTAGCATGGGCACTTACCCGATATCACTTCCCTTGTAGGTGTATCAAATCTAACGTATCACTTTATAGTGATTACTGTGATTCTTGCATACCATACAAAAAGAATAAACTATATACATGGCGGTTCAATGAGCGGCATGAATTTTCAACTCGTAATCATGTTGAATTGCTAGTAAATGAAGATAAAAAAATGTTTAACTATCCTTTTTATCTAGATAGTACATAATATTAAGGTAACAATGTAATCTCTGTTGGAAAACAACTTTTACTACCTAATTTTATAATCATATAGAAAACTACAAATCTGATAAGCAAGAAAAAAACATTCATCATCACAATAATCAATATATAAAACAAGGTAATAGTAGCATCTAATAATGATACAAATGTCAACATTAAATAATATCAATTCATAATCAATATTTTACATAAACACAAGTCATACCTCGTCTCAAGAATTTATAGAGATAAAATTTTATTTTTTCGAAATGGACAATTCCTCATTATCGCAGCATTTATATATCTCTTAAAAGGATTTACTTAAATATATCTTCCTATATGTGAATGGGCATATTTCGTTTCTCATATATGAATCATAGAAGAATAGAGATAAACTTTACTTGTTTCTATAATGGTCGAGTTCACTACCATGTAAGACAAAATAACCGAGATGATATTTTTCATCTCTGAATAAATTAAAAGAATCAATATAGATAAAATTTAATTTTCTATTATTCTGCTATGATTCCTATGTGAGAATTGGCATATGAACATTCTCATTAAGGGATAATAGCGAGAATAGATATAGAATTTACTACATTCTAAAACTTTGAAATATTTTTTTCTCTATTATTATGTTATGATTCCTATGTGAGAGTGGGCATATATAATGTGCATATGTCCATTATCATATTGGAATCATAGAATAAGATTAGGGATAAAAATAAAGTTTTTCTCAATGGGAAATTCTCCACCATGTAAGGGAAAGAAAACATATGATATTATTCATCTTATAATAAATCAACAGAGAAGAGTTAGATAAATTCATGCTTGTGAATAAATTAATGTTTCTCATAAATTTACTTGATAAATTTTTCTTCATAAGCCAAAAATTCCAAGGAAAGAGAGAACTAAAAAAAAATTACAAAAAAACACAATAAAATATCTCACATGCAAAGAAGCGTTTTAATGAAATAGAGGAGAAAAATGTGGAAAGGAAGAAAAAAAGTGGAGAGATCAAACAATTTATAAGAAATTTTCTTCAAATCTTGTGCTTCACAAGACAAAATAGTCTACCAAAATGATAAAATTCCCGTTCTCATATAGGAATCATAAAAGAATATCATCGATAAAATGTGGCTTGTTTTATTATGAGCAGTGCCCATTCTCACATCCTTTATAGAGTTATTGAAAATAATAAGTTTAATATTGCATGTATTATAATTATTAGAATTGGTATACACCCATTCTCATACAAACAAACTTTTTATCTTCCATTGAATGGTTAGGTATCCAATTCTATATAAGTATTCAATTTTTTAAGTTCAATATTTCTTGTATTGAATGGGAAGATGCCAATTGTCATATAGGAATCATATACCTAAAAAAATACGATATTGTTTAATATTTATATTTGTTTTTGAACATGGCATAATGAGACGATTAATTTTCAAATAAATTATTTATGTAACATTCCCATTTTAAGAATTTAGAAACAAGGATTTTTTTACATAATGTTCTCTATTCTAAATCATAATTTAGAACACACATTCCAATGCCAAACTATCTCATAACAGAAAACCATATGCAATTGTAATGACTCGGTGAAACACCAATCTCTCATTTCATGACTCGACATAAAAATGATCTGTCATGGTATTCAGTAATGTGTATACAAAGTATAATTGGTTCCTCTACCCTATTAGGGATACCCAAGTGTTCTTTTTAAGAGCCTACTTGAATATCTATTACCGATACTCTTCAAAATCCACTTCTTAAACTAGGTGACATAGGACAACACAACCAACATCTTGCGATACTTTGGCCAAATATTTTAAACATGTATATCATGTTTACATTCCTAGATGACATACTCATCAAATAGAATAAGTCCTTCACCACACTTGATATGTTATCTAGAGTGGTCTTCATTGACTTCTGTCAGTCCCACTTGATTCAAATTTTAACCCTAGACAAGGTTAGAAACATGCCCTAGTGTGTAAGACTCTTCGTGGTAACCAAGGGTACACAGAAATACTCAATTGACTTACTTCGATTGGGTGTGTCTAGTTAACCTAAGTCAACATGAGTTGACCCCAACACTAGATCATGTCCCTATCTCTGCATAGGGTAGAACTGTGATCTAGTCAAGAACTAATGTAAGTCTAGTTGAACAAACTCTACGAGGTATTGAGACATGTCAACTGCAACATAGTATCCTCATAATGACTCATGTCATTACGAAGGTACTACACCACAGTTGGCATGTGTCAACATCCAATTGAGTTCCCTCATCTGGACGACCATACCTTAGATTGAAAGTTAATATCTGATTAATCACTTCATTACAAATTAAATACATCAACTTTACAGATTGAGCTAGGTTATTTAACCTATAGCGTTACAAATTCAAGTTGCATTTGAGGAAATTGTGCAAGTAAAATATGTTTCCTAACCAATTAATTACATGTAATGCTTATTATACCACACCAACTTGAATCATGTTTTTACAAATAGATTTTGCATTTATAAAAGTGTTAATTTATTTCTTTCTTATTTCAGCCTTAGCTTAAATAAGTTCCAAGTAAACCATTCATTTTAGACTTCATGAAAATGAAGTCTAAATTCCTTTTTATTTCCCTTCCATGCATTTCTAACTTTGAATATGGAATCCTACTTAAGGAATGACACCTTCTATTATTTTCGTACATTAATAATGATTATTTTAACAAGATCTAAAGTCATGTCCATGATTTATTTTATGTAAAGTATATTTCCTTCCGCAAATTAAGGGTTAATGTCCATTTATAATCAAATAGCACATTGTAATTTATAATCATGGTTTAATACACATACATCCATGTAATTCAATTATTGTCTTTTTTTGTAATGGTATGGTATCATCTTAAGAATGTCAACTTTATAAGTTGGATTGCTACTAGAGAGAACAATACATCTAACAACACATATTTCTACCCCAATCCATTCCATATTATTTAAGTATATTAACTACCCTCCTTCATTAGGGTAATACATGTAAATTCATTCCAAGGAAGTATTATAACAAGTATTATTTAAAATCAACACATCTTTTATTCATCAAGGAGTGATACATTCACTAAATCCAAAAAAATTAGATATCTCAAAATTTCAAAATAGAAGTACCTAACCAGATTCTTATTAAAAATTTCATTTCCAACAGTGCATCCCAAATAATGAATCCACATTTCATCATAATTAAGATACAACCCCTTTAATAAAACAAATGTAACTTTCTATATGTCTTTCTTCTTTCATCTTTTACGAGGTCCATCTGTAAAATTGTTAGCATGGGTTAGTTCATTGAACTGCGCATGATAAGAACTATATCATTAAAATGATGTGCTTTTAACTAACTGTTTCATAAAATTAACTCTCATTATTTATGAAACAGTCCAACTAAAAATAATAGGAAGACTTAACCAAAAATAATACAATCCAAGAAGAAGAGAGAGAGATTTTAAAACAAAATTAAGGTTTGGTAAAATAACCTATCAACCTTAACTTTCCTTCACAAAACCCATTTCATCATACATAATTTAAATATCGAGTTAAAGAGGAATTTTCATTTAATCTAAAGGAAAAATAGAAACTATGGAGGATGAAAATGAAAAAATTTCAAGTTCCTTCATTTTCGAATATATTTTTATTCCAAGACGTCGTAGAGAATTTCGAATTTTGAATCGTTTGAATCTGGAAAGCACTTTAGGTGAAAGTGCAGGATTGTCAAATAGTAAAGACATAAAGAATGACGAAGAACTCATTGAAAAAGACGAACATCTTAGCATAGATACAAGAGAAAAGATAAGACGTTTTCTTTCCTATAACCAATTTAAGTTTCTTTAATCAGCTAAATCTATTTAAAAATAAGAATATAAGATACATAAATTTATCTTTCAGTTTTAATTCTCCTTAATGAGTACTAACAAATATTTCCTTTTATCTAATTGTGTCACTTACTTAGAGTTATCCTAAGTATAAGATGTCATTAATCATAAATAAGATCATACAGACAAGTAAGGGTAACTAAATCATCATAAAACATTAAAGTAACCCCTATTAAAGCATCCTAAAAGTCTTAGGTTTAGATTAGCATCCAATTCAAGTTATAAGTCAAAGATAACATCATTCGGACCTAATCAAAAGTAGAAGGTTACTTTTATCAAGAATACAAACTAACATTCAGGTCATAAAAAGATACACATTCATTAGTATTCCAGAAAGGAGAAGATTGGTTTAAGTTTAGAACTAATACAAGGCTTGATACTCTTTCCAAGCATATCATAAACTTCTACTCTACATCCCTAAGGACATTAATAAACTAATTCCTATCACATGGTCAACAAATTACATAATCTAAAACAAACTAAAGGATGGAAAACAACGATACCAAGTGAACAATATCCCTATTGAAATATTGAAGAGTGAATGAGTGAGATTGTAGTCTCCTCATCTATCCCAAACTCTTGAGAAGAGGAGAAAATAGTTTAAACAATGAAAACTGAAAAGACACGGAACAAATTTCCATTTGAACAACACAAATCGGTGTTAAAACAATTAGGGACGAGATCTCATATGACCCAATTTAAAATCAAAACAAAGATTCACCTAGGTCTCGAATTGGATGAGTACAAAAACTAGGAGAAATGATCATAAATCAACATCCAACATTTTCTTTTGGTCCCCAAGAAATACAAGTTCATAAAGCATGATTTCATCTAAAGGATAAAAGAATCAATTGTTCCAAAAATTCCAGTGAAGGAAGGTAAACAATGTAACTACAGGTCAAAAATGAAATATACCACCTATAAATTTATCCATTTATAAGAAGGTAGATAAGTATACGTATATTCCTAAAAAGAGATTCATCCAACTATGATAAAAAAATTACCTAGACCTAAAAGGTCGGTTACTCATCTCAAAATCTCGTGTGGTTTAAGATAACTAGAGAAGTATACATCAAATAAAAATAAATCCTAACCAAAATGTGATCCAAAGTACCTTTAACAAAAATAGTTTATATAGAATCGATACCCAGAATGGGTTTTTAGTCTAAAACGCTAAGTGAGTATTCCACTGATAACTCAAAATTATAGTGAAAGTTAAAAAAAGAAAGAGGTTTTCTACTTATATTAGAAAAAACGTCCACAAAAGGTATTTCAAGTGATGTTAACACAATAATTCCTTCAAATTATTTTAATGATAGTAAAAGAGAACATACAAGTTGAAATCAGAGCATTTCTTCTCAGCCTTAATAATGTTCAAGATATGCAGCTCAAAACATAAGTATTTTCCAATCAAGAACAATGATGGTCTTCAATTAAGAAATATAAAGAAAAACATATGCCAAAAACCAAAACAACAACATCTCAAGAAATGGTCCAGATATCCATACAATTTCCTATCTCAGGTCTTCCAACAACAACTAAAGGAAACATTATAAGCCAGATTCTCTGTATCAAACAACTAAGATACATACATTGCATGCATAACCTCTAACTAAAATCTCACTCAGCAGATCTCGTCTCTATTTCAAGTTTCGATTACAAACATTCAAGTAAAAACCACCTTACCTAGAAATATGTAAACTATACTCCCTAAACGCACTTTCCAATATCAAACCAAAACAATAATGCATTTAGGAAAACAACAAAATACCATAAAGCAAAAGAAAAATTTGATCAAATAAATAAACCCAGAATATTTCCTTAAGAGAAGAGTTTTTTTATGAACATTTAAGTAAAAGCATAAAACTTAATGGATAGGGCCTATCATGTCTGATAGAGCTCACAGTATTCTCTTTTTCGTAGAAAAATCTCGAAGAAGAGATTTAATTCTTCTTTTGAAACACCAACAACCCTCTAAACCTTCTCCTTCTCTTTCTTATAGCTTCCACGGTGCCAACTTCTTCATTCAAATGCCATGTAAGGAAAGAGAATTCATGCAGGGATTCGAACTGAAGCACAAAAATAACATGCAAAGCTCAAGCTCGAAGACCAAATGACCAAAACAAAACCAACCCCTCTTTCTTCTTCCTAGGTGGTTTTTCCAATTTAAAAATATTAAATGCAAAATAGGACTGTCAGTCCTTCCTTTTCTCCCACCACCGCCACCTCTATTTTTGGAAATGACTAATTTCAAAATTACACGTATCTAAAACTTGGTGGAGATGCTTAGCTCATTCCCCAAACTTTCCTCATTCCTTCACTAAATTTGGCGGATCAAAAGAGATAAGACCACATTAACTTCCTTATAAATTTCTAGGACTGATGCCACTGACCTTCCCCTCCTTATGTCATCCCATAGGCTTCTTTTAGGTTATCCAAACATTAGGTTAAGAACTAACATAGGTCCTTAGGTCAAATTATTTAGTCTTAGGTCCCATTTAACATCCCATAAAAACAAAAGAACCTAGTAACTTAGGTTAGGTTATACTTTTTAGGATAAAGTTCATAATTTAAGGAACATAGTGTAACTAGGTTCCATGTTTATAATAAAAATTACAGCATGTATTAACCAAAAAGAATGATCATATTAAAACAAAAATTTGAGCCGAAGCATAGATTCATGGATATCACATCATTCATGACCTTCATACCTTCGAGGTCTAAGAGTCTTTCATTTATCGACTTGGTCATTATGACGTCAAGGTTTATAAGTTGGAAGCATACCTTGGATCAATGAAATTGATCAAAGGTAATATTGTTTTGGATCCCCACAAGTTATGAAACTAAAAATCAATTTTTTTATTTGCAAGCGGTGAATTATTATGCATAAAATAAAAATTTCAATTTCTTACTTTCATATTAGGCATAAACATTGCGAATTGTACCTATTTCCACAAATAACATATTACCTCTGCTGAAACATGATTTCATAGTTCCTAAGAGTACATCGTCTTAAGACAAGAATCACATGTCAACGTCTACACCTTTAGAACAAGAGTTATTCTAGATATTAACCATGTTAGAGGTGTTACATACCTCCCTCCTAAAAAATCATCATCATCCCGATGATTATCTTAGTCCAAATTCTCGAGACAAGAAAAAAAAAAAATCCAAATTATAGTTATTTCATCCATAAGTTCATAAATAGAAACTAGAGTTGAGAATTTTAGATTTCCATAGTTTATTACAACATCAAAATAGTTGTTTTTAGTAATAAGGAATATAGTGCCTACCCAAAACTGGAAAAATTATTGATAAGTTCAAAACAAGGTCTCCAATTATTATCAATCAACAATATATTAATTTCGTTCAAATAAATGAGGAAAAAAAATTTTCATGTCCTCAAGGTTTTCCCATGTTGCACATTCTTCATTAAATTGGTCCCAATAGAATTTGCATTGACTGATTTCATGATATCTCTAGTGCAATTGGTGAGTTTTTAGCACTCTAATGGGTTCAACCATGATTACTCTTGGGTCTTTGACTTATAAGGAATCCCAATTTAACACGTGATAAATTTAAAACGTATTTCTTAGGTAAAGAAATATAGAAAACATCATGCATTGGCGATAAAGCGGTGGTAAAGCTAAATTATAAGCTACAAGATTGATTACTTCAACAATTTCAAAAGTTCCCACATAACAGGGGTGATAACTTGGATACCTTGCCAAAAGTGATGGAACTCTGTTTTTGCGTTACCCTTAAATACACTTTTTCACCAAGTTCAAATTTCTTATCAACCATTTTTAGGTCTGCATAACTTTTCTTCGCTATCATTACTATTTTTAAATGTTCATGAATTAATTTAACTTGTTGCATTTCGATAAGGATTCTAGGTCCAATTACCTCTCTGTCATCAATGTTATCCCAGCTAACTAGAGTTTTGCATTTCCTTTCGTACAATGCTTCAAAAGGTGTCATTTTCAAAGAGGCATGGTATGTATTATTGTAAGAGAATTCAACTAATGGAAGGTACTCTTCCCATTTGTACAACTGATCCATATAGTACATTCATAACATATCTTCCAAAACCTAATTAACTCTTTATGTTTACCCATTTGTTTCCAAATGGTATGCTAAACTAAAATTCAGTTTAGTTCCTAAGGCTACATTAAGTGTTTTCCAAAATTTAGATGTCATTCTAGGATCTCTATCTGATATGATCAATTTAGGTACTCCATGCAATTTGAAAATTTCATGTACAAATATTTTTCTAAAACATGTGAATCATCCTTAAGATTACCAACAATAAAATGTGCTACTTTTGTCAATTTATCAACAACAACTAAAATAACATCATGTTTATTTCTTGACATAGGAAACCCCTAAAAAAATCCATGTTAATTACCTGCCACTTATATTATGGTATCTATGAGGATACAATAAACTATTTGGGTGCATATGTTCAACCTTAACACACTGACATTCTAAGAAGTGTGTCACAAAATCAATTACGTCTTTCTTCATCCCTTTCCAAAAATATTGTTGTTTTATATCAACAAGCATTTTTATAATACCGGGATGTCTTGAATAACGTGGATTATAAAATTCAATTATCAAATTCCTTATTAATTCATTTCCCAAAGGTATATACACTCATTTATCATATCTCAAGATTCCTTCATCATCGAAGTGAAAACCTTTATATCTTGAGTCATTTGGATCTGCAGCAAGTGTTGTTTTTACTTGCTAAAAGTATGAATCAGATTTCATGATACTTTTTACCTCATCCATAAGCTAAGTTCTATAAGCTATAAGTACATAAATATATTTCCTATGACTTAGCACATCTGCCACTCTATTTTATTTTCCTTTTATATAACTTATGTCAAAATCATTTTGTGACAAAAAATCTAACCACCTTAATTTTCTTGCATTCAGATTTGGATGAGTGAAAATATACTTCAGCCCAAAATGATCAATATTTAATTCAAAAGGTTTTCCTAAAATATAATGTCTCCACACTTGAAGTGCATGTACTATGGAAGTAAAGCTATATTTTATGTGGAGCATAATTCAGTTCATTTAACTCGAGTTTTCTACTCCCATACGCTATAACATGCTCATTTTGTAACAAAATACCTCTCGAGTCCTCCGTAAAAGCGATGTAAAGTTCCCATTTGGATCAGTACAACCAACAAAGTTGCGATGTTAATTGATCCTTAAGAGTTTTAAATGTTAACACACATTTTTCAATCCACTCAAATTGATTATCTTTCTTTTGTAATGAAGTTATTGGCTAAAATAACTAGATCCCATATGGCCAAATAAAGTGTTAAGAAGCATCAAGAGAGTGGGGCTTCTGAGCCTCAAGAGAATTTGGAAGTTATCTTAGATTTAGGGGAGCATCAGGAAGAGGACACTAGCCATTCTGAATCTGGTGAAAAATAGGAAGAGGAAAATTTCCAAGTGGAAAGTAGTGAGGAGATGGAAATCGGGAAAGATCCTAAAACCTCTGAGGGAAAAAGATCCAAAAATATGGAGGCTATTGAAAGTCTGCACGCTCTCAAAACTTCCTAGAAGAACTTGTGTAATTCCTAGGATAATGCGGTCAAACATAATGTTTTCATGAGAGAGTTTGAGAACTACAGGTTAGACACCGACATCAATAGACACAAGATAAGCATGGTGACCATTGATTTGAGGGAGCTGTAGGAAAAATTTGAGAATCTTACATCTATTGTTCTTAGTGAACAATTAAAAAATGTAAATGAAAGATGCATGGCCATGGAGAATGATATGTTGAAGATGAAGGGGATTATTCTTTAGATCATAGATGTTCACATCCTCAATGTAAAAATAACTATTCACCATCTTAAAATCCTTGCTGAGATGATCCATTCCATGGAGATAGCAAAGAATAAAGAAAAATATGGGTCAGGACCTAAAGTGGAGATAGTTCAACCAGATTACCAATTAGAAATCAACTATTGCTAGCTTGGTTAAGGAATGGAATGGGTGCATGCACACGGTGGGTGAATTGATCAATGAATGATGGTGGTTATTCCTTTTTGGATGTTGGTTCTCTTTAGTTTTTGTCTTGTTGTTAGTTCCTTGACTTCTGTTGTTAATTATTTTACTTTAGGCTTATAGGTTTTTGTTTCTTTTGATGGTGTTTTGTGTGGGTTTGTGGCACTATTGGGGCTTCAATGGTCACTCCCTTGTCCCTTTTCATTATATATTGCATAATTTGTATGAGGTAGGGTCCCCTCAACCCTTTTTTACCAATAATAAAAAAGCGTTATTGGTGCAATCACTTTTGAAAAGTTCTTAAAAAAATTTCTATAGTAACCAACAAGACCCATGAATATTATGGCTTAATGTACATTATTAGGTGCATGCCAATCAGTTGTGGAAACAATATTTGATGGATCAACTAATATTCCATATTTACTTATAAAATGTCAAAGATAGTGCACTTATGTCTCATAGAAAGAACATTTGGACAACTTACCATACAATCTTCTTTTTCTTAAGATTTCAAGAACTATTTTCAAATGCTCATGATGCTCATCAATGATTTTAGAATATATGAGAATATCGTCCAAGAATACAAGCAAAAATTTTCTAGGAATTCTTGAAAGATATTATTCATTAAATTCATAAAAATTACGATTGCATTTGATAAATCGAAAGGTAACACTTTGTGAATTCATAATTTTCGTACCTTGTCCTAAAAGTTTTGTTATGAATATCTTTATCTTTGATTCTTAACTAATGATACCTAGAACGAAGATATATCTTAGAATATCTTGATGCACTATGTATCGATCAAACAGATCATCAATTCTTGGAAGTGGATATTGATTTTAATTATTTGTTTGTTTAACATCCTATAATAAATACATAGCCTAAGTGTTCCATCCTTATTTTTCAAAAAAATTATTGGTACTCCCAAGGCGAGAGACTCGGTATTATCAAACCTTTAGATAAAAATTCATGTAATTTTGCCTTACGATATACTAGTTCGATGGTATTCATTCGATACGAGACCTTGAAATAGGTTCATCTCGGCTTGAGCTCAATTGTGAAATCAAACTCCGTTTGGGCGGAAGTCCAGGAAGTTCTTCCGAAACACATCATTGAAATCTCTTAACAATGGATATTTTTCTAAGAAATCACTATCCCCTTCATTTGTTTCAGAATTTTTTTTTGTATACAAGGTGCAGCCTTTGTTTTTGGCCTTTTTAAGCTACATAGATGACAAATTTCTAACTGAAATCTCACGTTTTATCCCATGTATGTCTATTTTTTCTACTAATCATCAAGATATCTAATTTGTTTTTCAAAATAGTCTACTTTAGCCTTATTTTTAGAAAACTAGTTAACACTTATTATGACATCATACAACCCCAAAGGAGAAACATAAAGATCAACTTCTATGGAAAAACTAGGCATGTCTAGGATTGCTCTTAAAAGACACTGACTAACTATGTGGATAACATTATTTCCATAATGTACAACCCAATATTTTTCCATTTTTCCTGATTTTATTTTTAGTTTTGAAGATAATTTAGTAGATATAAAGCATTCAGTAGCTCCAGTATCAAAAATTAGAGTAACAACTATACCAAATAACTTAACTATAACTTCTATAGGTGTAACTTTCTTTTCAACTTGTTTATCACCATCTGCGGCATGTATTTTATGTTGGTGATGATTTTCATCTTTCCTTATAGGGCATTGATTTGCATAATGATATTTTCCACAATTTTAGCAGCATCCTACAGCTCCTCTTATAGGCTAAAATTTATTTCCATCCTTAAAATTGTTGTTCTATCCTCCATAGGTATTTTTTTCTGTTATTATTGTTCTTAACAAAATTGTTTGGAACATTCACGGTAGGTTTATTTGTTGCCATTTTCTTGTTATTATCAAAAAATATTATTTTTGGTACCAAACTTATTACATACTCCCTTTTTTGGTGCAAGAGATGAAAAATAATTAGGAATTTTCTTATTCATTTCTTCCTTATAGACAGTGATTTTAATTTATGTTCCTATTGAATGGATTTTTCTACAACCCCTTCCATGGTGGTTGGGCTGTGAACATCTACTTCACCCCTATGATAGGATTTAATCCCATAATTAATTTTTGTATCCTGAACTTCTCGTCAGTTTGATACTAAGGCACATACTTGAGAAATTGATTAAGCCTCTCCCAATATCCTGTTACAGTTAACTTTCCCTGATTCAAGTTCTGAAATTCAGTCATCTTTTGATCATAATAAAGTTTTGGTAGCCATCGTTGCCTAAAATAGTTTTTAAATTGATCCCAAGTGATGCTTGATTCATCAATATTTAATTCAGCCTTGTGGTTGTCCCACCAGGAAGATGCCTCATGGGAAAGCTGATAAGCTCCCCATACTGCTTTTGTTTCCTCTGAGAATTTTCTTATTGTAAAGTACTCCATTTCACTGAGCTAGTTCTTAGCTCCATCCCCCAATGTAGTGCCATCAAACTTAGGTGGAATTATCCTTTTTATATCATTTGTGAGTTTAGTTGCTAACCTTGCCTTTTTATTTTCAGGTTGATTGGGTACATTTACATTAGCATTTACAGCATTATTATTATCAACACCCAAATTCCCAACATTGGCATTGTCCATAGGAGGTGGCTGATTATTATTACCATCATCTTATTTCTCCTCATTTCCCATAACTTTCTTTTCAAGAACACCTAGTTGATCCCTTGTGTCCAATAGGTCAGCAACTAACTCATCAAGTTTTTGGGTTATGGCTTCCTCTCCACTTGGGGGTGGGTTGTTTTTAGCATTTCCCTTTGTTCTAACCATTTTTTGTTAACAATAAAATTAAGTTTTTATCATATTATGGACATAATAGGTCTAAGAGATAAAACCTTTAGCTCTAATACCAAGATGTAACACTCCCATTTTAAGACTTTAGAAACAAGGAATTTTTTAATATAATTTTCATTGTTGTAAATCATAATTTATAACACACATTCCAATGCAAAAATATCTTATATTAGAAAACCATATGCATCTCAGTAATGAATCGGTGAAACACCAATCTCTCATTTCATGACTAGGCACAAAATTGATCTCTCATGTTATTCATGAATGTGTATACATAGTATAATTGGTTCCTCTACCCTATTAGGGATTCCCAAGTGTTTTGTTTAAGAGCGTATATGAATATCTCATTCTTGATACTCTTATGAAATCTTGCTTCTTAAACTAGGTAACATAGGACAACGTAACTAGCTCCTTGCAATATTTTGGCCAAAGATTTTAAACATGTATATCATTTTTACATTCCTAGATGGCATGCTTGTCAAACGGAATAATTCCTTTACCATGCTTGATCTATTATCTATATTTTTCTTCACTAACTTCATCAGGTCCCACTTGATTCAATGTTTTACCCTAGAAAAGGTTGGTAATAAGCCCTCAATGGAGGACTTCTCATGGTGACTAAGGGTACATAGACATACTCAATTGAATTACATCGATTGGGTGTGTCTAGTTATCCTAAGTCAATGTGAGTTGACCCCAACACTAGATCATGTCCCTATCTCTGCATAGGGAAGAACCGTGATCCAGTCAAGAACTTATGTTAGTCTAGTTGAATAAAATCATGGGGTATTGAGACATGTCAACTGCAAACATAGTATCCTCGTAATGATTCCTATTATTACGAAGGTACTACACTACAGTTAGCGTGTTTCAACATCCAACTGAGTTCCCTCATCTGACAAACATACCTTAGATTGAAATTTAATATATTATTAATCACTTCATTACAAATTAATTAAAAAAACCTTATTGATTGAACTAGGTTCTTTAACCTATAGGGTTATAAATTGAAGCTGCATTTGAGGAAAGTGTGTAGGTAAAATATGCTTCCTAACCAATTAATTACATTTTATGCTTATTATACCACAACAACCTGAATCATGTTTTTACAAATAGATTTTGCATTTCGTGAAGTATTAATTTATTTATTTCCTATTTCATCCTTAGCTTAAATAAGTTCCAAGTAAACCATCTATTTTAGACTTCATGAAAATGAAGTTTAAATTCCCTTTTTATTGCCCTTCCATGCATTTCTAACTTTGACTATGGAAGTCTACTTAAGGAAGAACACATTCCATTATTTTCTTACATTAATAATGATTCTTTTAACAAGATCTAAAGTTATGTCCATGATTTATTTTATGGAAAGTATCTTTCTTTCCCCAAATTAAGGGCTAATTTCCATTTATAATCAAATAACACATTATAAGTTATAATCATGGTTTAATACACATACATCCATGTAATTCAATTACTGTATTTTTGTGTAATGGTTGAGTATCAACTTAAGAATGTCAACTTTATAAGTTGCATTACTACTAGAGAAAATAATACATCTAACAACATAGATTCCTACCTCAACCATTCCATATTATTTAAGTATATTAACTACCCTCCTTCATTAGGGTAATACATGCCAATTCATTCCGATTCATGTAAAGGAAATATTATAACAAGTATTATTTAAAATCAACCCATCTTTTATTCATTAAGGAGTGATACATTAAGTAAATCCAAAAAAAATCAGATATCTCAAAATGTAAAAAAATAGTACCTAACCAATTCTTATTACAACTTTCATTTCCAACAAGTGCATCTCAAATAATGAAGCCATGTTTCATCATAATTAAGATATAATCCCGTTAATTAAAAAAATGTAACTTTCTATATGTCTTTCTCCTTTCATCTTTTATGAAGTCCATCTGCAAAATTGTTGGCAGTACGCAGCCTTCATTGAATCCCAGCATGATAAGCACTATATCATTAAAATGATGTGCTTTTAACTAACTATTTCATAAAAAGAACTTTGTTATTTATGAAACAATCCATAAAATACAACTAAACTAAAATGAATACTTAACCAAAAAGAATACAATCCAAGAAGAAGAGAGAGATATTTTAAAACAAAATTAAGGTTTGGTCAAACAACCTATCAACCCTAACTTTCCTTCACAAAACCCCTTTCATCATACATAATTTAAATAGCAGAGTTAAAGAGGAATTTTCATTTCATCTGAACCTTACTTTCACTTTCCTGTAACCAATTTAAGTTTCTTCAATCAACTAAATCTATTTAACAAGAAGAATATAAGATACATAAATATATATTTTAGTTTTTATTCTATTGAATGAGTGTTGGGCCCCTATCTTATCTTCCAAATCTTAAGGGTGCGTAGGCGCACATGGTGGAGGAAGCGCACGGCGCGCGAGGGCGGTATTCAAAAGGCTTCTCGGAGAACCCGGGACACGCGCACCGAGCAAAGAAAAATTCGGGACTTAGCCATTTTTGGCCTTTTGGGTAGGACACATGAAGAACGTGTTCCATTTGGATAAGATTCGGCTGGCGACATGGTGTCCAGAAGCAATGTACCATGCAATAGAAAGATCCAAAAAGTTAATCATGACATGGAGAGGCATGCACCCAGGGTGACCCACACCTTGACACTTGGGGCCAGATCTGAGGCTATAGAGGAGTTTGTTAGAGCTCAGAGGCCTATTTATACATGTGCCCTTGGTAAAGAAAAGAGGTAGAAGTAAGGTAGCGGAGCTCTACATAATTACTGCAAGAACTATGGGATGAAAATGGGTAAAGGATTCCAGCAAGGATGTAATGGGGAAATGGGAATGCAATTTTTTTGTGAGAATACATGTATGGATCCACACATGGCGCATGACTATGGTCTACCTTCTGTAATCTTTTATAAGTAATACTATGAATGAATGTGATAAGGTTGCCCTGACAAATGTATTAAGACTCTTTCTCTGTATTACCTACATATTTCTATTGTACTTCTGTTCTTGTATAATCATGAATCTTACTTGAATGCTATGAATAATGGTGGATTTACAAGTTCCTAGTTCTATTACTTCTGTTGCACACTTTTCTTTTATTATGACTGAAAGGGTATAGAATTCGTTCTGAGCTCTATAGCTTTTTCATGTCTTTTAAATCACTAAGTCAAGATCATGAGCATGCCTTCCACTGAACTCACATAAAAGAGAGACTCGGCTCCCTCTCGCATGCCTCGGGTGATAACCTAGAACCCGTTGGGTGATAGGTGGTGTGCATGAGGTTCCCTTGTTCTTAGTGGGGTGCAAAAATGACTACATCTTGGTTCCGTTGCCGGACCCTCTTTTCAAAGTTGTAGTGGAACATGGCATATATCATGATCTCTGCAAAAAGTGATGGCGGAGCGCTTAACACTTGAAGGTGTTGAAAATTGGTTTAAGAGCACGGAGGATGAATTCTCTCAGATATTTAGTACCGGATCTAGGTTTGATACGCAAAGATGGGTGGAAGACACTCTTTATCATGATTTATACGAAACCTTCTTCTGCTATTTCCTAGTAGAGTTATTCAAATGGCTCTCGACTTATACATCTAGATCAGGGTGGCATTATAAATCACACCCTTGGACCTAAGAAATGTATCGGAACACATAAGATACTTTTCTAATGTGGACCTATGCTATAGATCATTGGTGGAAGGGAGTACTGACTAGATACACTCTAGAATACACCATTTTCACATATTCCTATTCAAAAGTTGTTGAGTTTGAGTTCTTTTGAGAGCCCAGGGGATCATTTCTACGTGTTATTCCCCTTGCAATAAAAATATTGATGGTAACCATGGGTTTAGAGGCATTTCCTATGGCCGGCTAAACCACCCTGAGTGTTAGGCAAGGAAGCCAGGTTGGGGAAGGATGGTTGATCTGACAAATGAATAGGAAAGGGAGGAGAGATGGCTCAAGTATAACGAAGCACATGAAAAGGAGATCGATAGACAGTGTGGGATTACAAGTGGGTTATGGAGCCAGACATGGTGGAAGGGAGTTGAGGTTCATGCGAGAGGATGTGGAACCTGAACAGTCTGTGGTACCCCATCTTGGTAAGCGTGGGAGAGAAAACCTTGCGGCTTCTAATGAGAGTCCATCGCATAGAGAAAGAAGAGTTGTTGGCATGCATCTAACCCTACCTAGTGACTGAACCTTGGTGCTTGGTTTGTTCAAATGAGGGAAAAATATAGTTGATCCATTTGATTTTAGTGAAAGCAACTGATTGGCACCTAGAAGATACAACTTCTCGTTTGGGACTTCTATGGCTTCACACACTATTCTCGGTATTTGGTGGAATGTTTGGACAAGGCACGTATATAGCTGGTTTTGGAAGTGCATTAGGAAGTGGTGGGGGAAATACGACTAGGAGTGGTACTAGTTCACAAATTGTCGGCACACAATTCACCTGGGACGACGAGATAATTCAACATGATGAACACAAGCCTTATACCTAACATAGGAGGATCTAGGGGTGAAAGTGGTGGAGCTAGTGGCTCAGGATCTAGTGGATCCGGTGGGGGAGGAAACACCAGAGGAAACCACGGGACTAGATTGAGAGGGAAGGGGCCTCAGTCACCTCCTCAAGTATTTTTCAAGATGTCTCTACACTTACTAGATTACAGTGGGATAGAAGATGTTGTGGAGCATGTGCATAAGTGAAAGTTGCTTTATGGCGCGCAAAGGAATCACAACCCAAGATCAAAATGCCGATCAATTTGTGATGACCTTGCAAGGACGTGTGCATAGTTGGTATAGAAAGTAAGACCCTCATTAGACTGTTGTGGATTATACCACGCTGAGAAATGCATTCTTGGTGGAATGACATATACCTGAGTTTGAACAAAAGAGCATCAACTCTCTCAAATAAATCCAGCATGGAATGGCAGAGAGCATACGGGAATATGATGCACGTTTTAAAACTCTATTGTCTAAACTGTCTTATGATATCCACCCTTCAAAACATGCTCAATGGTTTGTCGGAGGGTTGATCACACCCTTTAGGAGGGATTTATCTCATAAAACATTCACGGACCCACGTGAAGTGTTGGAAGCTACTTTACGCACTGAGGTAGTTGGTAGTGTTGACATTGGTGTTAGCCCATTTATGGAGGCTCAGATTACGCCATGGCTAAGCAATTGGAGAAATTATCTACCAACACAGTTCCAGAGATTCGCAGAGGGATGTGGTGCATGGATTATAACATAGAAGGGAACACAAAGGATAATGATGGGATATGTACTCAAAACACGGTGCGTGTCGTAGCGGTAAATTGTAAAATATGTCACGAGGACCATGATGCAAGTAGGTGCCCCTTGCTGTAGAATGTGATCCGTAAAAACATATCTTATTATTGTAAGATATGTACCTCAACCACACATGACACTAAGGATTGTAGATTGATTGACCAGATTCATGAGGCAATTGATCTTGGTGTGTGCCAGACTGGCATTACCAATAGTTCCAGGAGGCGACCAGTGTGGTATGGGGAGCACGGAGATGGAGGTGCACATGGAAGAGGGTTTTGCGGAGGATTTCATGGTCATGGTAACCATGGAGGAAGAAGTGAGTTCCCACATGGGATGTGTTTTAATTGTGGAGCCACAAACCATTATAAGCGTGAATGTCCAGATCTTCTACAATGCTCCTGGTGTGGAAAAAAACATAAGTACGGAAAGTGCCCAGAGTTATAAAAACATATGAGTTAGTAGTACCGGAAGGATAAGGGCACTTCCATGGTGATTATTAAAAAAGTTAGCACACAATGGCTTCCACGAGTAATACATGAATCATAACTAGAGCTTGTTATGGTAACAACAAGGCGAAATCCACACGCACAAGGGAAGCACCTAGGTAGAGACCTTTGGTTTCGAGAGAAGTAGTACATGGGAAGTATCCAAACCCAGCTCACCAAAAAGAAGTCTACTAGGAAACCATGGACGTAATTCAAAGTTTACAAGGGGATATCCAATGCTTAAAAGAGTAGACTAGAAAGGATGAGCAAAGAAGAACCATAGAAGTGCCAAAGGGTGACTTGGTTGAGGTTAGGGAGGTGTGTAAACTACTAAGGCAGGAGAATATTATTCCACTTTTAGGAGCATGGTTGAGGGAAAATGTACCATGCCCAGGGGAAGAACACGAAAGGTAGATCCTACATGCAAACCTCGTGCCTCATAGCCTTGATTATGACAAAGAGATTACCCTGAATGCAGTACTGGATGGATGGTTGCTTAGCAACATCCTCATCAAAAGCAGTCTGAAGTTAAATTTCTCACTCGGATGGCTAGCATCAAATGGGAAGACCTGCATTACAACCATCTTCAAATGTGTTATATATGGAAAATAAGACAAAGGCAATGCCCATAGGTGTATTGAAGGATGCAACCATTACCATTCGGGGAATAGGTTCACTTTGGGGACTTTAAAGCCTTAGCGCTTCTTTGAGGTAGATAATTTCCCTCTACTTGAGCACTGTGGTGTTATAAGAATAATGCGAGATATCCAGTTTAACAAGGGTACATAAGCTTTGAGAACAAGGAAGAGTGGGTAGTTATACTACTGGTTGATGGGAATTCCACCCCTATCTTCGAACCCCTTGGGGAGGAATTCCTGGAAATAATATACGTGCACTCCATAAGAGATCCAGAGACCATCCACCCTACAAAAGGAGTCATCTAGTTTGATGATGCTCAATCTATCAGTGATACTACTAGTATAACATGCGATAATTGGGTGCATGGGACTTATGAATTGATTAGGAAACATCTAAAAGGATCAGTAACCAAGGTAACCATGGTGCGTACAGTTTTGTGCCTAGGAGGAAAGGAAATAACCAATTATTCTGGGGATGCATACCTTGAGGTCTTTTTGAGAGAGATGGAAGCTCACTGGAGGGAGGATGAGCGATGAAGTATGCTAAGTTATGTTCTGATAGGCAAAACAACAAGGTGGTGGTCCACACATAATGAAAAATTGTTGGAATGGCACAAAATTAGAATTACGCTCACCGTCTAATTCTCAAAAAGAAACATACCCACCAATATCAAGGATTATAATGGCAATGGACACTGCCTCTTCCCACATCTAAACATGTGAGAGGGTCTAAGGAGAAGGTGCAGAAGCTTTACCACCCTCTCTTTGGGTACACAAGGTGTATTCGACACTACAAGGTTGTGCGCATGCTTGGTATATCCATTCTGAAACATGCCGCCAAATGGGAGGTTGGCAGGAATTGGTGGTTGACTTGGTCCACACATTCGAGTACCGAAGTAACAAGCAACTAGTTGATGAGGTGTTGCAGACTATCAAGTTCCTCACTCTAGGGGATTGCGCTATGGTAGAAGATAGGTTAGTAAACTTACTCGGTGGGCCTAGCTTAGAAGCACGGTTTGAAGAAGAGGAACCAGAAGACATACAATTTGAGCATGCATGTGCTGAAAAGGAGAAAGGAAAGATGGTATATGTTGTTGATGGGGAGGAGATGGAAAGCTGAATGTCGACCATTTAGTTGGGATGCATGAATTAGTTGATAGTGTGGATGCATGTGCACGCACGTATCATGAACCACTCAAAACCAAGAAATTTAACATCGGCTTAGAAGAGGAGCCCAAGGAAGCTATCATTAGGGACTACTAGTTAGACAAGGAAGTATCAAAGATCATCGATCTCTTGCATGAATTTGAGGATTTATTCCCATGCGGATACCATGAGTTGAAAGGCATCCACCATTCATTGGGGGAAATGAGGATAAATTTGAAAGATGGTGTGTGCCCGGTCAGGAAGAGGCCTTACAAGATGAATCCCAACATGTGTGTGAGGGTTAAAGAAGAGCTAGACAAGATGATAGCATCCGATATCATTGAGGCTGTGGAGGAATTAGAATGGATAAGTCCAATGGTGATCAACATAAAGAAGGATGGGCAGATTAGGATATGTGTGGATTACAGGGAATTAAACATTACTTGTATCATAGATCCTTTTCCCACCCCCTTTACTGAAGAGATTTTGGAAGGAGTTCTGGGCGCGAGGTCTATTCCTTTACGAGATGGATTCTCGGGATATCACCAAGTAAGGATTTCCAAGGAAGACCAAGAAAAGACAACTTTCGCCACCGAGTGGGGAAGCTTTGCATACATGGTCATGCCCTTTGGGCTAAAGAATGCGCCCATTGTATTTTCATGCATAGTAGTACAAGCATTTAAGGACTTCATCCACAAGTTCCTTCAGGTATATTTGGATGATTAGACAGTGTATGGATTGGTAAGGGACCATTGTGATAACTTGAGGTTGATGTTTGAAAGATGTCGGCAGTTGAGGATCTCCCTCAACATCAAGAAATGTATCTTTGCAACTCCTTTTGGAACGTTGTTGGGACATATCATATGCAAAGAGGCCTTACTGGTGGATCCTGCAAAAGTTACAGTTATTGTAGGGTTAGGGGAGCCTACCACCAAAGTGCAATGTGTGGACTTCTTGGACACACTGGGTACTATAGAAAGTTCATTAAAGGATATGCCAAGATCACAACACCTTTGGAAATATTGCTCATACACAAGAGTGCCTTTCGGTGGGAAGAGGCGTAACAAAGGGCATTTGACACTCTAAAATAAAGTCTTATCACTACACCAATTCTATGATTCCCCTCCTAGGATAAACCTTTCCATGTCCACTTGGATGCCTCTGGTATAGTAATGGGAGCCATCCTTGCTTAATTAGGAGAGGGTATTGTTAATCACCCCTTGTGTTTTGCAAGTAGAAAGTTGACACTAGTAGAGTAGAATTATACAAATGACCGGGCACGAGGCATTTTTAATGATCTGCGCGCTCCACAAATTTAGACAATATCTACTGATAACTCCTTCATATTCTAAGTTGACCATATGGCCTTGAAGTATTTAGTAAACAAAGCGGTGTTGCGGGCGCATATGTCGTTGGGTACTTTTATTTTAGGAATTCAAATTCAAAGTGGTGGTAAAGCGAGAAAGAACAATTGTGGGCGATCATTTATCATGGATTGATTTGGGAGAGGATGCATAGAGTATCGAGGAATCCATATCGGATGCACAACTATTCAGGTTATGGCACGTGCCTTCATAACTAGAAGACATTGTTGTTTTTCTCAAAGAAGGTGTGGCGCCTGAAGGGATGAATGCTCTGGAAAGGAAAAGGTTATCCATACACACCATGCCCTCCATGTTGATCAATGGGGATTTGTATAAGATGGGCCATGATGAGGTTTTTTATCATTTCGTATTAGAACATGAATGTGTAGCTATAATAGAAGAAGCCCATGGTGGGATTGCTGGATGACACTATGTAGGGAATGCAACCGCGTGCAAGATCCTAGTCATTGGACTATGGTGGGAGATGATTCACTAGGATTGTATTGAGTTTTGCAAGGCCTATGACCACTGATAATGCCTTGGAAAACATGGAAAAAGGGACAATATGCCATTGCGCCTCATCGCCAAAGACATGGAACATTTTGAAAAGTGGGAAATATATTTTGTCAGACCAATCTCACCAGCTACACGAAGGACTAACTCATGGTATATCATTACCTGTATTGATTATTTGATAAGGTGGGCAGAGGCCGCACCCACTAAGGATTGCACCGTAGCCACAGCTACTAGATTTTTATGGGAGAACATTATTAGCAGGTATGGGTGCCCTTTAAGTTTAACAAGTGATAGGGGCACTCACTTCTTAAATGAAACAATCAAGATTCTATTGGTAGAATTCATGGTAGCCCATCACAAGACTACCCCTTATCACCCTTAGGTAAATGGGACTGCAGAGGCATTCAAAAAAATCCTTAGTCACACATTGACTAAGATATGTGACATGGGTAGGCAAGATTGGGATGACAAGGTGTCAGCAGTCCTTTGGGCATACAGAACAACATATAAAAGGTTGAACAAGGCCACACCATTTCAACTGGTGTTCGGCGTAGAGGCTATTTTCTTGAGTTGAATTTATGCTACCATCACTTTGTGTATAGTGTGTGTAGGAGGATTGGATGATGAACAAGTGCTGGAAGAGAGAATAGATGAGTTGATGAAGTTGGATGAAAGGTGCTCACTAGCAAGATGGAGCCAAACAACTGAAAAAGATAAGTAAAAGGCATGGCATGACCACCACATTAAGAACAAATAGTTTGAGGTTGGCCAAATGGTATTGCTATATGATTCAAAATTTCTACGCCATCCTGGAAAGTTGAAGGTGCATTGGTCAGTCGAGTCCTTATGTAATTTCATACATTCTTGATTCGGGCTCGTGCCGATTCTGAAGTGCTAGATGGAACAAAATTACTGGACACTTCAATGGGAGTATGCTAAAGCCCTACTATAAATAATGCTTCTTAGTGTTTATAAATAAGGAAGTTACGCAGTTTAGAAATTTCTTTCATGCATTTTCCTTTCTTGTATTTCCCTTTCGTGTTGTTGTCTTGTTTTGCACCTTGGGCACCGGTAACCTTATTACTTTTTGACTTATGAATGCGCAGAGGACCACGCATCATTTTAGTGTGGGGTGAGGAGATAAAGAGAAGCATGAAGTTATTCTGCAGGAGGATTGGGTTGGTAAACCGTTCAAACTGGCCCCATTAAAAAAATACATTAGGAGAAAATAAGGTAGATGGGTGGCAAAATAAGGTTACATGGGAAATCCATGTACAAGGAGAAAGCGCAAAAACACGAGGTAGGTGAAATCAAGAATCATGAGGATGGAAGATTTTCCTTTGGCGCTCGTAACACGTGCACAAGAGTCTTCTGTCAAGATGGTTTTTTTGCGCACCAGAAGGTTGGAAACATTCTCACGCAAGGATTAGGTGCGGGTGAAAAACTTGTCATGCAAGGATTGGGCGTGCGAGGAAAAGCTCTAAAGTCGGGTTTTTTTGTAAGTGCCACATTAAATACTGTCATATGGTGGTAGGTAACATATCATTTAATGCGTAAAATTGGGAAAGTTATAAATACAAGGATGGGCAGTTCATTATTTTACTTTGTGAAAACACGGAAAAAATATTTCTTTCAAGAGCTAGGGTTTCGAGATCTAACTCGTATGAAGGAAAATATCAAAAACTCACATGCAATCGGTCTGCTAGATCTACAAACTGGAGTAGAAGTGATTCATGGGTGTGGGGAACATTGTGAAATAACGTTGTGATCGAAGGAGGAAAATCAGAAATTAGGGTTTGTACTCTAGGGCACGGGGCACATGAGGAAGACTCTCAAATAACTCAAAAGTAACCAGGGAATGAAAGTAAAGGTTAAAATGATGGCCAAAAAATAAATTGATAAGCCTGCAGTATAATCCAAGAAGGGAAAGGGTAAGGGAAAAGGAAAGAAGAAAGAAGAAGAAATCCCTTTGGATATGGATGAGGAATGGTACTCGGAGATGTAATACTGGATGAGGTTTTGCTAGGGCAAGAGTGGGAGTCCCATATCAGCAAGATGACCGTGTCGATTACAATCATTGGTCAAGTATAATTGCGAAGGAAATGGTGTTAGAGCTGGTGCACCCAAAAACAAATGAACACCTGACGGGATGCCGATCTACAGTGACGTAGTCAAGGTGAAAATGGAGAAGGCAGGGCTTCTCTAACTTTATGAATTACCATACTTGAGAAGCTTGAGAACTGTACAGGTGGTTAATGACGCACGTGCATGAAGATTTCTTCTACTTCGTAGGGCGTAGAATGTGCATAACCCCCCAGTTAATCTCACACTTTACAAGCCCAAGTTGTAGAGGGGATACGATCATAGATGACCTCTAGGATGAGGAGGCAATTAAACAAACCATTACATCCTAGGATTATAAGAAGGGATCAAGGTACTACAATGTCACGGATATCAGTGATCCGGTGATGAAAATGGCCTCGCACCTCATTTCTAAGATGAATGGGCAAGAGAGGTGGACCTAGGTGAGCAAGCCCTAGTTGAATGTCTGCAGGAAGGTTATGGAGGGCACCGTGTATAATATATACTAGTACATAGTAGACGAGATCATAAGCAACATGGAGAATAGAGGAAATATATTGTTTGGGAACATTCTATTAACCATTGTGTTCTTAGAGATTGGGGTGCGAGATGCATTTGATAAGTTTTTATGGGAGTACCCCGATGAATACCATTCACCCGTGGACAGGTTCTAGTAGTATACATGTGAGTCAATGATAGGGGTGCACAAGGCACGCTTGGATAAATGGTATACGGACCTCATAAATGCATTCGAGGTGGAATGACGGATCCTAGAACAACTCCCTGTAGCGACTGAGGGTGAAGCAAAGTTTGCGGTATACCAACACTTCTACATTGGCATATTTAACTTAGTGGATGGAATTGGGAGTCCCTAGTGTAAACTCCCCTTCTCATTCACTACCCAATTCTTCCAAGTAGGGGTAAACAAGTATAAGGAGTCGAAGAAATTAAGACTTGACCTATCCACCCTTGACAGTGAACACAAAGAGATGAGAAATAAGATGGTCTACCCAGGGAAGCACACATATGTTGAAAGATACGTATCGTAGGATGTACACATTGTAAGGCCCATGACCTTACCCATTCTTTGAGAGTGCTGCTTCTTTACCAGGATCTACATACAAATAAGGATGAAGTTTGAAAAGGGTGCATATTTGGAAAATGAGATATCCATCCCAAGTGACCCCATGGGAAGAAAGAATCCCGTGCCAAAGCGTAAGGAGAGAGAAGAAGAAGAATAATAAGAAGAGGAAGAACAAAGGGTGGTGGAGAGGTAGAACGTAGGTACCACAGGGCAGTACCTACGTCAGAAAGAAGAGAAGAACGATGGTCAAGGAGTAGACCCTGGAGCCTGTGAAGCCACCATCCCCTGAAGGACCCTCAGATGAAGAGAAGACAACATCCCCAACTCTGGATTTCTCTGAAAAGGAAGAAGAACAAGGAATGGAGGAATAAGGGTCTGAAGATGCAGACAACCCAAATGCCTATCTAGGCGAAAAGGATGATGTTGAGGGGGAAGAGTTGGAGGTGGATCAAGGGCCAATTGATGTCCATGACTTGGAGGGAGAGGAAGTAGAGGATACAAATGATGCCTTCATCTTTGTAAGGAGGAAGGGCACCCAAAGGGAGGAAGGTGCGATGAGCAAAGGAGCTACTACCAAAGAGCCAAATATGCCTAAGCTCACTCAAGAGGAGGTGAATGAGAAGGATACAAGGGAGGCGGAGAAAATAATCAATACTCTAGTCGAAGAGGAGTTGGAGTGCAGCGTGGAGCTAGTGCTCGGTGAATTCAAAGAAGATCATAGGGAGAAGAGTGTGGGTAGCACAAAAGGCCCAACTCTTTTGGTAAGCTGTTCCCAAGCATGTAAACATGGGAAGTAAATGTGTAGAAGGGGGAAGAACTATGATGGGTTACATTGATGACCCCAACAAATTTTTACGCATGCATTTCCAAAATCTTGTGCCAAAAAAAGATCTCTACAAGGTCATCACAAGCAAGATGGATGCCCTGGAAGATCATGCTAAAGAACTAGAGACTGTGGTGGAAACCATTACCACACAAGGGGAAGGGATAACTTTTGACAAGGTAAGCACCTTGGTTGGTGACATCTGCACTAAAGCATAGGAGGAAGTCAGCGCTTGGAGTGCACTGGAGGCCGACCTCCAGCAAAATTTTCCCCTTCTTCTCCTTTAGGAAATTTTCCCCCTATTCTTTCTCTTTCCCATTCTTTATTCTTCCCCCATTCTTTTCCAAGGTAAGGCCTTGCATTATTTTTGTACTACATTCTTTGAGAAGGTTCTCGAGGGTGGATAATAGGTGAAGTGTGGGGTAATGTTGGGCCCCTATCTTAGCTTCCAAATCTTAAAGGCGCATAGGCACACATGGCCGGTGGAAGTGCGTAGGGTAGTATTCAAAAGGCTTCTTGGAGAACCTAGGATGTGCGAAGAACAATTCAAGACTTATCCATTTTTGGCCTTTTGGGTAGGACACATGAAGAACATGTTCTATGTGCATAAGGCTCAAGCTTGGCGACAGGGTGTCCTGGAAGGAATATACCTTGCGATAGAAAGATCCAAAAATTTAATCATGACATGAAGAGGCATGTGCCTAGGGAGACCCACACCTTGACACTTGGGGCCAGATCTAAGGCTGCAAAGGAGTTTGTTAGAGCTCAGAGGCCTATTTATACGTGCACCCTTGGTAAAGAAAAGAGGCAGAAGTAAGGTAGCGGAGCTCTGTAGAATTACTACAAGAACTATGGGATGAAAATGGGTAAATTATTCCAGCAAGGATGTAATGGAGAAATGGGGAATGTAAATTTTTTTTTGTGAGAATACATGTATGGATCCACAAATTGCGCATGACTACAATATGCCTTCTTTAATCTTTTATAAGTAATACTATGAATGAATGTGATAAGGTTACCCTAACAAATGTATTAAGACTCTTTCTCTATATTACCTGTATATTTCTATTATACTTCTATTCTTGTATAATCATGAATCTTACTTGAATGCTATGAATAATGGTGGAATTACAAGTTCCTAGTTCTATTATTTCTATTGTGCACTTTTCTTTTATTATGACTGAAAGGGTATAGAATTCATTCTGAGATCTATATCTTTTTCATGTCTTTTAAATCACCAAGTCAAGATCATGAGCATGCCTTCCTTTAAACTCACATAAAAGAGACTTGGCTCCCCCTCACGTGCCTCGGGTGAGTGCCAAAGCACCCGTTGGGTGATAAGCCACATGCATGAGGTTCCCTTATTGTTAGTGGGGTGCAAAAATGACTACAATGAGTAATAATGAATATTTCCTTTTATATAATTGTCCCACTTACTCAGATTCATCCTAAGTCTAAGATGTCATTAATCATAAATAAGATCATACAGACAAGTAAGGGTAACTAAATCATCATAAAACATTAAAGTAACCCCTATTGAAGCATCCTAAAAGTATTAGGTTTATATTAGCATCCAATTCAAGTTAGAATTCAAAGATAACATCATTCAGACCTTATCAAAAGTATAAGGTTAATTCTATCAAGAAAAAAACTAACATTCAGTCCTCAAACAAGATACACATTCATTATTATTCCGAGAAAGGAGAAGATTAGTTTAATTTTAGAAATAATACAAGGCTTGATACTTTTATCCAAGCATATCATGAACTTTTTGTCTGTTTCCCCAAGGACATTAATACACTAAGCCCTGTCACATGGCCAAGAAATGATATAAACTAAAATAGACCAGAGGAGGGACAACAAATATACCAAGTGAACAATATCCCCATTGAAATATTGAAGAGTGAATGAGTGAGATTGCGATCTCCTCATCTTTCCTAAACTCTTGAGAAGAAGAGCATATATTTTAAACAAAGAAAACTAAAAATACACTTAATAAATCTCTATTTGAACAACTCACATCAGGTGCTAAAATAGTTAGGGACATATATCATACAACCGAATTTAAAATAAAAACTGAGATTCACCCAGGTCTCGAATTGAATGAGTATAACGAGAACCAAGAGAAATTAACATAAATCAACATCTATCCTTTTCTTTTGGTCGTCTCAAGAAATACTAGTTCATAAATCAAGATTCCATCTAAAGGATAAAAGAATCAATTCAGTTCTAAAAATCCCAGTGAAGGAAGGTAAACAATAGAAATATAGGTCCAAACTGAAACAAACTACCTATAAATTTAACCATTTATAAGAAGGCAAATAAGCATATGTATATTCCTCAAAAAGAGATTAATCTCTTCCAGCTATGATCAAAATAATAACCTAGACCCAAAAGATCTGTTACTCATCTCAAAAGCACATGTGGATTAAGTGAACTAGAGAAGTATACATAAAAAAAAATCATCCTTAACCGAAATTTGATTCAAGTTACCTTCAACAAAAATATTTTATATGCAATCAATACCCAAAATGGGTTTTTAGTCTAAAACTCTAAGTGAGTATTCCACTGATAACTCAAAATTACAGTGCAAGTTAAAAACAGAAAGACATTTTCTACTTATATTAGCAACAACGTCCACAAATGGTATTTCCTGTGATGTTTACACAATAATTCCTTCAATTTATTTTAATGAAAATAGAAAGAGAACATACAAGTTGAAATCAGAGGATTTCTTCTCAGCCTTACTAATGTTCAAGATATGCAACTTGAAACATAAGTCTTTTCCAATCAAGAACAACAATGGTCTTCAATTTAGAAATAGAAAGGAAAACATATGCCAAAAACCAAAACAACAAGATCTCAAGAAATGGTCTAGATATCCATATAGTTTCTTGTTTTAGGTCTTCCATCAATGTCTAAATGAAACATTATAAGCCATATTATCTGTATCAAACAAATAAGATACATACATTACATGCATAACCTCTAACTAAAAGCTCACTCAATAGATCCCGACTCTATTTCAAGTTTCAGTTACAAATATTCAAGAAAAACTAGCATAATTAGAAGTATATAAACTATACTCCCCGAACACAATTTGCAATATCAAAACAAAACAATAATGCAATTACGAAAACAAAAAGGACCATAAAGCAAAAGAAAAGATTGATCAAATAAATAAACCCAGAATATTTCCTCAAGAGCAGAGTTATTTTTATGAACATTTAAGTAAAAGCATAAGACTTAATGGATAGGTCCTATCATGCTTGATAGAGCTCTAGTCTTCTCTTTTTCATAGAAAATCCTCCAAGCGAGCTTGAATTCTTTTTCAAAATGCCAACAACCATCAAAGCCTTCTCCTTCTCTTTTTTCTAGCTTCCACGGTGCCAAACTCTTAATTCAAAAACCATGAAAGGCAATATAATTTATGCATGGATTCAAACTAAAGCATAGAAACCACATGCGGGCTCAAACTCAAAGACCAAATGACCAAAACAAAACCAACCCCTCTTTCTTCTTCCTAGGTGGTTTTTTCCAATTTCAAAAATATTAAATGCAAAATAGGATTGTCGGTATTTCATTTTCTCTCACCACCACCACCTCTATTTCTAGAAATGACTAAGTTCAAAATTACATGCATCTAAAACTTGGTGGAGATGCCAACTCATTCCCCCAAATTTCCTCATGCCTTCGCCAAATTTGGCAGATCAAAAGAGATAAGACCACATTAACTTCCTCATAAATTTCTAGGAACTGATGCCACCGACCTTCTCCTCCCCATGTCATCGATAAGCCTCTTTTAGGTTATCCAAACATTAGTTTAGGAACTAACATAGGTCCTTAGGTCTAATTATTTAGTCTTAGGTCCCATTTAACATCCCATAAAAACAAAAGAACTTAGTAACTTAGGTTAGGTTACACTTTTTAGGATAAATTTCCTAATTTAAGGAACATAGTGTAACTAGGTTCCATGTTTATAATAAAAATTACCTCACGCACTAACCAAAAAGAAGGATCAAATTAAAACACAAATTTGAGTATGAAGCATAGATTCATGGATATCAAATCGTTCATGACCTTTGTAACTTCGAGGTCAGCGGTCTTTCATTTGTCTAACTTGGTCATTATGACCTCAAGGTTTATAAGATAGAAGCATACCTTGGATCAATGAAATTTATCTAAGGTAATGTTGTTTTGGATTCCAACGAATTATGAAACTAAAACTCAAATTTTCATTCCCAAGTAGTGAATTATTCTATATAAAATAAATAAGATGAATTGCTTCATTTCATATTAAGCATAAACATGGTAGAATTGTACCTATTTATGTAGATAACATATTACCTATTGCAAACATGCTTTCACAGATTCCTAATAGTACACCATCTTAAGACAAAGAATCACATGTAAATGTCTACACCTTCCAAAGTAAATATTTATTATAGATATTAGCCATGTTAGAAGTGTCACGGTTTACCACCTTTTATTAATTGAAGTTACTTTTTTGTCAAGCATGTATTCAACCACCCTTTAGAAGGAAATTGACAAAATTAATGGTAATTAATTCACACCACTCCGTGGCACCGTAGAGAGATTGATGATGGTTAACATGCTTACATTCAATATTGCCTTTAAAAACACACTTCCCTTTCTCACAACCCATTCCAAAAATGTTTACAATCATAAAAATATATTGTGTGATGAGAACTAGATAAGCCTTTATCCCTCTCGAGGGTATGTAGTGCATCATTGCACTCTACTATGGATATTCTAGCTAGTATAATACAATTATTAATAATGAAAAAAAAATTGTTTGATTTTATGAGAATGACCTTTTGCCCATTGTAAAGATTATTCCACTAGTAATATTTTCTATCTATAAGGATTGTACCATCAACATGAGAATGCACAACTTCACATTTTAAAATAAATTAAGGCTCGAGAATGCACGTATTTTAATTCTAAAATAAACTAAATTATGTCTTTATTATCCTTCTATGATTCTTATATGAGAATGGGCATATAACTCTTGTAAACATCTAGTCTTATTCTACATTTCCTATATGATATTGGGCCTCTTCTCATTATGATAGCTAGCCATTTTCATATGTTAAGCGAAATCTTCTTCCTTTTTATTTTCTATGTGACAAAGGACATAATCATGTTCTATACAAAATACAAATATAACATCTATGCAATATAAAAAAATAAATGTAATGTCTTTTTAATACCAAATGAAAATGTAACATCTATTTAGTCAGATTGCTACATGATGGACACCCAAATCTATTAACAATGTTACTTCATTATTATATTTTTTTATCTCATATTCGGTCATACTATCTTATGTTACTTGAATAACCTAGGTCTTACATTATTATCAAATTTTTACTTATATTTCAACTTAAAGGACAACCATATGACTTGAAAACACTACTTCAATATTGTCATTTTATAAGAGTCTGAATTTGTGCATAAGAATGTAGTTTATAAATTATAATTTTCATATAAAGTTCTTATTTCATAGTTTTTTCTTCTTTACCAATAATGTCCCTCATATCATCCTTCACCATCTCATCCTCCTCGAGAAGCTAAGGTAATTATTAATCTTGTGATTTTTACTTCCCTTCTCCAATTGATCTAGCCTCCTCTTAATATCCATAACCATATTTTTAAGGCTAGATAGTTCCTCTCTGATCAAATTTTTATAAGTAAAATTTTTCTTCAAAGCCACAATATACTTTGTACAAGTACATACCATATATTCCCCATAATCATCAAGGAAAAAATGTTCCTTTCCAACTACGTAACCACGAGGGAAATTTTTTCCAATTCCATACTCCAATCAGATTCCATAATTCCTTTTCCTTTAGAAGGTTCCCCTTTGATATCAGACATCAAAACATCGGCCACAATATCAATACCCTTCATCTTTCTCAATTCATTAATTCTTTCAAGAAGAGTAAAAAAATCATCTAGGTCCTCCAAATCCTCCATATTCATATTATCAATAACATCTATGGTGTTTATCAATGGCATAAAATAATCTTTTATGTCATCTAAGCTCAAAGAGGAGGAATCCTCATAATCTTCCCCTTTCTATATACTTCTCATCCTCAACATGATTTACATCATAGTTCAACAAGCCCCTCAACTTATTAGATTTGATGAAATATGTAGAACCCAAACGAGAACAAGGCCATCATCAATCACTCATGAAGAGGTGTTTTCAACTTTCCTATTTGGAAAATCTTGATTGATTTGTGTATGGGATGAATGAGAAGGAATGGGAAATTATAATGGATACCATCATGGCAGATATGACTTAACATAGGGAAATTTTGGGCATAAAATACCTTGTACCTACCCTCTAAGGTGATAAATTACATCAAGTGTAGGGTGATTTCATTGAAAGGATCAAGTAAAGAATATCACTTAAAACCTACACATTGATGTCTTAGTTTCTCTTTACACACAAAAAAAATTTCCCATCTCCTCAAAGGCACATTTTTCTTCGATTTTAAATCTCCCCCACTTGTTGTTCATCCTAACCACTATAGAAATAAAATACGCATAATTTTTTATAGAAAAACCCCTGATACTAGCTTGACCATCCTTCTAATGAGTAGAAAAATCCTTACTTAGGGCTTCTTCGTGGCTTTTAAAACATTGAAATAGAGATGACATATCTACCTTTTCCATCATCATTCTTACTCTTCTACTAATCCCATTGGTCAAATTAGGTTCTAGATGAAATAATTCACCGCTCATTGTTTCCTCTATTAAAATGGCAATAAAACTAACCCATTTTCAAACCTTCTTATCTATTATAAAACTAATGATCCTACTTTATCAAGCCCTTGGCTAGAAAAAATATCCTTTCTAAACCGAACGCATGACACTTATATCATCCACCTCTAACATGCCTCCTCATTACTTCATACTCTTCCTTCATACCCAATACTGACATAGAATGCTTTTCAATCATTACAATAAAATAGAAATTTCAACCTCTTTAACCTCTATTTGCAAGAGTAAACAATAGCCTCATTCCCTTCCCTGTAGACATGATTATAGGAAATCAATTAAAGGATGTTTCTAATGCATTCTCCCATTATTTTTATTTTAATATAATAAATAGTGAACTTAATATGTTTAATAACTCTTTTAAGGATGTGAGAATGGGCATCTCTTCATTTTAAATATAATATAATTCTATCTCTATTCTTCTTTTATGAATCCTATATGATAAATCAAATTTTTAGATTCATACATGATTGAAATTATAAACTAATTTAATAAATATGAAGAAATTGATAATGAAGAGCTACCCATTCTAAAATAAAATAATTTTTCTATATTTTTCCTAATATATGATTCAAATACGAGAATAGGAAATTTCCCATTCAAAAACAAATTAAATTTAATCTCTATTCTTCTTGATGATTCCTATAAGAGACTAAACATCTTCCTATTCAAGATAGAAATGTTTGTTTGTATGAGAATGGGAATATGATCATTCTAATCATTGCAATACAAGAAATATTGAACTTATTTTTTTCAATAACTCTATGAAGGCTATGAGAATGGGAAACTGTCCATTATAAAAAAAGCTATATTTTATCTTTGTTCTTCTTTTATGATTTCCAATTTTGATAACATGCATTTTCTCATTAGGTACATCATTGGAATTAATCATTTTAATTCCTATATATCAATGATTAAGTTCAATATTGTTTATCTTGGTAGTGAGCTTGCATTCCCAAGTCAATAGGTCAGCCTTAGGCTGCCCGGCAGCAGTCAACTAGCCCACCCGGCTTGTCGAGGTTAGCCCCCACCCACTCGATAATTCAAATTACACACCAAGCTTGGCAGGTCTTCTCACCCACTCGGCATGCCTTCCCATCTCAACTAGCCACTTTATAGGCCAACACAATCTCTTTCTCAGTAGATCAGCTCACCTCCCAGCTTGTAATGTCATCTCACATGCCGAGCTTGGTGAGTAAGCTAGCCTACTGATCTTGGTTATTCATCTCACCCACCTCACTTTTATAGGCTACTTTCCCACTCAACTTGGAATACGTAACTCACCCTTTCATCTTGGCCTGTGTAGCTAGGCCACACATCTCAAAAAATAAGTAACATTTCATAGGTGGTAACCCCACACTGTACTTTGGTAATAATAAAAAAATTAACTCCCCATATTTTTTTTATTAGAGGTTTTCCGAGTGTTGATGGGACCTTACCCCATACAGAGATTACAACCTGATAAACATGAATGCCAAGGGGTTAACCATTGAAGCCCATACATAACCACACGAGCAACAGTTCAAAACATCAAAAAGAAACTACATAGATAACCCATAGAAGAGTAACTAAAAACAAGGATTTGAGTAAATAACAACATAAAACTTATGAAGTAATCAAGTATTAACAAGTAAGAAGAAAACATAATCCAAGAGATCAGACCCCTTCATCCTTCTTTTACCAGTTCCCCCATAGTACTCATGCATCCATTACATTCTTTGACTAAGCTGGCTATAGTAGACTTCCAGAACTTGTAGTTCGGTTCAGCTATCTGTACTTTGGGGAAATTTCCTTCTTTTCCTCTCTTTATGAAGGGTAGGGGCATATATATTAGATAAGACCCAAATTTTTCTATTTTCAATATTTTTTATCATCACATCCATATGATGATCTATTTTTACTAATAAAGTCCCTTCAAAAGGAAGGATTCCAAACCACACTAGTCCTCCTGAAGCCCCTTTTGAACTAACAACAAAATATTTGGAATTTATCCAAAAGGACTTGCAAGAGTTTAAGAAAATGTCTTCTTTCATTTTAGTTTCTTGCATAGCTAAAACATCAATTTTATGTCCTTCAATCATATCTTTAAGAATCCTCCATTTCATAGGGCTATTGATCCCTCATCCATTCCATGAGATGCAATTCATTTCCTAAGATTGGGTTTGTTCTTTTTAAAAACCTTCTAGTCTAAACATAGTTGTTTCCCTGAGTCTATATCCTTCTGAGTAGTTTTTTTCCTGGATTCAAATTTTCTTGGTCTACCTTGTTTTTGTTGAAAGCTCCACATTTATAGGGTTCAAACACTCCTAATTAGGAGTGGAAATCTTAGAGGATTCACCATGTTTAACTCCCCATATTAGCATGAAGGATTGGAAGTGGTTTTTATAATCAAAAACATTTTTTCCAAGGAATGATCTTGTTCGGTTACTGAAACATGTAAGAAATGGTCATATTTAGAGGCATCCTTTTATAACTATGGAGGATAATTTACTATGCAAGTCTTTCAAAAGATTTAATTTATATTATCCTAACACATATCAATAATAAAAAGATAAAAAATATGTCATTATATTTATACCCAAATCAAAATACAAGAGAAAGAAAAAAAGATGATATTCTACATCTCATAATAAATCAACATATAAGAGTTATTAGAATTATCTCTAAAACTTATCTTCAATTTAAAAAATAAGTAAAAATTTTCTTCACTATAAAAACGTAATTTCTTCTTATAATAATGAATCATTCTCGGCATGTGGAACTCACCCGCACATCTCGGAAAATCGTAAGACCAATTGCTAGTTTGGTAAAATCATAATAGATAACTCCCATATTATTGCAACTATGATTTGGTTAACAACTACACATGTCTTTCAAAGCATTAAAGTGATATTCTTAATACACAGATTAAAAAATATAGAAGATAAGAAAAGGGCATTATCTTTAAACCCAAAATGGAATATAAGGAAAGAAAACAAAATGATACTTTTCATCTCATAATCATTTAATAGAGAAGAGTTGGAATTATTCATGCCTCAATTTTTCTTCAAATATTATGTGTCACATGCTTTGAAACAGATATTAAGAAAATGAGGAAGACCAAAGCGGTAAGGGTAAACAAAATTTTAGTGGAGAGGATGAAAAATATCTCAAAAATATTCTTCAAATCTTCTACTTCATAGGGAAAATGGTCTAATGAAATGGGCAACCCAATTTGAAAGGACAAACAAAAAAAAGTTGAAATTACATGAAAAATAAAGCGAAAGGATGAACAAAAAGAGATAGCTATGTTAACCCGCGGTAAACCTTGAAATTCCCAAGACTTATCCCATCATCTAAAACAATAATCGATGTCATTCTCTCTCTTTGTGCCACGGAATGGTGTGAATTAATTTCCATTAATTTTTCCAATTTTCCTCCAATGGGTGGTCAAAGACGTGTTTGAAAAATAAATACCTTAAATTAATATAAAATAAGTACTTTGATTAATAAAAATTTAATGGTGGATAAAAATTTATTTGCAAATTCATGATCTCCTTATTCCATGGTCAAAAAAATATAAATATTAAAAAATATGGTAGCCATGATTTAGGTTTAATAATTACACTTAAAATAAAATTTAGATTTTCAAAAATATCATAGCCATGTTTTATGTTTATTAGATATAAAAAGAAATAAAATATAAATTTTAAACTTTATCATAATCTTGATTTAGGTTATTTACATTTAAAATAAAATATAATTTTTAAACATTATCATAGCCATGTTTTAGATTATTTTTTACATTTGAAATTAATTTATACTAAGTTGTACTAGAGAGGGGATAGTTAAGGCAACTATATATGATGTTTGGTTTTCACGAAATCACTCAAATATTGAATTGTTTACTTACTTCAACCACTCCTGGACTCTAGATGGGAATGTCGAATTAAATAAAAAGAGGGGATGTGGCAAATTGATCCAAAACATATATTATTATTTCTTCATTGATTACAAAGGACAATCATATTATTTGGTATTGATACCATATTTTATGATATCTAAGTTTTTATTATTTGGATTTTTCATTACATTTAATCTTGAGTTATATTTTTTAATATATTTTCATAGGTTTATTTTATATTTATAAATTTTCATTATAAATATCTTGAGTGTAATTGAAAATAATTGCATCTCCCATACGTGTTTGTGTTAAAATCACGGATACTATTTAATATGGTTGTAAAATTGATCAAAACTATTTAACTTATAGCAATCACATCAAAGGTTAATATTAGATGTTATAAATAATGAGATAGTACCTTGGAAGAACATGTAGAGGAATTAATTTTTATGCCTTTTTGAGAAAAAAATATTATTATCTTGAGGAAATACACATAGAAATAATTGGCATATGTCCATTCTCATATAAACAAACATTTTTATCTTATATTGAATGGGCATATTCCTATTCTCATATAATAATCATAAAATAAAAATAGAGGTATTGTCTTGAGGCAATACACATAGATAGAATGGGCATATTCCTATTCTCATACGAACAAACATTTTTATGTTGTATTGAATGGTCATATGCCCATTCTCGTATAAGAATCATAGAAAAAAATAAGAGGTAATATTTAATTTTTTTTGGAATGGACAGTTTCTCATTCTCACATCCTTTATAGTGATATTAAAATGATTAAGTTCAATATTTCTTCAATAATTTAGAAGGGTTAGAATAGGCATATGCCCATTCTCATACAAACAAATAATTTTATTATTGTGATGAGAATGGGGATATGTCATTTCTCATATAAATAAATATTTTTATCATTGTGATGAGAATGGGGATATTTCATTTCTCATACAAACAAATATTTTTATCATTGTGATGATAATGGGCATATGCCCATTCTCATAAACTAAATATAGAAAGAAAGACAAATTCTCCTACGCCCATTCTCATAGTCAGTGAATATGGGAAGTATGAGGAATTCTTGTAAAAGTAATATATGTTATGTTATTGTGATGAATATATTTGGATGAAGCAATTAGAAATCAAGTTTCGATTAAATTCTATTTAACCTCTATTTCTTTATTTCTCATCATTTAAATTCAACCTCATCTATTTATTTCTCATCAATTAAATTCAAATGAGTCAAGTTTAATCATAGTTTGGAAATCATATTATAAATATAGTCATGTCAATCTTAATTATATGTATAATTTTGAAGTATTTCCAAACCTTACTGAATTATATAAGTTCACGAGATCATGTACTATGTGTATTCAATATAATTACAGGTTGTACATATATGATAATTTTTAATTCATTTTATGTAATAGTTTAATAAGTTTTCCATCATCTCACAAAATTTTTATTTTATGTTGTTATAGTAGTAGGGGATTTTCCATTTGTAGAGGATGATCATGTGGACTTGTTTTCAAAAGGAGCCAAAGTTGCGGAGAGGGAAGATTATATCAGTAGGAAGAAACTACATTACAAATATGTGGGAAGAGGATTTTTTTGTCAATATTAACACAAGTATTGAATGGGATAGTAAAATTTCCTTTCTCAGTTGATGAATTTTAAACCTTGGTAGATGTCAGGAATAAAGGATACTACATTACTTGGGAAGAGAGTGAATTTTCAAAGCATGAGATTCATCCATTCCCCCCATTTAGGAAGTGAAAACATTTGTAGTGGTTTAGAGGATTACAATGTAGAGAGTGATATAGATTGTAGTGATGACAGTGAAAGCACCATCAATATAGGTGCTAAATATAGAAAACAAAATTGTCACAAATAATGTCATTCTCAAACACAAATCTTGTAGCAAAGATGATGACATAGCCATGGATTATTTAACTCATGTGCTATAATTTCATGAAATTGATGGAAAGAGGTTGGGTCCTTCAAATTTTGTTGTATGCATAAGGAATGTGGTAAATATGTGTTCAGAATGCTCGAGACTCACTAAAACCTAATAAATCAATTATTTGGCCAATAAAACATTTTATTTTCAATGAAATAATAAGTTCCCTTATTATTAAGCAAGGGAGTGATTAACTAACCGTTGGTCTACACCTTGTACATAGTGATCAACATAATTTGAAATTCAAGAGAGCCGTTACAAAATTAATCCATTACTTCTTGATTGAGTGTAAATTTGTAGTAGAGGGAACAATTAAAAATGTAGTTTAAGGAGACATGGTACATTTTATTAGATTGGATGCTAATACCTTCAGTGTGCATATTGATAGAGTATTCAACCATCCTTACAAAGAATGTTGTCTATCGAAGGATCTTTCATATAATGGCATGTTAGGCAATTGGATAACATAAACGGTTCTCAGATGGATATTATATTCAAAGAAGTCCTAAAGGAGGTTGAGGTCATCATGTGGGATGCATTAGAAGAGAAAAAACCTTAGTTTTTAAATCAAATTTCATATGATGCCACTAATCACAATAAATTCAACAAAGTGATAAAAACATCTTATAATGCTACAAATTGTCTAAAGCTAGGTACCCCTCAAGCCAATTCATTAAATCAAAATTATGATGAGGATAGAAAATAGTATATATTTTTAGAAGAAGTGGATGATGTAGAGTTTAGTTATTGCAAATATAGTTTTCTCCAAAAATTACCTCTTGCTTCAGTTAGATTTCACAATTTGTGGTGCACAACTAGAGCTTTGAATGAAGTTGACAAAAAAAAATTGTTTGATGCATTAACAATAAATGACATCTTCAATGTTGGTAAGAAAATTATGGAGATACAAAAAAAGAGATTTGATGGGATGTATGTTTTTCAAAATGCATGACAAAAAGTATATGGGTATCTAAAGAGTTCCTTTTATAAACATAAATCTGAATGGATAGTGGAAATAGGCTTACAGGTGAATGACAACATTGAAAAAGAGAAATAAAGGTCAAATAATGTTGCAATAATTTCTGAATATCAATAATTGTTGAGATTAAAATTTCTCCAAAGGTTACTTCCTTCATTTTATACTAGAAATATATTGCAAAAAAATGCGGTGAGGATATTGAATTCTTGAAACTTCCTTAGGTTTCACAATCAAGCTTCATAAGCATAATGAAAAAAAAATCCACATGTTTTCATTGCAAAAAATAATTTCTTTTCCAAGTTTGATGAGTGCATAGATTTGTTCAAAAATGTATAGCCACCACATGCTCAGAAGCACTCACAAATATTGAGGAGGAACAAACATGACATAATGAATATATTCAAAGTTGTTGTGCAGTTTACTATTCCCACATATTGCAGTTAGAAGAACAACCTCATGGATTCTTAAGCATTGTGCATGATAAAATGAAAACTTCCATACCAAGGATGGGTAAAAAATAAAAGTCAATAAGTAATGTTATGAACCTACCAGTTACTTTGATTGGTATGCTCACACATGGACACAAGAACGGGGGTTTCAGCCATTTTTTCCTGCCATTTGTTCAATGTGGGGAAAACTATACGGTCACATCATTAGCTCGTGTCTCGGGAAGCTTGAAGAACTTGTAGTTGATGAGTATGGAGATTTTTTTATCGTTTTGGATCATCCAAATAGTCATTACATGATGAATTATTACAAAATTGTGTGTGTGGAAAATGTAAAAGGTACAAGGAAATATTTGACCATTCTAAATCAATTAGTGTTGCTAGTGTGAATACTTTTTAATAAAGCAACCACCGATCCTATACTTGCATTGTATAATGATTTAAGTGATATCAAGAATCATACATTATTTACATTTGTATCAATCTTGACAAAAAAAGGGTATTCAAAATTGTTTATGCAAAGCTTCCTTCCAGTGGGACACACTCATGAGGATACAGATAGGAATTTTGGAAGATTAATAACATCATTACATAAAGTAGACACATTTTCTTTGCCACATATCATGGAATCTAACGAGAACATGCCAACAAGGTTCAAGTACATTCCTCCTTATATTATTGAGGAAGTGTACAACTTCAAAGACTTTGTGGTGCCATTCTTGTTGGATGGAAACCATAAGATAGTGGGTATTAGCAAACATAAGATGTTCAGATTCCATGTTATGGATGGCATACTAGTGATGGAGTACAAAGAACATTAAAGGATAAACAATGGTCTCGTTCTATCCATATATGACATATAAAGGATAATGGTGAACCAATCTTTCCTAGGAAGGGTAACCTCCTTTGGCACCTTTCAAGAAACTCAAAGAAAAAGAATATCTAGAAAAGGGAATAAAATAATATATTGAGCATTAGGGGAAAAGTGTAACAGGAGAAGGTAGTGACTATTATCTTCGAAGATAGTGTATAAGGAATTTTTTTACATGTTTTAGATATACCATTTTTAAATTATAGTAGGAGATTAGATGTTTGTTTTTGGCCAAAAACAGTATAGGAGAAAGGCATATATGACCAAATAAGAGGAGCCACACATATTCGTTAAGAATACTACATTAGTATACTTATCCCAAGTAATAATGATATTTACATTGGGTATGCTTGTGGAAGATGTAACATAGAATTTAATCTGTTAAAAGATGTGTTTAAGGGAAAAATGCTACATATACGACTAGGAAATGATAATGAAAAGATATGGATGAGGAGAGAACATGGGGATATTTTACTTGAATAGGGAGCGATGATGTAATTAAAAATTTGAGAGTTCAACATTGGAAACCCGCGGGGAGAGAGAGAAAGTAAAACATTGTATTGCGATTGTTTAAAGCCAAATAAAAATTGAACCATCTCAAACAAACCTAAAGAAGATATTAATGTGGATAACATCATCTGGGCATGGACACCAGACAAAAATTGGCAAAGTGGATCTATAAAGATACCTGATAAAGAACATGTGGCCATTAAATCATACCTTGAACTACTTGAATAGGATAAGGAATGTTGACTTGGAGAAACTATTGAAGTTCGTAATTTTTTATGTGAAATCATCTTGTCCTGGGATGTGGGTTTAAAAAAATATTCCAAACATTGGTCCTATAAAACTATACAATTTTACTATTATTTGATAATTAAATGAAAGACTGAGTATTATATTATTTTGGAAGAGTTTTCCATAATATAATTATATAAACAATTGTGTTGCTTATGAAACTCTTGAATCATATTGATGTATTATTAATATTATGATATCCACCATGCAATTAATTTAATTTGAAAAAAATCCTTAATTATGCTCTAACTAAGTTTAAAGGGAGTTGGATCTTGTGATTTTAAGGGATTTTGATGTGATTTACAAGAAATTAATTTGAAAAGATGAATGCTTTGGATTTTTCTAGGAATTAGTCTTGATTTACACATTCATTACAACCAAAACATTATATGGTCTTTTCCTAAAACTATGTGCATAATCCTAGATAACGTTTTGTTTAATTGTTAATAAAACTTTATAAAATGCAAACATTTTTGAAGTGTACATACTAAATTATATGCTTAGAGTACCCTAATTATTGAATGGAAAACTTTAATATTGGGAGTGCCAATTTGTATTATTTAATGGTATCAACAAGAGTGTCTTGAAATGCACCATGACTTAACCTACTATCTGCCAAGAAATAAATTTTCAAAAGAGGTAAAAATACCTCATATATGAATTATATAAGAAGAATAGATATAAAGTTGATACACATAAGAAGAATTAGGAACATACTTGTACTATGAGTGTGATGAGAATGGGCATATGTCCATTCTCATAGACTCAATAGTTACTTCTTATTTCATACAACATGTACCCATATCACATTGTTTTAATTTTCAAAAGGGATCAAAATGCCTCATATAGGAATCATAGAAAAAAATGAGATAAAGTAGAAACACATAAAAGAATTAGGAACATAGTTGTACTATGAGTGTGTTGAGAATGGGAATATTCACATTCTCATAAACTCAATATAGAATTAGGAACATACTTTTATGGCACAATGTAAATATTTAAATCTGATATTACACTACTTAAATTCCAATAATAAACATATTAGAATCCGATATCACACTAGATAAAAACCAATAATGACAATTTAGGAATCCAATTTCAACAATTATAAAACCAGAAATGATAATACTATAAATCTAGATTCTTAGTAAAATGTCCATATTTAACGAAATTATGGTTTTCCCTGAATCTAAAATTTATTGAATTGAAAGAACTACTTTTACAATAATCGAATTACTCTTATTCCTATTACATTCACTCTTTTATATTTAGAGCAATCCTAGTCTCTCTAGAAGAGGACTAGTTATTAGAAAGTAATAACAACTACTTAACTTTACGATCCTATAACAAGTAGTTGTTATAAGAATTACAATCATGAAAGGATTGATCTATGCCATGTTTTGATTGAAATAATCTTGTTAACAACAAATGAGGCCCAAAATTGGCTCCTTTGAGATAGTCAATCAGCGCCAGAAGATATTGCAGATCCTAAATTGATTCCTTATAATCATGATGATCATAAGTCCATAAGTGTTTATTTACATTATGTCTTCAAGAAATTGAATTTAAGTTAGGATTGCATGGCCCTCATAATATCCATGAAGGTTGATGTGGTTTTTCATGTTTCTTGATCATGTCGTTGTGTTGAATGATAAGACAACTATATCACTCGTAGTTCGAGATATATGATTTATTTATCTCTTTTGTACAAGTCCCTCATTTCAAGTGATTCTAGATTAGTGATCTGGATGATTCCTACTCTCCACGGTGAGTCTTAGACTAATGAAAAGGTGAGTCATGTGTTATAAAGTGAGTCCTTATCTAGTGTAAAAATGAGTCCGTGCTAGTCTGTCAATCAACTCCTATGATGAATCAACAAATATTTTGCCAAATACAATTTTAATACACATAAATGTTCATTCAATACATATTTGAAGAAATAATAAATAGATAAAAATAACATTAATATGCACAACATTTCCTTCCAAAACATAATAAAGTATTATTTATAAAATGTCAATATTATACATAGTGTAAAATGCTACCAAAATAACATAGGGTTTTACATGGGATAAAACATGGAAAAATAGGGTTCATCACCCCCACACTTAAGATCTAGCAGGTCCTCCTACTATCTATTCAATTTTTCAAATATCCTTGAACAGTTGTACTCATTAGCAAAGGTTTTCCAAGTCTAATCCAATTCCGTATTAGAGAACCCAAATAATTTAATGACCAACTTCCTGCAAGTGGTATAAATGTCCTCTGGTTGATCAGTTATGGAATTCCATTGTGTTACTTGGAAAATGACTAATGGAGGCCTATCCACTTCTCCTACATTTATGAAATGATCTTACAGAGATATTTGGCCCTTTTCAATGACTAATGGAGGTTAGTGGGTGAAATCAGCTCCTTCTTCTTGTAATGTTATGCAAGTAGTTCATATCTCAATTGACAGGTAAGGAAATTAACATTGAACATTGAGAGTGCTTTATCCCTGAAATTATTCACACAAGTTCTCATAATTTATTTATACTGATCCACTAATTGTAATAAATATACCTAAGACAAAAATCTATTAAAAAAATGGATGGGGCTAGGAATATCATGCCTCATTATGAGGCCAATATTAGATTCTTTTTTAACATATTTTCCTCTTTGTTCCCTCCATTCAAATTGATTCTTTAAGGTAGAGATGAATGCTCACATTGGACCTCTCCCACATAAAAATTGATTAGAATTTTAATCTTTCCAGGGAGAATAAAATTTTGAACACAAAATTCACAGAGTAAATTCTTGAAAACATCATTTCCTATTTTTTATGCACCAACAAACTATTTGTCATCATCAAATTCTATATCTTACATAGAAAAAACCTAATAAATATGTCATTTTAGAAATTGCTTCTTTAAAAATAGTGCATAAAAATTAGATGGGGACTTGCATGACATGATCTAATCACATAACTAATAGGCATCAAGAACATTCTCTTTGAGAAACTTATTATCTTCCTTTAAAGCCTTGTTCTCATCATTAATTCCTATGAGCATATAACGTTCCTCCATTCATGTAAAAATTCCTTTCAAGACAATAATTTGAGGGAACATAAATTCTCTATGAGTTTTTATCTTTAACGATCATAGGCTATTTTTCCTATCCATTCTCTTGCAAAATTGTAAGGGATGCATTGAACTCATTTGTCTTGGTTTGAAGGGAATGAATCTATGTTTTTACTCCAAAGCATGCTAGAGTTGAATATTTACCTCTTATTTCTATTTGTGATCGATATAAATTTTAGATTTTATGTTGTTTCTCGGCCTCTAGCTAGGAGAAACTGCACTCCTTAACTTCAAGGAGGATTTGGATATGTGTAAATCACTCTTGATCTAGTTGTAGTTCAAAATAAAGTTTAGACATGCATAATACTTGTGGAATAATTATGTCTGAGTCAGGGGGAGAACTAGGTTCTCCTTCTATCATAGGTGCCTTACATTTATCCATAATGGGGATTCAAAATCGAGTGGTTGGGATTTGGTCAATTTATTTCTCAAAAATAGGAATAGAGGTAGGTATAGATTGAGGGGGAGACAAAAGTGGTGTCTTAAGTAGGGTTTGTATAATTGCAGTGACCTATTTTTCATCTTGAGTAGGGACATTTTATTTTGGGTGCTCACTGAAGTTTTATGCATGTTTAGTTGTTCTAGGGAATTTATTTGGTCACCCATAAGTGGTAGGCTCTAGTTCTAGAACCAATTCAGACTCTAGGGCACACTTCTTCTAGAATTTCATCCACTTCTTAAGGTCATGCCTTTTCTTAACAAACTGATGTTTGTAAATCAAATGTATTAGGCCTTAGAATTTCAAGTAAGAGGCACCCCAATAGAATTTCTCAATGGCATAGGAGACAAAATCAAACAAGAATTGAGGAAAATTTATTTTATTTTGGGGTTTAACTTGGCCATGGAAAAGGTGGATCAAAATTCTCAAAATAGGACCCAAAACTATTTTGTACTAATCCTCGATGGTAAAGTATTTGATTATCCATTTAGCTATGTCAATCTAAGGCTTAGGGAGGGTGCTTATTTTTATTCCTTAATCCTTTCGCTTACTTTCCACAACTTAGTTATAATTTTTCCTTTTTCCCACCGAAATTCTTTCATAATTTCATGATAGAGTGTTCTATTATTAATTGATTTACCCTTTTCTCATATCCTTGAAAGATGACTAATTACATTGGGATTCAATGGAATTTTATTATTTTTTAAGTTAAAATAAACCTCCTCCATGTTTTTGGTAAACTCATCTATCATTTTTATATTAAACCCTTCATATGTAAACATAAAATCAAGCGATCCCACCTTTTCAAAGATTATCATTACCCTTACATCAGCTAATAGCTCTACTGATTTTATTGGTTCATGTATAAGTATGAACCCCATGAAGGGTGCGTAGAGCAAGTAATTATAAAATAATGGAGGAAAAGACTAGAAATACAATATTGAAGAGATGGAAATAATCAGAAGAATGGAGTGGGTAGCAATACAGGAGAGTAATGGCAGAATTGGGAAAAATACAGGGGAGATAAAATGGTTACAAATAAATTAACAGAATTGGGACATGAGTCTTTAACAAATCCCAATGTGATAATGATAATAATTAGGTACATGTGGCAATTAATATGGATATGGATAGAAGGTTTTTTAGGATATGAAAAGTGTGGGAAGACATTGGGAATGAGGAAGGTTATCAATTTACATGACTACAATAATGAAAATTTCATTAATTAAACCTTACAACATATAAGAAGGAAATAATCAAGCATACCTTATTAATTTCACTTTTCACATCACTAGCCATCACTTTTATTCATTTATTACCTACATGATTCAGGGTTGGTGACCACCACTGTTGGTTTTCAGCCACCTTTTTGTATTTTTAGAAGTACTAGTTCTTCATGGCTAGTTTTCAGCCAATGCCTCAAAGGATGATGACCTCTATTTCTAGTTTTTATGTCTTCTCTTCTTTATTCCTGTTGAAAAATATATTGGTTATGAGTTGATTTGGAAAAATTAATTTTCTCTAAACAATTTAGATTTGAACCTTCTTGAAGCACCTTATGAAATTCTTCTCTGGATGTTGATTTATGGTAAAAACTAAATATATTCCCATTAACCAACATCATTTTCTTGTCACCATCAACGGGAATTAGTTAAAATGTCCCACTTTGTATAATACCTCTTCAATTCGATATGGGCCCATCCATATTGTCTGTAACTTTCCTTTGGAATCCTTATATTTTGAATCAAATAACAAAGCCCAATCTCCTTTTTAGAACTTTATTGGCTTAATGTGTTTTTCATGCCATACCTTCCTCTAATGTTGGATGATTTTAGTATTATATAATGCTTGTATTCTCATCACAAAAACTCATTTAGTTGAATAATCCATTCATTTTGTGCTTTTGATAAATTAATTCCCACTTCAGTAGTTGTTCTCAAGGTTTAAATCTCAAATTTTATGGGAAGAATGGGCTTCTTCCCATAAACCAACTCATAAGGAGTAAATCCTATGGTTATTTTGTAAGTAGTATTTTAGGCCCATACTACTTCGGAAGTTTTTAACCAAAAGTTTCCTTGATATATCCACTATTTTTGTTAGGATATTCTCCAACTCTTTTTACTAACCTCCACTTAACCATTAGATTATGGATGTTATGGTGATGACTTATTGTGCTTCATTTTGTTTTATTGTGTTAGGAAATTGATTACACCGGACATGAAATATCATCCTTGATATGAAATAATGGATATTAGTGCTCAAACCACTTAAATATGTGTTCATATAAGAAATATATAACTTTATCATCTCTTTCATATAGCAGTGCTTACACCTCACCCCTTCCGGTGACATATTCAGTACAAACTCGAATGTACTCCTTCCCTTGAGAGGGGTCAATTGATCTAATGAAATCCAATCCCCACTTCTCAAATGGTTCCAAGACAACTTGAGGTTGGAGTGGCATCTTATATGTAAATTTTGGATTCCCTATCCTTTGGCATTGATCACATCTCCACACATACTTTTTGACATCCTTAATCAAGGAAGGCCAATAATAACCAGCTCCTAAGATTTAGTGAATGATCCTTTAAATTTTATAATTCCCTCCTGATGGCTCATCATGACATGCCCTAAGTATGTCAAATACTTCATCTTCAACTACACACCTATGTAAAACATGGTCAGGTATGCATTTAAAAATAATTCCATTTAACCATGTATACATCACACTTTGTTTAATCAATTGCTTTCATTGCCTTTGTGTGAAAAAAGTAAGAATATTTATTATAGTCAGTTAGTGATCCATATCTACATAACAATGAGAGGTAGTATAAATTGTAAATAGATGATTATCTAGAAAATCATCACCGACATGCTCTTCTTATTCTTAAGTGGTCATCCCACGAAAGAAAATTAGCTACCATATTTGATTTCCTTGGCTTACCAATGATTTTAATATTAAATTCCTATAGTAACAACAACCACCTTATAATCTTTCCATACACTAAAGGTTTATTCATTAGATACTTGATAGCAGAGTGGTCAGTGTGAATAATCACTTCATATCATGTGATATAATGGAAAAACTTGTTCATTGCATATACAACTACAAGAAATTCCTTCTATGGTGTTATAATTCCTTTTAGAAGGGGAGAGGTTTTTACTGATATTATAAATCTCATGGATAAATTCTCCTTATTCTTGTTGTCTAAGGACATCCCCTACTAGTGTGTTACAAGAATTTTTTGTATATGGAAGGGAAAATTCCAATTTGGGCCTCTCAATATTGGTGTGTTTATTAATTTATCTTTTATAGTATTTAAATATTGCCAAGCATGATTTTGTCCAATAAAAGTAAGAGTCTTTAGTTAGGAGAGAAAAAATGGAGAATATATCTTGATAAAGTTTGAAGTAAACCTTCTATAATAGCTAGGATGGCCAAGAAAACTTCTTACCTCTTTTTGGTTTATGGGAGATGGGAAATTTCCAATGATGATGCCCTTTTTAGGGTCCACCTTGATTCCTAGTTGAAATGTGATGGCCTAAAACTATCCCTTGTTCTTTCATAAGAAAAAAAAAATCACGGTTTAAGGATAATTGTTGTTTTTCACACATAGAAAGGAATTTGTATAGATTTTCAATCACCTCTCAAAAATTTTCTCCCTAAACATTGAATTCATCCATGTAAATCTCTACACAACCATGGGTGAGATTAGAAAATATTTCCAACATGGATCTTTGAAACGTGGTAGGAGCATTACATAAACAAAAAGTTAACACCCTATAAGAAAAGGTTCCCCATGTGAATGTAAATGTGGTTTTTTCTTGATCCTCAGGTGACATTGTTATTGATTATACCCATTGAACCCATCAAATAACAAAAGATACCTTTTTCTAGATAAATTTTCTAAGAATTGATCAATAAAAGGTAATGGAAAATAATCCCTATGAGTTTCCTTGTTTAACTCTCTATAATCCACACAAATCCTCCATTTCCCATTCTTTTTAGGAACTATAAATAATGGAGAAACCCATTGGCTATCTAAGATTGGATAAATGAATCCCACGCTAATAAGTTTTTCTATTTCAGTTTTTACAATGTCTCTTAAGGCAGGGTTTATCCTTCTTTAGGGTTGTCTAACTCATCTAGAATCGGTAGTGTATATATGGTGTGTATAAATACTAGGAGGAATACCCTTCATATATATATTCCTAAGAATAATATTGAGGATGTGAGCATAACATTTTAAACAGGGTATTCTCTTCCTGACTAGTCACCAACTATTGATTGACAATGTTTTCCCTAGGAAAATAGGTAGTTGTTTGGTATCTAGATGAAGAGAATATATAATAGGGTACTCTCTCAATAATGCATTCAATGAAAACCTGTGGGGAAGTAATATGTGAACAATAGTGATATTTTGAAAGATAGACTTGGTCAAATTTACATTTGGTGTAAAATCGTAGATGATAGGCTAGTTGTTTTCATCCAAAAAAATCACCTCTTGTTTCCATCGGTTATAATATATGACTAGAAATAAACTTAGTGTAGGACTTGGGCACATGAAATATAATTTTTCCAACATAGGAATCATGGTCACCACCCTAAATTTTATCTAAGTTTTCTTCAATTATGAACATGGCCTAATAAGAGATGATTTCCTCTAAATCATCTGAATTTCCTTACACCATTTTTATTGTTTGTAGCAAAAGGTTTTGTGGTAGGGTAAATTGATAAATTTTTGGAATCCTTTCCATTTGTAATCACCATATTCCCTATTTTACAATCAATGAGGGTGGAAATTGTGGCTAACCAAGGGAATCCTAGGATTAGAGGGTATCCATATTCCTATTCTTCATTTTTATGATCATGAAGTCTACCGAATAATCCCATGATTCAATGGTGATGGTGACATCTTCTATAATCCCCTTTGGCTTGTTTACAGACTAATCTACCATTTGTAAAACTATGGAGGTTGACTGTGGTTCAGGAAGTGATAGTGTGGACAAGGTATCCATGGTCATCACATTGATAACAACTCCTAGGTCAATTACAAATTTTGGGATCTGTACATATCTTATGAAAACTATAACAATAGGACTTCCAAGGTCTCCATATTTAGGAGGGGTCATATTATCTTCTAGAATACTATCAAGTTTCCCATCAAAATGGATGGGTTTATTTTGATTCTTTCTTCTTCTCGAGTTTCAAAACAAAGATATTTGATGGTTATTTTAACTCAAGAGTGTCCTTAAAATATTATAACAAGGGAATCCCAATACTAAATTTCCTTAGTCCCTAAATTAATTCTTAATCTAGTTGTTCAGGAATTGTAGTAATTTATTTTTCCAAGAGTCTGGATGGAAAAGGAATATCAATGTTTGGTTGAGGTATTTCTTCAACAAAGAGACTAGGCTGCATTTATTCTGGATTTTATGTATCTTCATGGATTTCTTCTATGATAGGAGATGAAGGTTTTGAGGTAACCTTCCTGAATGCAACAAGATAGTCTTGCATTCCATAAAGTTTACTATGGGATTTTTTTCCAATTCCACAATGTATGTTGGGTTACCCTACCTCACATTTTTGGTATTTTCCATAATTTGTTCTAATATATGTGGTTAGGCTAATGGTTCAAATGATGTAACATTTGCACTCCTATGTAACTTATTGAGTCCAAGGTTGGGGATATGGACATGGTACATTCAATTTATTTGGAACCCATCTTATTTTTGGTGTGTAGGAATGATTTTTATTTAACGAAAATTCCCCACTTATCTCTCGAGCCATATAGTTTATCTCATCTTCTTATTTTATTTTATTATAGAGTTCTTCAACAAGGGAAGAAATCAACATTGGTCTATGGCATGCCTTAGTTCACAAAGAAGACAAATGTTTATCTTGTCTAAGGGGAAGTCCTTAAGCCCATGTTTATCCCTACATCTTGGGCAGTAGATGAACAAAGGCTCCATATTCTTGGATTTCTCCCTATCCATAGTTGTATTGAGTTGAACTAAGAGGTCTATTCTTAAATTCACAATTTCTTCCCTTAGTTTGGATATATCCCACTGGGAATTTTTTTATTTTTGTGTACAAAGGTTAGGGAGAGTTCGGGAATAATACCTACGAGGTCAATGATTTCTATAAATTTTAATTTTTTCATGTATCCCTTTACCATAAGATTAGAATCTTTTTATGTGTCTTCATCCAATCCTTTGAGGGCTAAATTTTTGATAAAATTAATATCCATACAAGTACCACACCTCCTATAAAGGAATAAGAACCAATCAAGATAATATTCCACATTCTCATCCTCATTTTGTTGAATTCTAAAACTTTCTTCCTTCCTGTCCTAAACTCTACAATAGTATTGGTATTTTTCTAGAAAAATGTCTCTATCTCTTTCCAACTATGGATGGATTTAGGGTTTCGAGACCATGAACCATCTTGTAGATTTGTCTTTTAAGGTGGAGGGAAATAACTTGAGATTATGGGAATAAGAAGTATAATCATAGGTTTGGCATAATACTTTGAATTAAAAAAGAAAATGGTAAGTATCTTGTGAGACCAATCCTTAGAAGGTTGGTAAAATTGAAAGGGATATGTTTTCCATAGGATCCGATCGTTAGGCTCCAATTCCATGGGATAGGTAAACATTCTTCCAACTAAAGGGTTTCAATTATCTACACCACTAGGTTTATTTACTTCATCATCCATCCTTCATTAGTTAGAAATTTGTTCCACAAGATGATTTTGAGGGGGGTTTTGAAAATTTACTCTAATGAATCTACCTCTATAGTCTCTAAGTCTAAACATAAAATCCTATCATATTGATGATAGTTCCTAAACTATCAGCAATTTATTTTTTTTTGTTCTACACACTCCAAATCTTAGAGGATTCATGTTGTCACTATAAGGTATTCTTACTTCAAAAGAAAGAGTTATGGAAATAATATTTCTGAATGGAAACTTACTACACAACTAGGCAATACTTACGGATAGCACCTTAACCTTTGATAACACCTATAGGTAACCGGAAATGGTGCTAAAATGCGTTGAGCATCGTCGATACTCGAACTTTAGTTATATCATGTTTTTCGGTCTAAGACAATATACATGGTTGTTTGCAACAAAGGGAATAGTCGATTCTTCTCGGTACTTACTTAATAACGAAATTAATGAAATACTATACTAAGTGTAATCAAGAAATGGAATGGATTGACAAACAAAGGCTATTAAATACATAATTAAAGGTAACTAAATTAATGAAATGCTAATAATTTGAATCAATGAAAAATATAGAAAGGAAATGAACAGTAAATCATCCCTTCTTGTTAGGGAGGAGTGGCCCTTTATCCTTCCCTTCAATTAGGTTCAATGTTACAAATCACACTAGTAATGATTTACCTAAATCTATATTTATTGAACTAAAATAACTACTTTTACAATAAGTCGACTAACTCTTATTCCCATTACTTTGAATATTTTATATTCAGAGAAATCCTAGTCTCTCTAGAGAGAGGACTAGTTATTAGAAATTAATAACTACTTAACTGGATGATGCCTATAACAACAACTAGTTGTTTTAAGAATTACAATCATGGAAGGATTGATCTATGCCATGTTTGGATTGAACTAATCCTGTTAACTACATATGAGGCCCATAATTGACTCCTTTGAGATAGTCAATTGACACTAGAAGATATTATAGATCCTAAATTTATTCCTTATAATCATGATGATCATAAGTCCATAAGTGTTTGTCTGCATCACGTCTTCAAGAAACTAGAAGTTAAGTTAGGATTGCATGGCCCTCATAATATGCATGAAGGTTGAGGTGGTAGTTCATGTTTCTTGATCATTTCATTATGTTTAATGATGTACTAACTATATCACTCATATTTCAGCCATCTAAGCTATATATATCTTCTTTGCAAGTCCCTCATTTTAAGTGAGTCTAGATGAATGATTTGGAATAGTCATGTGCTCTGCATGCGAGTACTTGAACTAATGCAAAGGTGATTCCTACACCTTAACAAATGAGTCCTGTGTTAGTCTACAATTAAATCCTATGATGACTCAACATATGCTTTCCCAAATACACTTTTAATACTCATAAATGTTCATTCAAGCCATATTTGAAGAAGCAATAACAAGATAAAAAAAAAAGAATATGCACAACATTTCCTTCCAAAACATAGTAAAGTATTAATTATAAAACATCAATATTATACATAGTGTAAAATGATACCAAAATAACATAGGGTTTTACATGGGATAGAACATGGCAAAACAAGGGTTCATCCGGCACTAACCCCATAAGGACCACCAACCCCTAAACCCTTGTTGATATTACTCACAAAAAGAGAAGTGAATGGATATAACTCACCACAAAAATATTTTTATGATTTATGATCACTGAAAATATGTTGATACCATAGCTGATTGTGATCCCGAAGTTGAGCTCCAAATTCCTTCAAACCCTCATTCAAACATGCCTTCAACTCGCTCTCTCTAGGTATTTTTCAACTTGTCTTGTCTCTAAACACTTGATAACCTGTTATATATCATTCCTAAACCTATAAAAACTCTATGATCCTTAAATTAATTCCTTCATACCTTCATAATATGTTTACTTGGGTCACACTTTTCACACATGCATGACTAGCCCACAAATGGACTAAAAACTTGACTTTTACATGCTTCTCATCTCATAAACCCAAAAGAGGCTGGTCCTTCATGAATAATTAGACAGATAAAATATAAAAAATTCAAATACATTAATTACAATGGTCACATATGACACATATAGGTTGATCATGCCCAAAACCACTCATCTTGCAACAAAGCAACTTAAAACCCCATCACTAAGATGAGCTAAAACCATACAAATCAAAACCATGATTACTAAAGCTATAAATTCACCAAAAATGTGTAATATAACATATACACATCATTCATGGTTTCAAATTTTCTTGGACCAATCAAATAAATCACAACACAAGCCAAAAGACTCATATCCTTCACCAAACAGTTATGTTTAGCACCTTAAATTTACCTTTGGGCATATAAACCACTCAAAAACAAATCTAATATGACATGTAGCCATAAAATGGAATCCTCAAGATCTCTACATCACATCTATGCAGTTTTTAACTCAAAACCATCCATATACTCAAACTGCAACAACTTTCCTCTTGACCAAAATAAGCTTCCCAAAACCTAGTTTTGCAAACTCAACTAGTTTGCACCCTTTTTCTCACTTTAAAGACCTAAAAATAACCTCAATAAGATTCAACCCTCTTAACTTTCTATGTGATATAAAGAATCAAAAAATCCATGTCATTCCTAAACCAACTCAATCTTGTAGGAAAACCAAACTTGTCCTTAAAAAGATGATTCCTTATTCCTCACAAACTGACTTAAAACACGGATAAAATAAATTCAACATGATAAAATAAATATACCAATTGAATTATTTTTTAACACCCTTTCTATAACATATTATAACTCCTTCCAAATTCAAGTTTAAGGCCTTGAACCAAGAAAACCACCGTAAGATAATTCTTAAGCCTTCTAAGACTCGAGAAATGAACATGGGCTCAACATACTCCATCACTCCAAAACAAACTTAAATACTAAAATAAATTATGGAAAACAATTATAATTGATATATAATCACTTAAAAACCTTAACCAAGAAATAAGAACTCGAATCATCACTTTACCTCATGTAGCAACTTAGCACCTGCTTTAGAACAAGAATCCTTCAAACCTTACCTTTAAAGAACAGATCATAACTTTTACATACCATATAAAAAAAAAAATTATATACCAATGTAAATATGTCTTAACCAAGACAACGTAAAAACTTTAAGGGAGAACTAACTCTTCTAGTATCTCTTGTAATGTCAATTTTACCACAAGCTGCTCTAAACCGCCTAAAACTAATCTTCATTAATAGGAACAAATTGAAATTTGTAGACTCAAAAATGAACTTAAAATATCATTAAAATTTACTAAAAATTAGGGGATAAAAAAATTTCAATTTACTCTTCAACATATTTGGAGAATCTTACCTTAAACGGACTTTTTAAGAAACAAGTCATTTTAGGTGGGGCCCACATATTGTCACATGCACTAATATACCTTTCTGGAAATTTGGAAGAGTCCTATACAACATAAAATCATAATTTTTAAAAAAACAATAAAAACTTGGGTGATACAAACAATCTTCACGAAGTCACTCTTACCTAGGGTTTAGCAGATTTCAAACCAACTTACCTTGTTAATGATCGTTCATAAAAATGTGATGATAGAAACACCTCATTATTTTTTTGAACCTTAATAAATTAAATAATAAGATATTAAAAATATATTAGGTCCCCATTTAAATCATACAATTCACAATGAGCATCAGAAGGTCCACTTTTTCTTTAAAAACACATTGTAACTTACCCAATTTTGCCAAAACTTACATATCTTCAAAAATATTATTCATTTTGACTTGAAAATTCTCAAAAGGCATCATGAAAACATAATATACATTTAAATATTCACCATATATCCTAAATATATCTAAAACTCTAAATCTAATCTCATTTACCTTTGCTTACCTACATGTTTCTCACTTTGTTTACTTCCCAAAGAACTCATACATGCACCTTTGAATCACTAAATGGTCACCTAAAACTCACCATAAACCTCAGGTAAAATACCAAAATGCTGAAACAATTCTACAAAAATACTTATCATCCATAAATATCATGACTACAACTCATTCTGCATACACCAGGGCTAGAAATAGTCTTGAAATGACCTGACTCAACCATAAAAAACTAGTAAATGACCTTGTTAACCTCATGAAGACCCATTTAAACCTCTGATACATCATATGAACCATTATTTATCTCATGAAACACTATAAATATCTTGGTAGGACATATAATGTGACTCAACTCAGTAGACCATGACAGGACCCCTAGAACTCACTAAACATTGAACCTACAAATTAACCTTCATGTTTAACCATTGACTAACACCACATGGAGACTCATACTACACCATGGAACCATTTTCCATAAATGGACTTGACATCAATAATAACACTAAAACACAATTTGCAACATGTAATGTTGTGGGGTTCCTGCTATAAAGGAACTTATCCATGAGAAAGATGCGATGAACAGATCCGTGGTGCTCATCTTTAAGGTTTTAAGGATAGTGATGGAAAAAACATACTTTAAAATCATTACAATGATGAAAGGATGAGATTTTAGTGGAAATGATTTTTATGTAGTTATTTTCATGATGGCTAAATTTTTAGCATTAGTAAGGCCATAAGTGCAAGGCATTCAAGGGGTCCTTTTCAGGTATACCATCGAGGGAGGCTAGATGGTATGCTCCCGAACCATATTTTTGAGTGATGACATATGGAAAAGTCCATTTAGGGATAAATTTTCCACATTTATTTTTAGAATGAGATCACCTATGTTAAAGTCATGTTCTTTTGCATGTTTGTTATATATGCACTTAATTTAATATTTGTAGACATGATGATGTTTGAGAGATGTTAGAAGTCATTAATCTAGTATTTCTAATTGTTCTAGATGTTCTTAATGGTAATCCTCATCAAAGATAAAATCTCTAAGGGATACATGAAGTTATGCAATTTAAACTTTAAGAGGTACAACCGCCTCGAAACCATAAAATAGAGAAAAGACTTAACACATATAGAGGTATAAATGCTAGTTTGATAAGCCCGAGAAAAAAATGATTTAGAGATCTCAATTCCTACTTGCTTGGTTGATGGTTTTCATAAGAATATTTTTAAGTGTTTCATTTGAAGCCTCAACTTATCCATTTTACTGTGGATATTATGGTGATGAGAAATTTATTTTGATGTTGAATGTGTGGCATAATTTCTTAACTTATTTATTTCTGAAAGATTTTTCATTATCAATGAATAACTTATAAGGGATACCGAAACCAAATATGATATGTTGATAGATAAAATCCACAATTTTATTAGCTTTGGTATAAGTTGGAGGAATTTCCTCTACCCATTTAGTGAAGTATTTGGTGGTTTTAATGATAGAGTGATGTTGTTGTGATGAATGAGGATTGATAGTGCCAATGAGGTTTAACCACCATTGTGAGAAGGTCCATAGATCTTGAGAAGGATGTAAGGCTTGACGATGGATGTGAGAGAGATTAAAATGTTGTTGTCATTTAACACATTTATTAGTATACATTTAATAATCTTAATTTATAATAGGTTAATAATATCCCATTCATAGGACATTCTTTGTGACACCTATCCCATTAAATTGACCACTGCATATGCCATTGTGGACTTCTTGAATGGATTTAGTTGATTAGTGATATTTGAGACACCTTAACTAGAGGCCATAAAATCCACATTTATAGAGGATGAAACCTACGATGTCATATCAGGTAACATGTTGAATAAAATATCATTTAGCATTCTTAGATAGGTTAGGGAGAATTTTGGATTCCGAAAGGTAGTCAAATGTGTGAGTATACCATAGGTCTATTAGATTTTTTCGATGAAATTGATAGAAGGAAGCTTATTGTTATTATATGGTTGATCAAGTCTATGAAGAACAATGAACAATTTAGAGTCATTTTTGATAGGTGGATGAGATATGCTAAAGAGGTCATGGCGTTCATGAATTTTTAAAGGATCGGGAATAGTTTGGATGGTGTAATCTGTGAAAAGATTCTAAGAAGAATTAAAAAATGGCTTTATATTTTTGTATAATATTATTTTAACATTTATAAATTCCTCTCGATCTGGTTCATGACACGTTGTGACTCTCCATATATGTCTAATATTTCAATACTAATCACAATAGCAATTTAGAGGCCCATGCTTAAAGCTTCATATTCTACCATGTTGTTAGTATAATCCAAATTTAGTTTGAATGATAGAGGAATCAAATTACCTTAGGGATGTATAATAATAATACGGAGCCTCCCCCTTGATGACACTTTGATCCATTAAAGAAAAGGGTCATTTTGAGAGGGTGTATTCTTGATCAAAAGTTTGATAGATTCATTGAGAAACCATTTTTGAGGTAGTATATTGTCGGGAAGAGGAGCTTCAGCGAGTTGATTGACAATAGATTGTCCTTTGATATATTTTTGTGAGATGAATTTAAGGTCAAAATCAGTCATAAGCATAAGCCACCAAGTGCTGAATTCATTGTGATATGGTTTAGAGTGCATTGTTTAAAGTGGATTGAAAATGGTAACAAAATATGTTTTTGGTAAAGGAGGTAATAGCCAAGTTTGGAAGTTACAAAGTACAAGGGACAATACAACTTTTCAGCTTCAATATCACAAGTTTCGTAGGCATGGAGAGTGTGTCTTATATAGAAAATGACACATGCATGACCTTTCTTGTCTTGATGGGTGAGCATGGCACCCAAGGTGTGGTTAGTAGAGGATATGTAGAGGTTGAAGGGTTCCCCTTCATATGGAGGTATGAGCATAGGTGGCGATAGGAGGTATTGTTTGACATCATCAAGGGCCTTTCAACTTTTGTGATCCAATTTAAATTTTATATCTTTTTAAAGGAGGGGGTAAAAAGGCTCATATCGATCTGAATGTTGTCAAATGAAAAAGAGGATCAATTGAAGCTTACCGTAAAGGTTGGGAAGATATTTTAGGTTTGATGGATGGGGCATCTCGATGATGGCTTTGATCTTGGTGGGGTCTACTTCAATGCCCTGAATAGACATGATGAACCCTAAGAGTTTACTAGTGATAACATTAATCACACACTTAGCGGGGTTAAGACAAAGAAATTATTGAATACAATGGAAAAATATTCCATCAAGGATGGTGAGATGATCTTTTCATTGTTTTGATTTTCCTAAAATATCATCAATGTAATCTTCTAATATTGTTTGGATAAGATCATGTAAAATGTATGTCATAGCACATTGAAAAGTGATGCTAGCAATTTTTAGTCCAAAGGGCATTACCCAAGAACAAAAATTCCCCGAAGAGTTATGAAGGATGTTTTGTGTTGATCATCGTGGCAATGAGAATTTCTTTATAGCCGGATAATCCATCCATAAGGGAGTGCATTTCATGGCTAACATTTAGGTCAATAATTTGATAGACGTTTAGAAGGGAGAAATCATATTTAGGGAAAATGAGATTGAGATCTTGAAAGATGTTACAAATGCACAAATTTCCTAAGGCCTTGGTTATGGGTACAAAATTAGAGAACCATTATTGATAGTCAATTGTTATGATAAAATTAGCAGAGAGAATATGTTATAACAAATCTTTGATGAGAAGAGCATTATGAGGGTGTATCCTACATAGTTTTTGTAAGACATGTTCGGTGTTAGGATAAGTGAAAATATTGTGGAGGAATATTTTGGGGTTGATGCCTAGCATATTGTTGTATGACCATGTAAAGAATTGACTATATTTAAATAAGAAGGTGGTAAATTTGTTTAAGTCTTGTTAATCTAAATACTCGACCGCATTTCACTATGTGAGGTTCTTGCAGAGTCCCTATATAAATGTTGATAGTGGATTCAGTGAGTAGTGTCAATGTGTCAGGTGGTAAGGGTTTTTGAAGGTAATGCCCAGCTTCCCCCATGTGTGAGAGGATGGCTTGATTGTCTTGGCATTGGATAATGTTAATGATGGGTGAATGATCTTATATTATTTCAAGCCCAATGAGAGTAAGGGTTTTAGTATCAAGAATAATTAAATAAATACGTGGTCCTAAAGTGATGGTAATGACTAAAAACATTCGGGTGGAATGGAAGTGGTGTCATTAGTATCCATGGGGTCATCTTGTGTAGATGATGAAAATGGTTCCTGTAGTCATTTTTATGTGCCCTTAATCCCATATGTATTGGCCTATCACCCAACAGGTGTTGGGTGCTCACCCAAGGCATGTGTGCATGTCGAGCCCCTCCTTTATGTGAGCATTGTGAGAAGATATTTTTATTGACAAAAAAATAGATTTAGAAAGGTAAATAATCATGCATTCATTCTGAGAGCATAAAATGAGCTATTACACCAACATACCCATTCAGATAACAAGAGAAACATCATCTAGCAAAAATATCTAATTCATAACCTAAGTAAAAAGACACTAGGGTTTGCACCATGGACAATATATTCGAAAAAGACATATATTTATATTGATCATAGTTCTAGTAACCACATTACATTCACAAGGGTTATAAGAGATTATATGCATTACTACATATCTAACTCATGCATTAGAAATTCTAGATATTTTTCCCTTATTACAATGATTATCACACACCAATCCCTCTAGATATACTAACATTTCAACAGTCCTCTAAAGAGAACCCCAACCCCTTGAACCTCCTAATATTCTCAAAGAGCTTCACCTTCCATCCTCTCTATGATGATCTTGGCGCTTCTATCTAATCGTATCTATGTGTGTCTTTTATTTTCTCTAGAGAATACTTATAAATAAGCTCACCATACACCACCATGCCTTCCTCTAGTAGCAAATCAAATGCCAAGTGTCCCCTGTGGTCCTCTAATGAGGAATGCTTGTTCGATCCAAGCTCTCCACTTTTTGCAATGACCGCCATGCCTTCCTCTAGTAGCAAATCGAATGCCAAGTTCCCTGTGGTCCTCTAATGGGGAATGCTTGTTCGATCCAAGCTCTCCACTTTTTGCAATGATGTCTTCCTTAGAATATTCCATGCATGGAATATTCTTTCCTTTACCACCAAGCTTCTATGCTAGCACCTTATCTACTCCACATGCCTAGTCGGGTCATATTTTTCCTTGGTGCTTCTTTGAATGCCAAATATTGCTAGATCCTAAGGTCCTTTGTTCTTCTTTGCACGCATGCCCTGGTTCCTCATAAACCCTTATCATGGGTGTTTTTACCATGCACGCCCTTATCCTCACTTTGGTCTCACAAATGCATGCTCCTTTGGAACTTAGCCAAAGCATTTTAAATCCCAACATCACCCCACACTAAGCTTGTTAACCAATATTGTCTGTGAATTTTTTAAAGGATCGGGAATAGTTTGGATGGTATAACTGTGAAAGGATTATAAGAGGAATTTAAAAATCCATTTATATTTGTGTATAATATTATATTTACATTTATAAATTCCTTTGATCTAGTTGATGACACGTTGTGAAACTCCATAGATGTTTAAGATTTTAACACTAATCACGATATTAGTTTAGAGGCACATGATTAAAGCTTCATATTCTGCCATGTTGTTAGTAAAATCTAAATTTAGTTTGAATGATAGAGGAATTAGAGTCCATTAGGGATGTATAATAACAATATGTGAGCCTCCCCTTGCTAACACTTTGATCCCTTTAAGAAAAGGGTCATTTTGAGAGTGTATATTCTTATTCAAAAGTGTTGATAGATTCATTGAGAAAACATTTTTGAGGTAGTTTATTGTCAGGAAGAGGAGCTTTAGTGAGTTAATCGACAATAGATTTTCCTTTGATATATTTTTGTGAGATGAATTCAAGGTCAAAATTGGTCATAAGCATAAGAGACCAAGTGATGAATTCCTTGTGATATGGTTTAAAGTACATGATTTTAAGTGGAATGAAAATGGTAACAAAATATGTGTTTTGGTTAAGTAGGTAATCGCTGAGTTTGGAAGTTGCAAAGTACAAGGAACAATACAACTTTTCAACTTCAATATAACAAGTTTCGTAGTCATGGAGAGTGTGTCTTATATAGTAAATGACATGTGCATGACCTTTCTTGTCTTGATGGGTGAGTATGGCACCCAAGGTGTGGTTAGTAGAGGATATGCATAGGTTGAAGGGTTCCCCTTCATATCGAGGTATGAGCATAGGTGGTGATAAGAGGTATTGTTTGACGTCATCAAGGGCCTTTCAAATTTTGTGATCCCATTTAAATTTTATATCATTTTGAAGGAGGGGGTGAAAAGGCTCATAGTGATCTGAATGTTGTGAGATGAAACAGATGATCAATTGAAGCTTACCCTAAAGGTTGGGAAGATATTTTAGGTTTGATGGATGGGGCATCTCGATGATGGCTTTGATCTTGGTGGGGTCTAATTCAATGCCCCAAATAGACATGATGAACCCTAAGATTTTACTAGTGATAACATTGATCACACACTTAACGAGGTTAAGATGAAGAAATTATTGAATACAATCAAAAAATATTCCATCAAGGATGGTGAGATTATCTTTTCATTGTTTTGATTTTCCTAAAATATCATCGGTGTAGTTTTCTAATATTTTTGGATAAGATCATGTCAAATGTATGTCATAGCACATTGAAAAGTGATGTTGGAATTTTTAAGTCCAAAGGGCATTACCTTGTAATAAAAATTCCCCAAAGAGTTATGAAGGATGTTTTATGTTGATCATCGGTGGTGATGAGAATTTCTTTATAGCTAGATAATCCATCCATAAGGGAGTGCATTTCACGGCTAACATTTAGGTCAATAATTTGGTCAATGTTTAGAAGGGAGAATTCATAATTAGGAAAAATGAGATTCAGATCTTGAAAGATGTTGAAAATGCACAAATTTCCTAAGGCCTTGGTTATGGGTACAAAATTAGAGAACCATTTTGGATAGTCACTTGTTATGATAAAATTAGTAGAGAGAATATGTTTTAACAAATATTTGATGAGAAGATCTTTACGAGGGTGACTCCTACATAGTTTTTGTAAGACATGTTTGGTGTTAGGATAAGTGAAAATATTGTGGAGGAATATTTTGGGGTTTATGCCTAGCATATCATTATATGACCATGCAAATAATTGACTATATTTACATAAGAAGGTGGTAAATTTGTTTAATTCTTGTTAATCTAAATATTGACTGCATTTCACTATGTGAGGTTCTTCTTGAGTCCCCATATTAACTTCAATAGTGGATTCATTAAGAAGTGTTGATGTGTTAGGTGGTAAGGGTTTTTGAAGGTAATGGTCCACTTCCCCCATGTGTGATAGGATGGCTTGATTGTCTTAGCATTGGAGAATGTTAATGATGGGTGAATGATCTTATATCATTTTAGGCCCGATGAGAGGAAGGGTTTTAGTATCGGAATAATTAAATAAATAAGTGGCCCTAAGTGATTGTAATGACTAAAAAAATTTAGATGGGATGGAAGTGGTGTCATTAGTATCCATGGGGTCATCCTATGTAGATGATGAAGATGGTTCTTGCAGTCATTTTTATGTGCCCTTAGAAAAAAACTCTAATCCCATATGCATCGGCCTATCACCCAATGGGTGTTGTGTGCTCACCGAGGAATGTGCATGTTTTGAGCCCCTCCTTTACGTGAGCATTGTTAGAAGATATTTTCATTGACAAAAAAATAGATTCGAAAGGTAAATAATCATGCATTCATTCTAGAGAGCATAGGATGAGCTATTACACCAACATACCCATTCAGATAACAAGAGAAACATCATCTAGCAAGCAGATCTGATTCATAACCTAAGTAAAAAGACACTTTGGTTTTCACCATGGAAAATATATTCAGAATAGAGACATATATTTATATTGATCATAGTTCTAGTAACCACATTACATTCACAAGGGTCATAAGAGATTAAATGCATTACTACATATCTAACTCAGGCATTAGAAATTCTATCTATGTTTCCCTTATTAAAATGATTATCACACACCCATCCCTCTAGATATACTACCATTTCTACAATCCTCTAAAGAGAACCCCTACCCCTCGAACCTACTAATATTCCCACCGAGCTTTTCCTTCCATCCTCTCTATGATGATCTTGACACTTCTCTCTATCTACGTCCATGTGTGTCTTTTCTTTCCTTGAGCATCTTTATAAATAGGCTTAAGCACCCACCGAAATGGCTTCATCTAGTAGCGATCAAATGCCACGTGTCCATGTGGTCTTCCAATGGGGAATTCTTGTTCGATCCAAGCTCTCCACTTTCTGCAATGATGTCTTCCTTGGAATATTCTTTCCTTAACCACCAAGCTTCTATGCTAGCACCTTATCCACTCCACATGCCTAGTCGGGTCATATTTTTCCTTGGTGCTTCTTTGAATGCCAAATATTGCTAGGTCCTAAGGTCCTTTTTTTTCTTTATACGCACGCCCAGTGTTCCTCATAAACCCTTCTTAAACCCTTGTCATGGGTGTTTTTACCATGCACACCCTTATCCTCACTTTGTTCTCGCATGAGACACATGCTCCCTTTAGAACTTAGCCAACATTTTTAGGCCCAACATTACCCCACAATAAGCTTGTTAACCAATATTGTCTGTGAATTTTTAAAGGATTAGGGAATAGTTTGGATGGTGTAACTATGAAAGGATTATAAGAGGAATTAAAAATGGCTTTATATTTGTGTATAATATTATATTTAAATTTAAAAATTCCTTTAATCTAGTTGATGACACGTTGTGAAACTCCATAGATGTCTAATATTTCAACACTAATCACAATAGTAGTTTAGAGGCACATGATTAAAGCTTCATATCTTGCCATGTTGTTAGTACAATCTAAATTTAGTTTGAATGATAGAGGTATTAGAGTCCCTTAGAGATGTATAATAAGAATACGTGAGCCTCCCCTTGCTAATACTTTGATCCATTTAAGAAAAGGGTCATTTTGAGAGGGTGTATTCTTGATCAAAAGTGTTGATAGATTCATTGAGAAACCATTTTTGAGGTAGTATATTGTCGGAAGAGGAGCTTGATGAGTTGATCAACAATAGATTGTCCTTTGATATATTTTTGTGAGATGGATTCAAGGTAAAAATTGGTCATAAGCATAAGCCACCAAGTGATGAAGTCATTGTGATATTGTTTAGAGTGCATGGTTTTAAGTGGATTGAAAATGGTAACAACATATGTTTTTGGTTAAGTGGGTAATAGTAGAGTTTGGAAGTTGCAAAGTACAAGGAACAATACAACTTTTCAACTTCAATATAACAAGTTTTGTAGTCATGGAGAGTGTGGCTTATATAGTAAATGACATGCACAAGACCTTTCTTGTCTTGAAGGGTGAGAATGGCACCCAAGGTGTGGTTAGTAGAGGATATGCAAAGGTTGAAGGGTTCCCCTTCACATGGAGGTATGAGCATAGGTGGCAATAGGAGGTATTATTTGAGGTCATCAAGGGCCTTTCAACTCTTGTGATCCCATTTAAATTATATTTTTTTTTTTAAGGAGGTGATGAAAAGGATAATAGCTATCCGAAAGTTGTAAGATGAAAACGAGGATCAATTGAAGCTTACCCTAAATTTTTGGTATATATTTCAGGTTTGATGGATGGGGCATCTTGATGATGGCTTTGATCTTGGTGAGGTCTACTTCAATGGCCTGAATAGACATGATGAACCCTAAGATTTTACTAGTTAGAACATCGATCACACGATTAGCGGTGTTAAGGTGAAGAAATTATCAAATATGATGGACAAATATTCCATCAAGGATAGTGAGATGATCTTTTCATTGTTTCGATTTTCCTAAAATATAATCAATGTAGTCTTATAACATTTTTTCGATAAGATCATGTAAAATGTATGTCATAGCACATTGAAAAGTGATGCTAGCATTTTTAAGTTCAAAGGGCATTACCCAATAATAAAATATCCCCAAAAAAGTGATGAAGGATTTTTGTGTTGATCATTAGTGGCCATGAGAATTTTTTTATAGCCGAGATAATCCATCCATAAGGGAGTGCATTTCATTGCTAGCAATTAGGTCAATAATTTGTTTGATTTTTAGAAGGGAGAAGTCATCTTTAGGAAAAATGAGATTGAGATCTTGAAAGATGTTGCAAATTCACAACTTTCCTAAGGCCTTGGTTATGGGTAAAAAATTAGAGAATGATTTTGGATATTCATTTGTTATGATAAAATTAGCGGAGAGAATATTTTGTAAGAAATATTTGATGAGAAGAGATTTACGAGGGTGCATCCTACATAGTTTTTGTAAGACATGTTTGGTGTTAGGATAAATAAAAATATTATGGATGAAGTGTTGTTCCAAATCAGTAGCACCCCTGGATGTTGATCCGGCTTCTAGTTTGATACTTTAGGCATCCAGTGTGATTACAAAACATTGAATCCTCTCCCCAAGTGTGGGACTTGAAAATGGGAAAGGAATCTCTAGTTTAGAGGCTAGTTCCTCAACTCCTCGATTAGATATATCACTTACAAGTTATACAGAGGTTTCAAAATCAAAATCCTACTCTAAATTCTAAAGGGGACAGAGATAGAGAATGCAAAAATTGAAACTAGTGCTAATAAGGTGATGCACCAAAGGAGTGGTGAGCATTTTTTACTTCTACAAATTGACACAAATCATGGAAATGCAAAAAAACTTCATTCACAAATTGATAACTGTAATGGAAGGTCAGAGATGGATCAAACAACACAAACAGAGGATTAAAATTCATTCACAAAGCCTGCATTGTCATTTCCATTACCCAAAACACATGCATTACAACACTTGAGAGGAAAAATAGGCTGCAGTCTTGGAAAAGGCCTGATATTCCACAAAATCACTTCCAAGGTGAAAGAGGGAGCCTGCAATGCACAAAAATGTTCAACACTTCAAAAATGAGCCAAATCTGGCTTTTACAGTGCAAGGGACAAGCCCAGGAGAGAGAAACGTGGGAAAACATGGGAGAGATTCAACCATTGACCAAAACACAATCAAAATAGCATGTGCATTCTTACAGGCCTATCCCCGACATTTACCACCATCTTTGGGAGAGAATGCGAGCCATTCTTCATTAAAAATGATGGTTGAAACATCATTTCTACCAATGACCACGTGCGGTGGATTTTTTCAATTTTCTCTCTCAAAAATCCATCAAAATTTAAAAATTACCTTGGAATATTATAGATAATTTCACTAGATTTCCATTGATATAAAGAATGTGAAAAACCGAGCTCTGGATCGAAAGATATGGCCATTTGAAGTTTTAGGGCAAAACAGGGCCAAATCGGATTGGTGGGTGAAAATTTGAATTTTTTACCCCTTTTTTGCATTTGGGAAAATTTCCCAAAAAATCCCCATACCCCACCTTTCCAAGACATGTGGCATGTTCTGATTGGATGTGGGCCCTCTTCGCTTCTTTTTCCATCACTTTGCCCTTTGGAAAATTTTCCAAAAAAACCCCATCGGGCCGATGAGTTGAGGACATGTGGCATTCGCTGATTGGCCACGGGCCTTTCCTCCCCAAATTTTCCCGTCACTATTTTGACCATTTTTGACCTAGACACGTGGCAAAACCCCATTGGATGTGGGCTTTACCCTCCCAATTTTCCTTGCGGGCTGTCCTCTATTTTTGCCACCACCTGGACACGTGGTGCAATTCCATTGGCTCGCATTTTGGGGCGGGCTTTTCCCTTTGAAATTTCCTTTGTTTTCTCTTGGGAAAATTTCCCAAATTCTCTCCACGCCCCACCCTTCCGAGACATGTGGCCTGATTTCATTCGCTACAGGCCCTCCAAACATTTTTTACTTTTGCACCATTCCTTTGGAAAAAATCCAAATTTCCTCCCGCGCTCCGCCCTTCTGGGCTCTGGTGACATGTGGCACGACATGATTGGTCGGCGGGGGCAGCGGGCCAAAACTCACCTTTTGAATTTTGGCAAAACACTTCACCAAAATTCTAACTTCTCCTCCACCCTCTAAAATTCCGATGCCATAGGACACGTGGCACAATATTATTGGACGCGGCCTTCCCTCCAAAATTTTTCATGCGCCAACACTTAGTCAAATTTTCCAAATTTCTCCCCTAGACACGTGGCATCATCTGATTTGGCGGTGGGCCTACGGGGAAAATATTTCTTTTGAAAACTTTTGCCAAACACTTGGTGAAAATTCCAAGTTTTCCTCCGACCCCCACCACTTACTTGGACACGTGGTGGCATCTCATTGGCTGTGGGCCTTTCTAGGGAAAATTTCCCACAAAAACTCTACCAAGCCATAACTTCAAAAATACATGGAGTTAGGAGGAAAAATTTACCTTTCTGGAAAGCTAAGAAAGAGCTCTATCTAATGGTGCCATTTCCAGAAGGTTTTGAGTGCTTGAAAAGAAAAAAATTATGTCTGAGGCACAAGAGAGGGAAGAATGAAAGGAGTTAGCCACAAAATGAGTAGGGGGCACATTTTGGATAACAATTTTGGCGACTCAGAGGGGTCATCTACCTGCTGGATGAAGTTACCAGTTTCTGAAGCAATCCATTGGGCATGGAGTCATCAAATTATCTATTTGGTACCTAACTGGCTAGAGCATTGCAAGGAGGAAGATGGAATATCACCTGATGGAGCAAGGCCTGCAAACACACTTTAGGAACAGCAAGCTTGTGTCAAAGAACTTAGGGAAAACAAACTAACCTACAACAAAACAATGTGCACAAGCACTTAGAGGAATGATAAACCTAAACTAATGTGTATAAGGTGGAGAATTCCCTTCAGTAGCAATGCTTTAGATGGATTCCATTGACTGGAATCTGCAGTTCTTTGCCATCCAATGAACACAATCGGAAGGCATTGCTAACCTTACACTTTGTGACCATGTATGGGCCACTCCAAATGGCATCAAATTTTGAGTGCCTTTCCAGTTTTGCTCTATCTGCATCCCATTTTAACACTAGATCCCCAACTTGGAAGGATCTATTCTTGGCCTTTCTATCAAAGGTCTTCTTTATCAAAGCTTGATCCTTCTCCATTGCTTGGGATGCCTGATTTCTGATTTCTTGGAGCTCCATCAACTTTGCATATCTAACCTCCATGGGCTCAAACTCCAAAAGCTCCAACTGTTTCATGAGTTCTAATGTTGGCAACTCAAGTGACATAGGAAAAATTGTCTCTCTTCCATAAACAAGCTTGAATGGAGAGTTACCCGTATACCTCTTGGGAGTTATCCTATCAGCCCATAAAGCTGATTTCAATTTGGTATGCCAAGACCTCTGATTTTCATCAAGAGTCCTCTTAATGATCCTCAACAAGTTCTTGTTTGTAGATTCAGCCTAGCCATTACCCTGAGGGTAATAGTTTGATGAAGTACTTAGGTAGATCCCATTCTTGACAGCCCATTTAGTCACCTTGGATCCAATGAATGCCAATGCATTATCTAATATTATTGTGGCTAGTATGCCAAATCTGGTTTCTATTCCCTCATAGAAATTTAGGATGCTAGATTCATTTGCTTCCTTGAGTGCTACTGCTTCAGTCCATTTGGTGAAGTAATCTATGGCTATTAAAATCCACTTGTGCCCTTGACTTAAATTGGGATTAATGGCTCCAATGAAGTCTAAACCCCATTGCAAGAACGACTAGTCAACTGAAATTGGATGTAATGGAAGGGAAGCTAGTCTCTCTTTACCTATGAAGAATGCACAATTCTTGCACCTCTTGATCTATGCATAACAATCATTGAAAATCTTGGGCCAATAATAGCCAGCCCTCATGATCTTTAGAGTTGTCACTCTTGGTGCAAAATGACCACTAGCTGGTCCACCATGGAACTCTTCCAACATCCTATGAATCTGATTTGTATCGATGCATCTTAGCAGCATTCCATTCACATCTTTCTTGAACAAAACACCATCAAAAAGGGCATATGGGACAATCTGCAATCTGAAGTGTCTTCTTTGGTCTTGTTCATCTCTGGAGGGCATATGCCTATGCTTAGGAAGTGCATTATATCTTGGGTCTAGCAAGGAGTGAGGACATCATAATTCTCCTCTTGAGTGCTTCCTTTCTCATGGTTGTCTTGCAATGCCAAAACAACCTCCTTCTCATTGCATGCCTCTTTTTGTTTGCTCAAAATCAGCTGCTCACACAATCCTTTTCCTTTGACTAACTTGGTGACTTTGATCTCAATTTCATACTCCATGACATGAGTAATCCAACCTGCTCTCTTTTCATTCAAGTCTTTGTTGAGGAGGAAGTCTTTAACTCCCACGTGAGAAACCAACAACTAAACCTTGTTGTTTGAAACTAGATGCTTGAATTTCTTCAAGCTCCTGATTACTGCAAGAACATGCTTCCTAATGAAAGAATATCTCACCTCATATTCCTCTAGGCTTTGGCTGAAGAAAGCAATTGGCTTCTCATCATTGTTTTTGTTCTGCTGTACCAAAATTACAGAAATAGTATCATCACCCCCAAATGCATAGAGGATGAAATCCTTGGAGAAATCCGGGTTAATGAGAGTTAGTGCTTGAGAGATGGCTTCTTTGATTGCTTCAAAAATTTCCTTTCCTTCTATTGTCCATTTGAAAGCCATGCTTTTCTTTAACATCTTGGTGATAGGCTTGACTAGGGCTGCAAAATTTAGGACAAACCTCCAAACAAAATTTATTCTCCCCAAGAAACTTTGAAGGGCCTTCTTTTGGCTTGACAATGGTAGTGCTCTTATAGCTTCATCTCTTTCTGGATCAATTGCTAATCCTTCTTTGGAGACAATGTGGCCAAGGAGATTTCCTTCATGTGCTAAAAAAATACACTTTTTAGGATTCAAGGATACTCCAAATCTTCTACACCTTTGGAACACTTGTCTCAAATGGAAGAGGTGATCTACTGCATTTTTTGAAAAAAAGTGATATCATCAAGATATATCAGCACCATGTTGTTAATCAAACCCTTAAACACCATGTCCATTGCCCTTTGGAAAGTAGCTCCAGCGTTGGACAACCCAAATGGCATTTTCCTGTATGCATAAGTTCCCCATTTGGTTGTAAAGGTTGTCTTGAACTGATCTTCTTCCTTCACCATAATCTGATTGTATCCTGAATAGCCATCAAGTAATGAAAACCTCTCAGAGCCAGCAACAACTTGTAAAATTTTCTCCATAGAAGGAAGTGGATAATGATCCTTGAGAGATGCTCTATTCAAATCTCTGAAGTCAACACACAATCTGATTTCCCCACTTTTCTTTCTAACTGGGACCAAGTTGGTAACCCAACTAGAATGCTTGATAGGAAAAATGATTATTGATTCTATCAACTTATTCAATTCTTTTCTCATGAGAGGCTCCATGTGTGGATTGATTGGCCTTTGTTTTTTCTTGATGGGCTTAGTATTTGGATCCAATTCAATGGTGTGTTGAGCTAACTCAGGATTGAAACCCTTCAAATCTTCATAGCTCCAAGAAAACACATCAAGGAATTCTTGACAAAGCTGTATGAATTCGTACCTTTCTTGTTCAGTTGTCATCTTACCAATTTGTAATGATTTTCCTTCTTCCACCAAGATGGACACTAAATATTCTCCCTTGACTTGGATTTTTCTTTCTCCTTCCTAAACTAATCATTAGGATTGAAGATGGACTCCAAAGTAATAAGTCCCTTTAGTAGTCTGTTAGTCCTCAGCTGTACCACTTGGTCACCATACTATTGTTCCAACTTTTCCTGATTTTTAGTTGAGAACTCAGCCTTTTCTTGCAAGAAATGGATGATTTGTTGATCATGTTCAAACACTTACCAACTTACATTGTTATTTGGCACTGAAGGCCTCACAATCACATGTATGTTTGGTTGTACCTTTTCTTTTTGAATGCTTTCAACAACGTCAAAGGCTGCCCCAACTGCTGCAATCCCGTTAACAGCTTGGTTCTCTTTTCCAGGAATGGATTTTATGCCAAAGCCCTCAAAATATTAAATGAGGTCCCACACCCTATTCTTGTAACACTTGAGTAGATCATTCTTGATAGCATTCTACCCCTTAACTTGGTTGACAATCAACTCACTGTCACCAAAGACTTGCAAGTTCTTTATCCCTCTCTTGATTGACCAATGCAATCCTTGTATCAAAGCTTCATATTCAGCAGTTTTATTAGAGCATGCAAACTGAAATCTAAAATCTGAATAATACTTAACTCCTTGAGGTGAAACAAGCATAGCTTCTCCTCCTACACCTTGTCTACTTCTCGATCCATCAAAAAAAAACTACTGCCATACCTCATTGTCATCCTTGTGGTTTGACTTGATGATGCTAGGAATAGGCTGATTTTCTTCATGCATGCAATAGACTCCTAGCTCAGATTCTTCTATTTCTTGATAAGGATTAAAAGCATGCACCTTGTTTGCCCATTCATCTAGAGTTAGATCCGGGATGCTTCCAACCTTGGTGTCAGCTTCATCAGTGCTTGGATAATCTTCTTGATCAAACGCTGAACAATTTGTATTGATCTGACTTGAAGTGTAAGGCTCAATGTGGAATTTTGCAATAGGTTCTGATCTGATTGTGGCCTTGGTTCCATATCTTGTTCTAAACAATATGTGTGACCAATCAGTAGATAAGTAGCCTCCAATCTTAGCTGTGAAATACCTTGACAAACATAGGGCAAAGAGTGGTGGAAGGTCTATTACTGAGACATCTTGTAAAACAAAAACATTGGAGCATACATGTAAGGTAAGACTCAAGTTTTTTATTACTCCAATTGTTGTTATTATTGTCCCATCCAATTGCACTACCCCTTTGGATATGACTTCATACTAGATTCCCAACTGATTAGCTATTTGCTTGGGCATTACTGAACTACTTGCCCTAGAATCAATAATGCAATTGTGTACTAGTTGGTTCCCAATTATTAATGAAACATATAATGGAGGGGGTTTCAACATTTTACCTTGTTGTCCTCCATGATTCCCCTTAGGCTGGGAAGCATTTGTGAGCACCTTCTCTTGCATTTGGACTTGCTAGTTTCAAGTTGACCAGTCCTTCATGGTAGCTTGTAACAAATCTCTTTGGCCTGGGATAGATAGTGATTCCCACATTGATATGTTTACATTTGTCTTCTTCATCTGATCAATGATATTGAATGGGGATGAAGTATCCCTTTGCTTTCCCCTGGCTTGCACATTCATTCCTTGCATATGGGTAGTAGCAACTGGCATTTGAGTTGGCCTAGGGGCTGTTTTAGGTAGCCCTTATGTGCTTGGAGCTAAATTTTGTTTGCCAATAATTTGTGGAGTGAAAGGAGGTTGTGGATTGTTTGGAGCTAATGGTTGTTCTTCACCCAAATTTCTCCTCTTTGACCTTGTGTTGGCTGCAACACTTTGGGAAACCATTTTATTCATGCCACAAAAATCTTCTACCTACCAGTTTGCAAGTGTGGTATCATTTGGAGCTGATTGCTGCTGGAATGTTTCTTGTTGCTGGTTATTTCCTTGAATACCTTCACCCTTCACACCAGTTGTTGTCACCATTAATGATTAATTCAAGGCACCATTGAAGCACATGGATTGGCTATGAGGTTCATTGCATGGGAAACACCAATCATACTCCTGCTATATTGTTTTGTATTGGCACTAATGTTTTAGATGAAGATGTAGCATTAGGATTATAGGGTTGAAATGGTCTACCGACAGGAGGTCTTGCTTGGTTTAAATTTGCAGCTGGGTTGGGTGGTCTTTGAGGTTGGTATGGCTGCCTGTTATGCTGAGCTTGAGGCTGGAAGGAAGGTCTAAAATCTTGGGCTTGCTGTCTCTTGAGTGTAACCAGCTCATTACCTAAATTTTGCAACTACTTCATGACTTCTGAAGTTCATTTGAGGCACTAGAAGATGAAGTAGAAGCTTCACTTGAATTCTAGTTTCTAAGAGTGGGAATAGGAGCTAAATTAGGCACTTGGCTAGTACTTGGGCTCTCTAAACTTGGAAATAATGTCATTGGAGGCCTAGGAGCTAGCTTGCCAGCTTGAATCAAATAATTTTCAGCTCTAATGGCAATGCTATAAGCAAGAAGAATAGTTGTGCCTCCCATGGATTGAATTAACATAGAAATATTAGAATTTAAAGCCTTAAGGTAATATAGAAAATCACCTTCTCTGTTAGCCTAATCGCCACTAGAACTCTCTCCCAAGTCCTTTCAAATCTGAAGTTTGAAGTTGAAGTTGGTCACTTTGTTCATTTGGAGCTCTCTTGATGGTTGTCAGTTGTTCCAAAAGGGACAAGTTGTCTCCTTTCTCTCCAAAATAATCATGGAGAGCTATGCATAGTTGGTTCCAATTTGGAATAGAACCCGAGGCAAGACTCCTAAACCATTACAGAGCTTTCCCTTTGAATGAAGATGTCATCATTTTGATACCAACTTGCATTTCATTAATCTCATGGATTGTACAAATATTAGAAATATCATTGACATGATCACCAGGAGTATTTTGATTCTCTCCAGAAAGTATGGGATGTTCTTCAATGCTACAACTGGAATTGGATTTTGTGCATTGAGAGCAAGTGGGCTACTGCCAGTGAAATTGACATAGGGGTTGTTTTGTGCCATTCTGATTGGCCTTAGAACCCTTGTTGATTGAATGAAGGGCCTACCAGGGAGGAGTTGAGAGAGTTCTATTTGGTGGAGATGGAGACCTCTAAATTCTCCTCCCTCTTTGCCTTCTTCTTGGAGATAACTATATATACTCAAAAAAAACCTCTTCTTCTCCATCTCTTGACCTAGTGGTGATTCTTCTCATGAGTTTTTAGGCCTGCACTGATAAAACCAGCTGATTCTTCCTCCTTGGAGTCATCAGATGTGCAATTTAGGGCTCTTTTAAGAAAGAAACTTACAACAAATGCACATTAATTTTGTTGCAAAGAAGATGAAGACCTCTAAGGTCCCACCAGATGCCAAAACTGTTGCTGCAAATCAGTAGCACCCTTAGATGTTGATCAGGCTTCTAGTTTGATACTTTAGGCATCTAGTGTGATTGCACAACATTGAATCCTCTCCCCAAGTGTGGGACTTGAAAATGGGAAAGGAATATCTAGTTTAGAGGCTGGTTCCTCAACTCCTCTGATCAGATATATCACTTACAAGTTATACAGAGGTTTCAAACTCAAAATTCCTACTCTAAATTCCAAAGGGGATAGAGATAGAGAATGTAAAAACTGAAACTAGTGCTAATAAGGTGATGCACCAAAGGAGTGGTGAGCATTTTTACTTTTGCAGATTGACACAAATCATGGAAATGCAACAAAAATTCATGCACAAACTGATAAACTGTAATGGAAGGTCAGAGATGGATAAAACAACACAAATAGAGGATCAAAATTCATTCACAAAGCCTGCATTGTCATTTCCATTACCCAAAACACGTGCATTACAACACCCGAGAGGAAAAATAGGCTGTAGTCTTGAGAATGCCTGATATTCCACAAAATCACTTCCAAGGTGAAAGAGGGAGCTGCAATGCACAAAAATGTTCAACACTTAAAAATGAGCCAAATTTGGCTTTTACGGTCAAGGATGAGCCTAGGAGAGAAACATGGGAAAATGTGGGAGACATTCAACCATTGACTAGAACACAATAAAAATAGCATGGGCATCCTTACAGGCCCATCCCTTGACATTTTCCACCATACTTTGGGAGAGATGTGAGCCATTCTTCATTAAAAACGGTGGTTGAAACGTCATTTCTACCCATGACCACGTGTCGAGGTGTTTTTCAATTTTGTCTCTCCAAAATCCATCAAAATGTAAAAATGACCCTGAAATCTTGTAGAGAATTTCACCAAATTTCCATTTATATAAAGAACGCAAAAACTCGAGCTTTGGATCGAAAGATATGGCCGTTTGAAGTTTTAGGGCAAAACAGGCCAAATTGGATCAAGCGGCAAAAATTTGAATTTTTTACCCCTTTTTTGCATTTGGGAAAATTTCCCAAAAAATCCCCGTGCCTCACCTTTTCGGGACATGTGGAATGTTCTGATTGGATGCGGGCCCTCTGTGCTTCATTTTCCATCACTTTTCCCTTTGGAAAATTTTCCAAAAAAAACCCCTCCAAACCGATGAGTTGAGGACACATGGCATTCACTGATTGGCCGCAGGCCTTTCCTCCCAAATTTTCCCGTCAACTTTTTGACCATTTTTGACCTAGACACTTGGCAAAACCCCACTTTGGATGTGGGCTTTACCCTCCCAATTTTCCTCATGCGGGCTGTCCTCTATTTTTGCCGCCACCTAGACACGTGGCACAATTCCATTGGCTCGCATTTTGGGGGCGGCTTTTCCTTTGAAATTTCCTTTGTTTTCTCTTGGGAAAATTTCCCAAATTCTCCCCGTGTCCACCCTTCTTGGACACGTGGCATGATTTCATTCACCGCGGGCCCTCCATGAGACATTTTTACTTTTGCACCATTCCTTTGGAAAAAATCCAAATTTCCTCCCACGCTCCACCTTTCCGGGCTCCGGTGACACGTGGCATGACATGATTGGTCGGCGAATGGGGCCGGTGGGCAAAAAACTCACCTTTTGAATTTTGGAAAAACACTTCGCCAAAATTCTAACTTCTCCTCCACCCTCCGAAATTCTGACACCGTAGGACACGTGGCGCAATATTATTGGACGTGGGCCTTCCCTCCAAAATTTTCCATGCACCAACACTTAGTCAAAATTTCCAAATTTCTCCCCTAGACACGTGGCATCATCTGATTCGGCGGCGGACTGCGGGGAAAATATTTATTTTGAAAAAAATTTCCAAACACTTGGTGAAAATTCCATGTTTTCCTCTAACCCCTGCCACTTCCGGGACACGTGGCGACATCTCATCAGTGCAGGCCTTTTAGGAAAAATTTCCCACAAAAACTCCACCAAGCCATAACTTCAAAAATACATGGAGTTAGGAGGAAAACTTTACCTTTCTGGAAAGATGACAAAGAGATCTATTCAATGGTGCCATTTCTAGAAGGTTTTGAGTGCCTAAAAAGCAAAAAATTATGTCTGAGGCACAAGATAAGGAATAATGAAAGGAGTTAGCCACAAAATGAGCAGGGGGTACATTTTGGATAACAGGAAGATTTAGGGGTTGATGCCTAGCATATTATTATATGACCAGTCAAAGAATTGACTATATTTAGATAATATGGTTGTAAATTTGTTTAAGTTTTGTTAATCTAAATATTGATTTAATTTAACTATGTGAGGTTCTTGCGGAGTCCCTATATTAATGTCGATAGTGGATTCATTGAGAAGTGTTGATGTGTCAGGTGGTAAGGGTTTTTTAAGGTAATGGACCTCTTCCCCCATGTGTGAGAGGATGGATTGATTGTCTTAGCATTGGATAATGTTAATTATAGGTGAATGATCTTATATCATTTCAGGCCCGATGAGAGGAAGGGTTTTAGGATCGGGAATAATTAAATAAATAAGTGGTCCTAAAGTGATGGTAATGACTAAAAAATTTATGTGGGATAAAAGTGGTGTCATTAGTATCCATGGGTTCATTCTTTGTAGATGATGAAGATGGTTCATTTATTCATTTTTATGTTCCCTTAGAAAAACACTCTAATCCCATGGACATCGAAAAATAACCCAACAGTGCTAGGTGCTCACTCGAGGCACGTGTGTGTGCCAAGCCCCTCCTTTATGTGAGAATTGTGAGAAGATATTTTCATTGACAGAAAATTAGATTTAGAAAGGTAAACAATCATGTATTCATTACGAGAGCATAGGATGATCTATTACACCAACATACCCATTCGGATAACAAGAGAAACATCATCTAGCAAGCAGATCTTATTCATAACCTAAGTAAAAAGACACTATGGTTTTCACCATGGAAAATATATTCGAATAGAGACATATATTTATATTGATCATAGTTCTAGTAACCACATTACATTCACAAGGGTCATAAGAAATTAAATGCATTACTACATATCTAACTCATGCATTAGAAATTCTATCTATGTTTCCCTTATTGAAATGATTATCACAGACCCATCCCTCTAGATATACTACCATTTCTACAATCCTCTAAAGAGAACCCCAACCCCTAGAACCTCCTAATATTCCCACAGAGCTTCACCTTCCATCCTCTCTATGATAATCTTGACGCTTCTCTCTATCTGCGTCCATGTGTGTCTTTTCTTTTCTCTAGAGCATCTTTATAAATAGGCTTAGCACCCATTGACATGGCTTTCTCTAGTAGCAAATCGAATTTCACGTGTCCATGTGGTCCTCCAATGGGGAATTATTGTTTTGATCCAAGCTCTCCACTTTTTGCAATGATGTCTTCCTTGGAATATTCCATGCGTGGAATATTATTTCCTTGACAACCAAGCTTCTATGCTGGCACCTCATCCACTCCGCATGCCTAGCCGGGTCACTTTTTTCCTTGGTGCTTCTTTGAATGCCAAATATAGCTAGGTCATAAGGTCCTTTGTTCTTATTTGCATGTGCACCATGGTTCCTCATTAACCCTTCTTAAACCCTTGTCATGCTTGTTTTTACCTTGCACAACCTTATCCTCATTGGTCTCGTACATGCATGCTCCTTTGGAACTTAGCCAATATTTTGAGGCCCAACATCACCCCACACTAAGATTTTTATTCATCCTCGGAAACATCCTCTCTTGAAAGAAATAAATAATGACGGGACTTTGAATGGTTGGAATAAATATTGAAGGAATGAAAAATGAGAAATATAAGAAATAAAGAATGTAGGAATGAAGAATAATATGTTTATTGTTGAAGAGTAAGTGAGAAATCCTTCCTTATATCTTCCTTAATATTTTCCCGAGAATTCACTTCACCATGCACCTATTGATAGAAGTCACCTACTAGGGTGTTTAGCTCATCAAAACTTACTTCATCATCCTTAGCATTCAATGTTCTCACAATTTTTTTCAACTACTTGCTTTGAGGTCGTCCCAATGCATCCATCCTGCAGTGATCGGGGATATAATTACTTGAGCCGAGTTTTGATCAATCCTGTAAGGTCTTGATGGATTCTGACTTCTTCTCTACTTCAGATAGGATCTTATCCCACTCTACCCTATTTACCTTATTTTTCTCCTGAAACTCCTTGAGATCTACCTCATGTGTAGTAACTATAATGCTTGCTACTCTATCTCTATCAATGCAATTATCATAAGCAGCTTCAATTATCCAAGTAATAGTCTTTACAGTGGCAAGGAGATTAGTGTATTGAGAAACTATCTCCAAAACCTTCTAATTTTCCTCTTTCCCCTGGCATGCTAGTGCCTCTTCTGCTAACTCTAAGGTGAGTGACCACCTTTTCATCATGAGGATGGGAGTCAAGTCTTCCAAGAATTACAAGGTTTACTCAATATTTTTGTTTAGGTGGGTTCATATGTGGATGCTTCAATATAATAGCATATGTAATCATCTCAATTTTATTTTATACCTCGCACACCTTTTCCTTTTCTTCCTTCAGATTGAGCCTTAAGCGTGTGTTTAATCATCTCTTCTGATTCATATCCTTTCTCTTTTTAATGAGATCCTTTTTTTTCTTCTCCAATTATCCTTCTAGGAATCTCACCCTGTCATTCCTCCCAAAGAGTCTTACTTCCACCTCAACTGACACCTTGTTGAGTGCATTGTAGATGTGCTCATTAGACAACTATTGAGCATTCACTAGTAGGTTTATTCCTTCATTCTTTGGCCTCTTCATGCTGCCCCTTCACTTACTTCAAACTTAGGTTTATTGACATGGGACTCAAATGCCCAAGATAATATTTTATTGGTTTGGGGGTACGCGCCCTCTTACTCAAATGAATACCATGTAATGAGGTGGTCTTCAAGTATGGTACTATGGAAGCATTCGCATGATACCTTATTTGGGTTCTTGATGTAACTCCTCCCTTACCCTTCGCTGCTATCACACCTTTTCCTCCCATGCACACTTTGCTTTTGGAAAGCTCACTGCTAGGATGGGATCTCAACCTATGTTTCCATACTCCTTCCTATTTTTTCCTCCTCTATCTCCTTGATTATCTAATCAGCATTTTACTCCACTAACTTATCTATTATACCCACTATTTCTATTTTTGTGGCCTCTTTTATCTCGGTCCTTGGTGAGGCTAGGGGTCCTCTCGATCCTTTTATTTACTTCTTCAATCTATCCTTTTCCTTGAGTTCCTTACTCTTCTCCACCCTTTTCTTCATTTCCTTTGTCTTCAAATTTGTGTACCTCATATACCAAATGGTCTTGACCCTCGTCATGCTCGTCATCATCCCTTTCACCTCTGTAGGCCTCCAGGATTTTTGTTTCTTTTGAGTCTTCCTCTCCCTATACATTATGTTTCTTCTTGGTTAGGGATTCTTCTCTCTCTTCCTCAGTAGGTGATTCCCCCTTGGCAAGTCTTCTTTCTCTGGAACCTCTTCCTTGGGTGTCTTTTCTTTCTCCTTAATGGGATAATTCTTTATGTGAGCATATGTACTTGTCTTGCACTTTGACTCCGGTGCGCACATAGATTGTAATGTTTGCACACTTGGTTCTTTCTTCTCTGACACATTTTACCTCTCCCTATTTCTTGGTGCGGCCTTCTTTCTTCTAGTGGGTTCTTCTAGGATGGATACGTCACTCTCTAAGTAGGTTCCCTTCTCATACTTTGGCTTGATTTAAAAGTATACTATCACTATGGTCCTTCTAGCAATTGGCAGTGTCACTAATTTTTTCATGCCAACCTCATAGGATACATATTTCTCCACATAAGTGTTCTTCTTGGGATATAACAGCATCCTTCATAGCTCATGTTGGTCTGGTCCACCTCGATAAGGTCAAAAATTAGTCCTTTGGACTCCTTGAAGTGGTTGACCACTACTTGTAAATATTGTGTAGTGAAAGAGAAGGGTAGTGTACACCATGGACCCATTTGTAACCTCTTTCGGTGAAGGAGAATGAATATATCCTTCTTTACACAAATTTGAAAGGAGACCCTGAGAAAATATGATCAATGCACCACAATTTAACTCTCACGAGTTGTCACTTCTAAAGAATGGTGATATTTCCTAAACAAGGCTAAGGTTACTAAAGACATTATGGAATCCTGATTATTCATATTTTGGTAGTAGAATTTATACATTTGTGGACACACAGGGAAAACAGGGGTAGTTCAGGATGGATTCATTGTTTTTGAATAATTTTGGTGGGAGATTAAGTAGGATAAAATTGATTATACCAGATCTTTGAGAGACTTCACAACAATTGGAAAGATAAATGACAAAAAGCTTCAAATAGCTAAAATATTCCTTCAACTAGAAGGTGTGCATCAATGGAGGCCCATATTTGCATGGTTTCACACAATCTCCAAGAATTTAACATGAAGGCTCGAGCTAAAGACTCAATTAAACATCAAAGACCCTAGTTCCTCATGCCTAAGATACACTCAAGGCTTACAGACAATCTTTATCAACAAATGATAGTGAAGTGATTTTAAATTGTTTATCTCATTACAGGATGAAGGCTCTTCTTGAAATGAAATTGCAAATGCCACTAAACTATCACAGGGATGAGATCCTGTGTGATTTAGAGGGACTTTAACACAAGATTGCAATAGGAATAAGAAAAACTACTTGCAGACATTTTGAAATAAAGAAGACACAAATTGGTCCAAGATTGACACAGATTAATTTGAAATTGATTAGATTCATCAGTAGGGAAAGTTTCTTTGAAACAGTCTCAGAGCTTGTCAATGGTTGTACACTCACAACCAACTTGATGTGATTGAAATCTAAAACATAGGAAATTAACAGGTTTCTCATATTGGTCTCTCAGGAAGATGGGCTCTCTCAAATTTTCTCTTAAGAATTCAACCCCGACCATTTGCAAGAGTATTCTCATTGCATTTATACATTTCACTTGCTCACTCATCATCCCAAATTTCCCCCCAAAAAAAGAATATTCAAGGAACCTTTGCTTGTTACCAATTTTCTCTCAGAAAGTGACGTTTAACAAATTCATACCAAAAGCTACCAGGTGGACAAATCATGAACTGATCACATTTCTCTAGACCCTCGACTAATGACTAGGATGCCATGCCACAACTTTTTGATAGTCCTTTTAATCATTCTTTTATTCTTTCATGTGAGAAATCCCCATTTTAATCATTTTCGGTGGCTCTGTATAGTTGGATCTGACAGGTAATCCTTTTCACCCTCGAGGCAACACCTTTTTCATCCTTTACACTGTGAACCTCCATCATTTCATCCTTTTCCCATTCTTTCCTCTGCAACTCTACTCCATCCATAACTTCTCTAGTAATTCACATTTTTGCAAGTGCTCGAATTCCAACTTCAAAATATCAACCTTAACAATCCTTGGACTCACAAATTAAGTTCTAAATCCATTCAATGGCACTTTGTAGACAAAAATGACAAGGAATTTCATCAAAAAATGATGAAAAATAGTGCATATTCACATCTCTAGGAGTCTTGGAGAAAAAATGGTGGAAAAATAGATGTAATGCACAACAACCATTGATTCTTCCCCTTCTCAACTTTAGATTAGAGTCATCCACATGTTTCCTTGGTGCAACTACAAAGGTGAGAGTACGAGGGCAAAGTTTCCAAACAAGCGCGGGCCTTCCACATGCCCTGGGCCCAAGAAAAATGCCTTTTGGCCTTTGAAAAGTCTCAGTATAAAAGGAGCCAGTGGAAGCCTCCACGTGTCTCCTTGGCACACCTTTGAGTATGGTCCCAAAAGTGAGACCCCAAAACAAGTGTGGGCTCACCACGTGTCTCAATCCGATAGAGTTGTTGAAAAATTTTAAGGACCAGTGGAAGGCACCATGTGTCTAGGGTTCGAGACAGTTTTCCTTGGCCGTTGAAAAGTCCAAGCAAGGGAAGAGTGAGAAAACCTCCAAGTGTCCTCTTGGCACTTCTTCAAAATAAAATTTAGGGGTAGGTCCCCAAATAGGCATGGTCCCTCCACATGTCCCAGGCCTTTAGAAAGTTTCTTGAAAATTTTAAGTATAAGAGAGGAGCCGAGCGGAAGCCTCCACGTGTCTCCCTAGCACAACTTTGAGATGGTCCCCAAAAGCGGAGACCCCAAAAAGCGGGCTCACCACATGTCCCCTTGGTGCAACTATAAGGTGGGACCCTGAGGTGGATCCTCAAATGAGCACCAGCCCTCCACGTGTCCATGGTCATGATAAAGATGCACCAGCCACATGAAAAAAAAGTCTAAGTCTGGGCAAAGGCAAGTGGAAACCTCCACGTGTCTCCCCGGCAACTCCAAGGTCAAACCAAAGGTGAAATTTTTAGATGAGCATCGGCCCTCCATATGGACAAGTTTTGAGTTGAAGTGGGCCTTAGAGTTTCAAAGTGCCCCATGCGAGCCACATCCAATAGAAAGGGCCACGTTTCCACAGATGTTGAGATATAAATTTGATGGGGAAAACACACCCATCAAACCATAAAATGTAGGAAAATCACCATTTGCACCCAAAAATGAATCTTTCTTTAAGGACAGAGAATTTGGAAATGATATAAGGCCCAAATGTGATCCACCAAGAGCCACATCCAATCAAAAAGGACCACTTTTCCATAGGTATTGGGACAAAAATTGATAGGGAAAACAAAACGTGACTGTGGAAAAATGGAAGGAAGGAAAAAACTGATTTTACGCCCAAGTTACAAATTCTTTCACATGGATAGAGGAATGGAAAAAAAATTCTAGACTTAAAGTGATCCTCGACCAAAGGAAAAGACTAATCATGGCAACCAAATGAAGGACAGAGCTTTCATGCATCAATATGGGGAGATAGAAAATATGACAAAAGAGCCCACAAACTAAAGAATTTCAAGGACAAATGGGGTGAGATCAAATTGAGCACCAACATCAGCTCCGACTCGGGGATGGGCACTCCCTGTGAGTGCCACAAGAACAAATAGTAGACCAAGTGCCAAAAATAAACCATTGGGAAATGGAGTCAAAGAACAAGCTTGCAGAGAAGAACAATAATAACCAACTCCCCCAAGGATGAACCAGAAACCAACAAAATGGCCACCAAGGACCAGGATGAAAAACAAAATAGAAAAACATGAAAAAAAAAAAACCAAAAGACTATACACTGTATAATGGTGTATACCTTGATTATGAGAAATCAATCAAGGAAATGTTTCAAATGCCTGCCATTAACAGGAAATTCAAGCAATTCCCCATCTAAGTCTTTTAAGAAGAAGGTATGTTCACCAATTCAAATGTCAATTGAATAAGGGCCCATCCACAATGCATCAAACTTTCCATGTTTTCCCTTATCCTCATGCCTACTATCCCACAATAGCACAAGATCTCCCACACTAAAAGCTCTTGGAGTCACTTTCTTATCAAACAAATTCTTCAATTTCTCTCTGAATTTTACATGCCTCTGATGGGATGCCCTTCTTTCTTCATCTAACTCAACAATCTGATTTATGTGAGCATCATAGGGACTAACCTCTTGATCTTCCAGTTGTTGAAGAAATTGAAAAGAAGACAATTGCATATGCAGGGGCAACGAGAGCTTGAGTTCCATACACCAACTCAAATGGGATTTTTCCAGTAGCTCATTTAATAGTGATTCGATCAGCCCAAACAAAAATTTCAACCTCACCCCACTTCCTTTTGTTCAACTCCAAAGTTCTTCTAATTATCTTCAACATATTTTTATTGTTGGACTCTACTTGTCCATTTCCTTGGGGATTATAATTAGAAGCATATGTCAAATTGATCCCATATTCATGGCACATGGCCACCAAAGGTTTAGCTCAAAATCTCATGGCATTATCAACAACTATTTTGGCAGGTACCCCAAATCTACAAATGATATAATTCAGGACAAAATCCATGACAATTTGGTGAGTTTCCTTCTTGGTGGGGATTGCCTCCACCCACTTGGTGAAGTAATCTATGGCCACTAGTATCCACTTATGGCCTGCACTTGAAGGATCAAAATTTCCCCAATGAAATCCATTCCCCATTGCCTAAATGGGGCTTCAACTGATACAGGATTGCAAAGGAAGGGAGCCTAAAGCTTTTAGTCTTCCAGAAAAGCATTGGCAACTTTCACATTTCTTACCAACAGAGTTGTATCCTTGAAGAGAGTTGGCCACCAATAACCAGCCCTTAAGATTTTATGAGTTGTGACTCTTCCAAAAAATGTCCCCCAAAAATCCTCCATGGAGATCAACAATTATCTTAGGGGCTTCATCTTCAGTAATGCATCTTAAGAGAACTCCCTCAGGGTTCTTCCAAGCTAACCCAAAATCAGTAATGACATATTTTTGGGAAGCTAACTTAAGTGCTCTTTTTACGATTCTTTCTCAAATGTTCAGGGCATTGTAGATGTTTGAGATAAAAAATGATGTCCTTGTACCATTCAAATTTATCAGTTTTTCAAGGACATTCAACCTTTCTTCTTCAACTTCATTTACCTCAATTGTCTGCAGATTTCTCTCTGCCATAAGTTTTCCAGAGGCCCAAACCTCTGACCAATTTTTTTGTTTGGATATCCATATCATACTCTTGCAATTTGTTTACCCATCGGCATCTCTTTTTTCTTGAAACCTCCATTTCTGATAGGATATCTTTCACCATGGTGTGGGAACATAAGAAATGATTTTGGAACTCAGAATATATGGCCTAAAGACCTTTGTTGCTTTTACCAAAGAAAATGCCTACTTCTCCATGATAGTATACTTTAGCTCAGCTCCTTGTAATGCCTTACTAAAAAAGGCAATTGGTCTTTCAGCTCCCTCATCATCCTTCTGCAACAATACAGATGCAATAGTACTTTTTGAAGCAAAAGAAAACATTTGGAAAGCCTTCTTATAATCTGAGAGCTGCTAAAATAGGGGCATTCTTTAATGCTTCTTTGATCCCAACAAAAATCTTGAATAGCTTCTTCTTCCCATTTGATACTTTGGTCTTTCTTTAGCATGCTTAGTGATTGGGATAGTTAGTTCAGCAAAGTTGGAGATAAATCTCCTAATAAAATTAATCTTCCCAAAAAGGATTGAATTCCCTTCTTGGTTCTTGGAATGGGGACTTTGTTGATGGCTTCTACCCTTTCAGGATCAATCATGACCCCTTCCTTTGACACAATGTGTCCAAGTAGCTTTGCTTTCTAAACTCCAAAATGGCACTTCTTGGGATTTAGTGAAATACCATACTCTCACATCTTAACAACATTTTTTCTAAGTGTTGCAGGTGGTCACTCCTTTTTCTAGAGAAAATAGTCACATCATCTTGATATACAACAATGAAATCATTAATATAGCTAGAAAGCTACATCCATTTCTCTTTGGAAAGTGGCTCCAACATTCATTAGACCAAAAGGCATTCTAACATATACATATGTTCCCCAAGGAGTGGTAAAGGTAGTCTTGATTCACTCTGATTCCTTCACAACTACCTGGTTATATCCAAAAAAACCATCCAAGGTGGATAAAAATTCCGAACCAGTAACCAATTGTAACATATTGTCCATATTTGGCAGAGGGTAGTTATCCTTCATTGATGCTCTATTCAAGTTTCTAAAGTCCACACACAACCTTATATCTCCATTCTTCTTTCTTAGAGTACCAAGTTTGCAACCCATGATGAGTACCTTGTGGGTTGTATGATTCCTCCATCCCTCAATTTTTCAATTCTTCTTGCATCTTCAGGGAAAGGAGTGGATTGATTGGCCTCTGTTTCTACCTAAATGGCTTGGCAGAAGCTTCTAAGGGAATTTCATGCTTGAAAAATATCCTCTCTATATGCTTTCAGTTCAGAATAAGACCATGCTAAGTAGTCCTAGTATTTCTTCAACAATTGGACATACGACTACTTTTCTTCCTTGCTTAGATTGCTACCTAGCCAGATCTTACGTGGTTTATCCTTTGTGCCCAGGTCATGCTCTTCAACATCCCTCGAGGCTGACATGTGTCTGTTGACAATGCAATCAACATTATCAAAGTTTGATTCAAGTGCTACCAAACCTCTGGGAATAGTATTAGTCTTCAACTGAATGATGTCTTTTCCAAATAAAGTCTCCTTTCCATCATCCACACAAACCATTGGCTCCCAATCTATATGTTGATCAACAAATTCTCCTTGGTTCTACAAAAACCTTTGCACCTAGGCATCATCTTCAAACACTTGCTAGTGTTTAACATTGTCAGGAATAGATGGCCTAGTCAATACCTCAATATTATACTCACAATAGGGGATATAGTATAATTTTCAAATCTAGACCCCAATATGGCCAATTTTTCTGCTAGAGTATTGTTCTTCCTATCGTGATGTATTATGTTGAAGGAGTCAAACATCTCAATGAAATCCCAGACTTGCATGCTTATACTGCTTCATTCTCTAATTTTTTGTTGCATACAATTTTCTAACCTACTTGACAATTAGCTCTGAATCTCCTTTAACAATGATGTCTCTAATACCATATTTCCAAGCAATTCTTAAACCCAATAATAGTGCTTCATATTCAACAATATTGTTAGTGCACTCAAAGTTGAGTTTAAAAGAGAAAACAAACTCTTCTTGGCCTGGAGATATCAAAACAATACCAACACCATTTCCAAATTTAGAGCAAGCCCCATCAAAAAACAAAGTCCAAGGAGAACCTACTTGATTAAGAGACTTGCATTGATCAATTTTGTGCTCTTTACCATCAAAATCCAACAAAGTTATCTACATCAGTGTCAATGTATAACACTTCATAGGAAGCATTATTGGGATCCTCAATGAGATGTAGCATCTTCTTTTCACCATACAACTTTACAAGGCTTCCCTCAATAGGTATAGTGGAAAAAGACATATCCATTTGCACACTACCACCCACACTAGCAGCCCACTTTCTTGATAACAACATTCCCCATTTGGCAGGGACAATCAACAATAACAACATCTAGTTTTAAGTTCTTTCCTGGGTAAGCTGCAAGTTGCACTATCAGACCCTTGACACATCCAACCACTGGCACCTCTCTGGAATCCATGGCAGTGCACTTCCCATAAGTTGTTGTCACTTTGATATCTAATTCATTCATGACCTCAAGAGGCATAACATTGCATGATGCTCTAGAATCAAACATACAATTGTGTAACAACCTGTCCTTAATAATCAGAGTAGTGAAAAATGGATCTACATTTAATTGGGACTCAACCAAGGATGTTCCCAAATATACTTCAGGTGGCTCATCTAGTTCTTCCAGCACTTGGGGTTTTTTCAACTCTGAAATGGTAGGAGGAGTCTCAACATTGTTTACATTTCTACCTTGGGTAATATTTTCTTCTTTCAATCCCAAATACTCAAAGGCCCTTTTCTTGTGCTCAGGAATCCTAAGCAGCTCAACAATTGGAACAAAAATCTTGATCTGACTCAAGACTTGGGCAATGTCATAAGGAACATATTTGGGAAAGGCAACATTTGGAGGAAGACTAAGAAACTCATCGACAACAAAGGATTTTTTCATGGTCTGAGCATGGGCAGGGATACCATTTTTTTTTGGGGACACAAGGCTTTTCTAGATGTATCTTTCTTAGGAGTTTCTTTTGAGATATTGGTGAGAACTGGAGTTTTTGGTTTGGCTTGAGGCCCTGCCCCTTTGAAAACTTTACTCCTAGTGTTATATTCCTTTTCATGGCCAACTACAACATTCATTAACAACTGCCTATCCTCCTCAAAAGGGATTCCTCCATCATACTTTTTAATCATTAATGCCCTTAAGTATTCAAAATCATTACTAGGAAATTCAAAATCTTGTACCATATCTATTTCAAAAGTATGAGAGGGAGGAAGGGGTAATACCCGGTGGATGTAATCCCAAAAATCTGTAGCAGTTCTGGCACTTTAATTAATTCAATCAAAGTTGCTCCTTGTTGTGAGCTTGTAGAGCACCCCACCATGCACACATCATCATCAATGTCATCATCAACTTCCTCAACTTCTTTGTCTTCATCACATGGGGCATGTGGCAAGAAACATCTATCACACCACTCAATTTCATTGGCTTCTTCCATAGTAGCAACTCTAGCAGTCAAAGGATCAGGCACAATTCTATTCTCATGGGCTTGGGGCTGTCTATTTCCTGATCCCATGAGTCCTTTTCCTCTGTCATCAGATCTCTTGATCACCCCTAGGATGATTGGAAAATATTTCTTGACCTTGTGGCTTTATGATGACCTTGGGAACCTTGTCCAATCCCCTTCTCTTCTCTGGCCAGTTTATAGGATATTTCCTTAACAACTCGGCCAAAGTTTTCACAACCTCCTCCAGATCCACAACTTTACTTGACTGAGGCTTCTCTGGATTGATCAGCTTGATGCCTTCTCTCTTAGGAGGTTTACCAATTGCCTTGATGTTATTTTCAATCTGCAAAAGCCATGGTGAAGGCTTGCCTCAATGTTGTTGGGTTCTTGTCTCTTAAATAATAGGCAACTTTCTTATCAAAAGCATCAGAGTATTTTATTAAACAAGAAACATCACTTGGCCTCAGGATCACAGGTAGCCTATTTAGGGTCTTATTGAACCTTGTATTGAAGTCATGAATAAACTCATTAGGATTATTTTTATATTTTCAAATTCTGATAAAAGAAACCTAGGGTCTTGTTTTATCTCCATACTTGCAATCTAAAAGCATTCTTCATCTCTATCCATGAATCAATGGAATTATCTGGAAAAGATTTATACCAGTCCCATGCATCCTCCTCTAGAGTATGAATAAACAAATTTATGTACACATCCTCAAATTCATCTCAAAGTCTTCCATCATATTGATAAAAAAATTTTAAGTGTTGATCCCCAGTAATGGCATTATTTCCTTGAAATTTAGGCAATCTATTTCTAACATCTTGGGGCACAACATTTGGATATCTAGCCATACCTCTAAAATCTATAGGACCAAAAGTGTTCACAAAAAATGGAGGTCTGGTGGGGGCTGGGCCATATTGTTTTGGGGAGGTGATCTTACAGGAGAAACAAAATGATGAGGAGTGAGGGTTCATGGGGCACATGAATACAATTCTCAAAATGAATGTTCTCTAAAAACTCTATTTCTTGGAAGATCCTATCAACTTTGGAGAACACAGGGACAAAATGAGATGAAAATTTTCAAATACAAAAGAAGGACCCTCTCCAGTTGGAGAATTCAGATTTACAAAGAGACTACCTGATTCAGAAGCACTTGAGGAAGTATGGCAATCTTCAATGACAGGATGATCAGTTTCCACAATTGATAACTCTTTTCTTGATTTCTGATCTCCAACAACTTTCCAGATTCTTCTTCCTTCTTGAATTCATCTTTCCCAGCTCTAGAAACAACTTTCTAGTAGGGTCTCTAGTGAAGAAATATCTTCTTCCTTCCATATTTGCAAATATTAGTGATAAATTGCAATTGACAGAGGTTAAGACATTGGCATTTATCAAAAATTCATTCAATATGGAGTCACCACTAAGGATTTTCACCTTAGTTGTGCAAATGCACTAAAATTGATCTGTCAAATGTCTGTCAACACTAAATTCATGCAAATATTCATAGATCTGACCTTCCTTTACCCATATTTAACATTGATGATGTAAAATTAGTGCAAAAAAAACAAAAAACTAGAAATATTACACAAAAACTTGTAACTTTGCTTGATTCTTACAAATCTGGACACAGGATGACATTTCAACAATGTATTTACACTTTAAAATTTGTAAGAAGCATTTACCAGGGGTCTATAATTTTTGATGATGTTTGAATTTTTCACAATAACTCATGTCCCCAAAATGATGCAATGGTGCCATTCTAGTGTTGGTATCCAAATTGATTCTCCCTTGGAAACCGAGCAACATCAAATATTTAGCAAGACACTGAGAGACAGACAGATCATATTATGAGTCATTTTGTAGCCGGGAGGATTTTTTTGACTCTTTGTCACTCGGGCATCGGAGAAATGGATAACACCTTCATTAAGGATTTGATCTATCCTCACTGCTTTAGGTCGTGCCTTTCGACCAGGGTGAGAGGACCCATTTTGTAACCTCTGTCGGTGAAGGAGAATGAAGATATCCTTCTTTGCACAAATTTGAAAGGACCCTAAGAAAATATGATCAATGCACCACAATTTAACTCTCACGAGTTGTCACTTCTAAAGAATGGTGATATTTCCTAAACAGGGCTAAGGTTACTAAAGACATTATGGAATCTTGATTGCTTCTACATATTTTGGTAGTAGAATTTATACATTTGTGGACACACAGGGGAAAAAAGGGGTAGTTCAGGATGGATTCATTGTTTTTGAATAATTTTGGTGGGAGATTAAGCAGGATAAAATTGATTATACCAGATCTTTGAGAGACTTCACAACAATTGGAAAGCTAAATGACAAAAAGCTTGAAATAGCTAAAATATTCCTTCAACTAGAAGGTGTGCATCAATGGAGGCCCAGATTTGCATGGTTTCACACAATCTCCAAGAATTTAACATGAAGGCTCGAGCTAAAGACTCAATAAAACATCAAATACCCTTGGTTCCTCATGCCTAAGATACACTCAAAGGCTTACAGACAATCTTTATCAACAAATGACAGTGAAGTGATTTTAAATTGTTTATCTCATTACAGGATGAAGGCTCTTCTTGAAATGAAATTGCAAATGCCACTAAACTATCACAGGATGAGATCTTGTGTGATTCGGGGACTTTAACACAAGATTGCAATAGGAATAAGAAAAACTACTTGCAGACATTCTGAAATAAAGAAGACACAAATTGGTCCAAGATTGACACATAGATTAATTCAAAATTGATTAGATTCATCAGCAGGGGAAAGTTTCTTTGAACAGTCTCAGAGCTTGTCAATGGTTGTACACTCACAACCAACTTGACATGATTGAAATCTAAAACATAGGAAATTAACAGGTTTCTCAGATTGGTCTCTCAGGAAGATGGGCTCTCTCAAATTTTCTCTTAAGAATTCAACCCCCAACCTTTTACAAGAGTATTCTCATTGCATTTATACATTTCACTTGCTCACTCATCCCAAATTTTCCCCCAAAAAAAGAAGAATATTTGAGGAACCTTTTCTTGTTACCAATTTTCCTCAGAAAGTGATGTTTAACAAATTCATGCCCAAAAGCTTGCCAGGTGGACAAATCATGAATTGATCACATTTCTCAGACCCTCGACTAATGACTAGGATGTCATGCCACAACTTTTGATAGTCCTTTTAATCATTCTTATTATTCATGTGAGAAATCCCCATTTTAATCATTTTCGGTGGCTCTTGTATAGTTGGATCTAACAGGTAATCCTTTTTCACCCTCGAGGCAACACCTTTTTCATCCTTTTTGCACCTATGACCTCCATCATTTCATCCTTTTCCCATTCTTTCCTCTACAACTCTATCCACATCCAACTTCTCTAGTAATTCACATTTTTTGCAAGTGCCCGAGCAATTCCAACTTCAAAATATCAACCTTAACAATCCTTGGACTCATAAATTAAGTTCTAAATCCATTCAATGGCACTTTGACAGAAAAAAATGACAAGGAATTTCATCAAAAATGATGAAAAAAGTGTGTATTCACATCTCCAGAGTCTTGGAGAAAAATGGTGGAAAAATAGATGCAATGCACAACAACCATTGATTCATTCTCCTTCTCAACTTTAGATTAGAGTCATCCACATGTTTCCTTGGTGTAACTACAAAGGTGAGAGTACATAGGGCAAGTTTCCAAACAAGCACGGGCCTTCCACGTGCCTTGGGCCCAAGAAAAATGCCTTTTGGCCTTTGAAAAGTCTCAGTATAAAAGGAGCTAGTGGAAGCCTCCACGTGTGTCTCCATGGCACACTTTTGATATGGTGCCCAAAAGTGAGACCCCAAACAAGCGGGCTCACCACGTGTCTCAGTCCGAAGAGTTGTTTGAAAAATTTGAAGGACCAGTGGAAGGTGCCATGTGTCTAGGGTCCGAGATAGTTTTCCTTGGCCATTGAAAAGTCCAAGCAAGGGAAGAGTGAGCGAAAACCTCCAAGTGTCCTCCTGGCACTTCTTCAAAATAAAATTTAGGGGCAAGTCCCCAAATAGGCATGGTCCCTCCATGTCCCTAGGCCTTTAGAAAGTTTCTTGAAAAGTTTAAGTATAAAGAGGAGCTGGTAAAGCCTCCACGTGTCTCCCTTGGCACAACTTTGAGATGGTCCCCAAAAGCGGAGACCCCAAACAAGCGCGGGCTCACCACGTGTCCCCTTGGCAAATGCTAAGGTGGGACCCTGAGGGTGGATCCTCAAATGAGTGTCAACCCTCCATGTGTCCATGGTCTGAAAAAGCTACACCAACCACATGAAAAAATGTCTAAGTCTGGGCAAGGTAGCGAAAACCTCCACGTGTCTCCCTAGGCGTGCAACTCCAAGGTCAAACCAAAAGGTGAATTTTCAGATGAGCGCCGGCCCTCCACATGGACAAGTTTTGAGTTGAAGTGGGCCTTAGAGTTTCAAAGTGCCCCACCAAGCCACATCCAACTAGAAAGGGCCACATTTCCACAGATGTTGAGATATAAATTTGATGGGGAAAACACACCGTCAAACCGTAAAATGCGACAGAAAATCACCATTTGACCTGAAATGAATCTTTCTTTAAGGAAAGAGAATTTGGAAATGATATAAGGCCCAAATGTGATCCATCGAGCCACATCCAATCAGAAAGGACCACTTTTCCATAGGTATTGGGATAAAAATTGATAGGGAAAACAAAACGTGACTGTGGAAAAATGGAAGGAAGGAAAAAACCTGATTTTACACCCAAGTTACAAATATTTCACATGGACAGAGGAACAAAAAAACAAATTCTCGACTTAAAATGATCCTCGACCAAAGAATAGGCTGATCATGGAAGGAAATGAAGGAAAGAGCTTTCATGCATCAATCATGGAAACCAAATAAGTCGGGAGTTATGCACATTCTATGGCATACATAGAAGAAGTGGTCCTCATGCACAAACGACGCCAACCATTGATATAGACTCTCGGGCTTGCCAAAATAGGGAAAATCATACAATTGTAGAAACCATATGTTTTCCAATTTAACCTTCACCTTATCATCATAGATTTCCATTCCTTCGGTGTCCTATTATCCATCGATTGAACTAGTTATAATGTCATCTCCTTCTCTATGGTTTTTTTGCGGTGGTTATAATTGCTCATATCCATCTTCCTCACGCAGGATACCCACTCATTTCCAAGTAACACTCCATCCGGGTACTACATATCTACATACTACTCCTCATTGAAATTGGTGGTGTAAGTATATTTTCCGCTTCCCATACCCTTCTTTGGTGAGATGGTTTCCTTATTTGGTGCCATCTTATTGTCGGTTAAAAACAAATCTTGTTTTCTCCTCTTCCTCACTCTACTCAAATATGTGGCTCAACTTCATGAAATAATCCTTCTACTCTCATGCCCTAGCTACAAAAACGTAACCTAGAAAACTCTTGCACAAGATGACACACTCCACTGAAACCTCCCTATGCTCATGTACTCCTTCCACTCTGGTTCGTAGATCACCCTAGTCACACACTCGGATTATTACGATTCTTCCTTCACACAAATATTTCTTCGTGGATGCCCTAATTCACAAGAGCTTCTTCAATATCATGATAGCAAGGTAAATAATAGTGTGTCTCATACTTTACATATTAATTTTTTCCTATCCCCATGAATAAATACTATGCCACCTACCAATATTCTTAGCATTAAATGCAACTTTTTTTCACTAAAGCCAACCTTAAGTGCTCTTACCCCCACACCCAACCCCGCACAAAAACTCGACAACCTTCGGTTCAAAAAAACCTTCTTGACCAAATACTCTTACGTGTGTGATTGTAATGCCAAAGGAACTTCTTATTCCATTGACCTGATTTTTTTCCCTCACCTAGCTCATGTTGTTCTTGTACTTCTCATCTATTGTACCTAGTCTTTGTAAAACTACCATGACACCAAAATTCATCTTCCATCTTTTCCATGTACGATCTCCTACCTTACACACTTTTTATCTTTCAATCAGCCATAAGAACACAACTTTCACTACCAACTTTTATTTCACTTTGCACCTTTCCACCCCACACTAAAAATTTTTTGTGGTCCTTTGCACATACACATCCTTTTGAAATCAATAAGTGGTTACCGACACACAAGGCACACAAAACAACACAAATAAAATAGAAAAAAAAATGAGAAAGGGAAAAAAAAGGAAAAAAATGCATAAAAGGAAATCCTAAGCTAACTGGAAATACTGCCTTATTTACAAACACAACAAAGACTTATTTATAGTAGGCCTTCAACCTATTCCCATTGAAATGGTCAGTAACCTCGTTCCCATTTAACGCTTGTAACTAGAAATATCTTGAGTCAAGGATGTAAGAGATGATAAATGGCCCTAACCAATAGACTTTCAGTTTCCCAAGATGGTGCAAAAACTTGGAATCATATAAAAAACCATTTTCCCAACCTTGAATTGTTTTCTTTTAATATGGTGATCATGCCATGCTTTCTATCATGCCTTTTCAGTCTTTTGACTCCATCTAGCAAGTGATTACCTTTCATCTAGTTGCTTTAACTTCTCCATGCACTCTTGAATTGATTTTTCATCAGCTACACCTCCTGCATATGCACGATACACAACAATGGTAACATGAATTCAATTGGAAAAATAGCCTCTGCACTAAACACTAATTAAAACGGTGTGGCCTTTTTCAACATCTTGTAGGTTGTCCTATATGCCCATAGGATGGCCGATACCTTATCATCCCAATATTTTCTTCACACATCACAAATTTTAGTTAACGCGTGACTTAGAATTTTAATAAATGCCTCAACATTTCCACTAGCATTTGGGTAATATGGGGTAGTCTTATAATGGGCTACTATGAATTCATCCAAAAACATTTTGATTGTTTCATTCAAAAAATGTGCTCCCCTATCACTAGTCAAGATTAAAGGATATCCATACCTACTGATTATGTTCTCCCATAAGAATCTAGCAATTTTCATTGTTGTACAGTCCATTATAGGCACTACCTCCACCCACCTTGTTAAGTAATTAGTGTAAGTGATGATATATCATGAAACAATCCTTTGTGTGACAGTGAAATTGGTCCTAAAAAATAAATTTCCCATTTTTCAAATGGTTCTGTGCTAGCTATAGGTTGTAGGGGCATCTCATCCCTCTTTGCTAGCTTGCTTTAAGGTGTTGGAAATGGTCACATTCCTTGAAAAATTTAATGCAATCTTGGTATATACTTTCCCACCAAAGCCTGCAAGTAGAATATTTCATGTTGTGGCATTCCCTAAATAGTTCCCTTCCCTCGCATTCCCACCATGTACTTCTTCCATGATTACAATGTGATCATGTTCTAACACACATCAACACGAGAATGTCATCATGACCCAACTTGCATAAGTCTCCGCTAATTAGCATGTAGGGTGTGACACATATAGCTAACTATTTTCTTTATAAAGCTTTCATTTATTCCACCACCACACCCATTTTTAGGAACACATCAATATCTTCTAATTCAAAGGGCAGGCACCACAATATAAATAGTTACGTGTCTAGCATAGCATCCTCAATACTCTATGCATAATCCCCAAGTCAATTCTTGACGGATGGTTAGGCACCGAGTTACTTTTTCCTAGTTTTACAACAATGTAAACTCAAATTCCTAAGACAATAGGACCTATTAACATGTGTGCCCTTGAAAAAGTATTTTCACTAAGTACTTCAAGGCCATCTGATCTATGTAATATATGAAGGGTATTGCGAAATATACTACTGAACTTATGCAACACATAGATCATAAAAAGTGCTTTCGCTTTCGTGTAGTGGTGTAGTTTCTCTTTGGCGTAAACTTCCTACTTGCAAAACAAAGGGGGTGACCAAAAATCCCTTCTCTAAGCTGTGCTAACACTTATCCAATGGTTTTCCCTAAGGCATCAACATGCATGTGGAAAGGTTTATCCCAAGACGGAAACTATAATATGGGCACGGTGATAAGTCTATCCTTAAAAGTGTCAAATGTCATTTGCTTTGCGTCTCTCCCCAATGAAAGGAAATCTTGTGTTTTAGTAACTTCTCTAAGGGCATGGAAATTTTGGCATACCCTTTGATAAAATTTATGTAGTATCCCATATGCCCAAGGAATCTGTGTGTTGTGCTCCGGCTAATAAGCTCCCCCAACCTCACAATAACAACAAATTTGGTGGGATCCACCAAGAAAACCTTCCTTACATATAATGTGCCCCAACAGGGTCCCAAATGGAGTAGAAAAATTACACTTCTTAATGTTGAGGGATATCCTCAACTACCGACATCTCTCAAATATTAGCCTCAAATTATCACAATTGTATTTCACTAGTCCATACATCATCCATTCATCAAGGTAGACTTGCAAAAATTTATGAATAAAATCTTGAAATTGCTAGACCACTATAAGCGAAAACACATCCGACACATTCTTTAGTCCAAAAGGCATGACGGTATAGGCCCCTCTAGAGTAACTTTGCAATTTCTTCCCTCCCAGGTGTGTGACTGAACGTGCATTTGTTAACCTTGTAACTAATCCTCTTAGTTGTCACCCAATTAACTCATAAGTCTCATGCACCCAATCATCACATACCACACTAGTTGTATCACTCATGGACTAAGCATCTTAAAAACCGGATAACTCCCCTGTAAGGTGAATAACCTCAAGGACCCCGATAGAGCACACATAGATCCTATCGAGAGTTTCTTCTCTTAAGGTCTTAGTGTATGGTGCTAATGACCTTGTCTTCCTTATTTTCAACACTTATGCACCCTTTATTAAACCTTAGGCCAGTAGTATTCTTGTAACACCAAGGGAACCCAAGTAATACTAGAAAGTTGTCTACCTTGGCTAGTGTGATGACTTTTAAATCCCCACTCAACGTTTCTCCTTAGATAGTGATAACAACATCCTTCAAGACACCAATCGGCATTACCTTTGTCTTGTTATTCATATACATAAAATTTGAAGATGGATGTAATGGGGACTTCCCATTTGATGTCATGTATCTAGGGTAATAACATTTACCTCCGCACCGATTTCAATAAAATATTACTCGAAGCCACCAATCTAAAATAAAATTCAAGGTAATCTCCTTTTCATAATCAAGGATATGGTGAGGAAGGTTGGCATGCAGAACATACCTCTCACGCCTTTCTCCAAAGATGCATACGACCTTATCTTATAACCATTCTCCTAGTAAGGTAATGATATCCTCTTGCCTCAACATCTTAAAGACTTCTCTAACCTCATCCAGACCCTTTTGCGGAGCCTCAAAATTTTTCTTTTCTTGAATTGTGTTGAATTCTCTTTGAGGCATTGGATCTCTCCTTGTAGGCTTCAAATAACACCCATAGTTTCTTGATACACCTCCTTTTGATGAGTAGTGTCTTGATAAGTTACATACACCACCTATTCTCTAAGAACTAGCAATATTTTCCTTGGTACTTCCCTTACATGCATGGCCTCAACTTGCGTCATAAGAAGTATTGATTCTAGTTCGACTGTGCGTGACTCTTAACATCCATTGTGAATCACCCTTCCTTATGCTTACCATCCTAGTTCCTTTATCTTTCTAGTGCTACTGGATCATGTGCTCAAATAGCTCCGGGAACTCCTCATACTTGTCCCTCTTTCCGCACCATGAACATTGTAGTAGATAAGGGAACTCACACTTGTAGTGCTTCATGGATCCATAGTTGTAACACATTCCACATGGGAATTTACAATTACCTTGACCACGGAATCCTCCTCTGAAACTTCTCCCGCATGCCCCACCATCCACACGTCCTTCATAGTGACTACCATCATCCTTGTAATTACTTATGAGGATGGTTTAGTACACACCAATATCAATGGCATTATGTATCTTGTCAATTAACCTATAATCCTTGGTGTAATGGGCAATAGAGGTATAGATCTTGCAATAGCATGGCACATTCTTATGGATCATGCATTGTAGTAGTAGGAACCTATTTCAATCATGATCTCCATAGAAAACTTCACACCCCACTATCATGGTATGTACCAATCTTCGGGGACAACTATCCCTTGTATGCCCCTCTACCTCATAACGCATGCACCATAGACCATTTTGATTCTCATGTGCCAAGTTCGTAGATAGATTCTCCATCTACTTTGTCATTACAAAATCTGAGCCTCAAGGAAGGGACTAGCACTAGTATCAATGCTTCCGATGCCTCATCATATAGAGTATTCTCTAAGGCCTCGCGTGGTTCGGTGAAAGTCTTGTGTGAAATTTCTCTTCTAAACAGTGTTATCAATCCTCCAACAAACCACTGAGCATGTTGAGAGGGGTGAATATCATAGGATAGATTTGATAAGAGAGTCTTGAAATGTGCATCATACTCCCACACACTCTCTGTCATCCCTTGTTGGATCTCCTTTAGTACGTTAATTTTCTTCTGTTCAAACTTAGGGATATGGAGCTTAGCCAAGAAGGCATTCCACAACATGCCATAACATGGTGTAATCTACCACCGCTTTGCGATGGGGGTCATACTTTCGGTACCAGCTATGCACGTGTACCCGTAACATCGTTGAAAACTCAATTTCCTTCCGCTCTAGGGTAGTGATACCCTTCGCATGCCATAAAAGTTCACACTTTTGTACATACTCTGTAACATCCTTGACACCCTTGTAATTTGGTAGATGCAAAGAAATCTTGAAAAATATTTACAGAGGAGGTGGAAGCCCTTATCCTTGTCATCCGGAACCTTGATTCCCTATGGTGTTTCCTCCACCACCAAATCCACTAGATCAACCAGGTCTTGTACCTCGAGATCCTCCAAATCCACCTCTTGTAGCCGGTAATGAGCTTGAAGTATTCATGCCTAGCATTCCCAAAGTTCCAATGAACTCCATGCTAATGGTTTATGATATTTCTCTGCTACTAGATGTGTATCCCGCGCCACTCCCAAATAGGATACCCAAACTTTGCATACTCACAATTTTCCAAAAATCCCTCAAAATATAGGAATTGTTTGTGTAGCCATAGATGTCCCAAATGAGAAATTATTTCTCCTAGGTTTAGATCAGTCACTTCTACCAATACCAACTGGGTTAATAATACTTGTCTCTTGATTTAGAAACCTAAGCACCAAGGGTTAGTCGGTAGTTGGGTTTCGATGTGCTCCGATGGCTCTCCTTTCTCCACATAATGAAGTCTTGTCGAATCCGAAGGGGTTTATCTCTCACGCTCACCAAGATGGGGTAACATAGACTGCGCTTATGTTCCACATCCTCTACATGAACCTCAATTCCTTCCTGTGACATTTACCTCCATAAATCCATCACTCATGTAACCTCTCATTGTCTTTCCATCTCTCTTTCATGCACTTTTCTATACTTGAGTTGTCTCTCTTCCCTCTCCTTTTCAGCTTCAAGGTCTTCCATCTTCCTTCACCCTAGCTTCCTCACCTAGTGCTCTGATAATATTTATCGACCATAGAGAATGCTTCTAATCTCAAAACTTAGTAACCTATGGAAAATAATACGTAGAAATAGAATATTTGAGGGTATAACTAGTCAAAGACTCTTCTCGACATTGATCAAAATCACGTGTCCAAGTCAAATCCGCATCCTACAACCTATGATATTCAACTTGGGTCTAAATGTGAGATCTATAGTACCAAATTGATCTAGATGGATACATGGAATGTCATTCATACAACTCTCCGGAAGACAAAAAAAAGGTCTCATACAACTCATTATATAGGTGCTCTTCTACCCATTTTTGTGCATAAAACTCGGGTCCAATACTAAATACTTGAGAAAACTCATCCTCTATGATCTTAAACCATGATTCAGCACTTTCCAAGGTCAAACATTGTATCATAATGCATCATTCTCGAACAACTTTGAAAAGAGGTCCCGAAATAGAACCAAGATGTAGACATTTTTATGTGCCCTTAGAACAACAATCTAATCCCATGCACATCATCCTATCACCCAACAACCATTGGGTGATCACCCGAGGCATCCGCGGGTGGTGAGCCCCTCCTTTATGTGAGCATAGTGAGAAGATATTGTCATTGATGGAAAATTAGATGTAGAAAGGTAAATGATCATGCATTCATTTTGAGAGAATAGGATGAGCTATTACACCAACATACCTATTCGGATAACAACGAAACATCATCTAGCAAGAATATCAGATTTATAACATAAGGAAAAATACACTAGGGTTTACACCATGAACAATATATTTAGAACATAGACATATATTTATATTGATCATAGTTCCAAAGAACCACATTACATTCACAAGGTTCGGAATAGATTAAATGTATTACTATAGATCTAACTAGACATAAATAATTATAGCTATGTTTCCCTTATTACAATGATTATCACATAACCATGCCTCTCGTATATGCTACCATTTCTATAGTCCTCTAAAGAAAACCCCATCCCCTAGAACCTCCAAATATTCCTATAGAGATTCACCTTCCATCCTATTTATGATGGTCTTAATGCTTCTCTCTATACCCATCCATGTGTGTCTTTTCTTTACTCCATAACATGTCTATAAATAGGCTTAGCACCCACCGCCATGCCTTCCTCTAGGAGTAGATCAAATTCCAAGTGTCCCTATGGTCCTCCAATGGAGCATGTTTGTTCTTATCCGAGCTCTCCACTTTCTTCAATGATGTCTTCCTTGGAATATTCAATACATGGAATGTTATTTCCTTGACCACCAAGCTACCAGGTTGGCACCTTATCCACTCCGCATGCTTATTTGGGTCACGTTTTTCCTTAGTGTTTCTTGGAATGCCAAATATATAAGTCCGAAGATCCTTTGTTCGCGCCTTACACGCACACCCTAGTTCCTCATAAACCCTTCTTAAACCCTTGTCCCACGTACTTTTACCACCGCACCCTTATCCTCACTAGTCCCATGCGTTCACACACCCTTTAGAACTTAGCCAATATTTTGAGGCACAACAGCTATAATTCTATGATGGGTATGGACATGATTACTGGATGAGCGCTTAGATTAATTACATCATTAATCTAATTCAAAACTTAGTACAAGTGGGGATATTAATTCCCAAAACACGTTTACAACACAAAATAAAACACTGTAAGAAAAACTAATAATTACAAGACATATTACATTACAAATGAGGGTCACCCATGGTGCCCAAAAAATAATTCTAATACTAAGGCCTCAAGCAATAAACATAGCTAGGGCTTATCCTGTGGGCTGCTTGTGCAAAGTTACATAGCTGGTCCAATCCCATGTTCTCATGTAACATGTTACCGGCACACTCATTGCACACATTAACCACAAGTGTCGATAAAGTATAAATCAACTACTCAATAATATATCAATGAGTTCTAAACTAGCATATCATATTTCTGAAATCAAAATGTGACAACGTGCACAATCATACTCAATTTACCATAGGTTAGTCACAATAATAAAATGAAATGTATCCATATAATCTCAACGTGCAACAAACCGAGTATCCATCAATATAACCATGTCCCAAAACAACATCATATCATTTAGTATCCATGACATCAAAAGATAATGCAAAAACATAGTAATCAAGCTAAATCGACACTATACACCTAAATGTCCATACATGCCTAATCGATCAAATCTCCTAATGTAATGTTCAAAATATTTCAAGTCTTTTTCAAAACATGTCTATGATTAAATGAGAAACAACTAAGATATAAAAATGTGGGCGCTACATCCCCTCTACTAAAATTAGACTTCTCTTGAAGTCACTAAAAGAGATAGGGATATCTAGCCCTCAAAGGTGTCGTATCCTCCTAGGTATCTTTTTTTCTCATCGTATCGGTCCCCACCGCACTCTAGCCTAGTCCGCGTCTTAACCTCGAAGGGCCAACCTCTTGTGCTCTCGGTCTCCACTGTCCTCCATCCTCTACCTATAATGTAGACTAATCCAAAACATGAGAAACATCTCGGTACATATCTACATTGTATAGAAACATGAAATACATCATGGGCTCATGCGAAGGCATGGTGGCAACGGTAGGCGATATCCAATAGGACCGATGACCTCTAAAATATCAAAAGGCCCCACAAAATGAGGTGATAGCTTAGAACCCTTTCCATAACAGATCAGAATCTTATGCGGACAAACTCTCAAGAACACTTTGACACCCACTGAGAAATGATGATCAATCCTCTTGGTGTCTGCATACGCCTTTTGGCGTGCTCTAGCCTTCTCAAGACGTTGTCTAATCAGAACAACCTGCTGCTCTAAATCCTATAGATAAGCTGGTCCCGAGAATAATCTGTCATCTATTCTATCCCAACTCAAAGGTGTCATGCAAGGTTTTCCATTCAAAGCTTGGTAAGTAGCCATACCAATGGAACTATGATAGTTTGTAAGAAAACTCAACTAAATGCAAATAATCTTCCGATTTCTTCGCTAGTCCATCACATACATTCTCAACATGTCCTCTAGTACCTGATTAACTCTCTTTGTCTATCCATCTGTCTTTAGATGATAAGCTGAACTGAAATTAATCTGAGTACCTAGAGTAGTCTAAAAGGAAGTCCAAAAATTGAAGTGTAGATGGTATCCTGTCATTGATGATGGTCTTGAATCCCATATAACCTAATAATGTCCTCCATAAATACTTTGGAAATGGCCTATGCATTATAGGTGACCTTGGTTGGTGAGAAATGTGTAACCTTGGTCAACTTATCCATGGTGAGCATAATGGCATCATGATGATAAGAATACATAGGGAGTCCGAATATGAATACCATGGAAATCGCATCCCATTTCCACTCGAGAATATCATGAGGATGTAGAAGTCATGTGGGATGAGAATGCTCTACCTTAACCCTCTCGACACTCAAGGAAACGTGCAACAAAATCTGATATGTCTCGTCAAAGACCTCGCCAATAATATAGCTTCCTCATATCAGCGTGCATTTTCTTAACTCCTGGATGTGCTACATATGGAGCTTAATGAGCCTCTGTGAGGATGAACCTACATAGATCATCAACCTTAGGCATGTAGATGCACCTATAGAACAGAAGTAATCCATCTATCTCTAAAAGACACCAGAATATCTGCCCTCTAATGAACCCTATGACTCTAATATATGTTTAGCTCCCTCATAAAATCATGTCCTCTGGAAGGTGCTCAAGAATCCTATGTTTCAAATATGACTAAAGTGTCAAAGAAGCAAGGACATGTCGTCATCTACTAAGTGCATCCACAAAAACATTTTCCTTTCCTTTGATGTACTGCAACCTCCATGTCATACTCACATAAGAACTCCATCTAACGCTGTTGACGAGTGTTGAGGTTTAGCTGTGAGAAGATATTCTACAAACTCTGATGATCTGTCCTCAAAATGAAAGGTCTACCCAAAAGGAAATGTCACCAACGCACTAGAGCATGAACAACTACTGCAAGCTCCATGTCATGAGTAGGGTAATCAAGCTCGTAGTCCTTGAGCTTACGAGACTCAAATGTAATAACCTAATGCTCTGCGCATAAGAAATGCTCCCAAACCCTCTAATGATGCATCGAGACAAATAAAAAAATCCTCTGTTGGGTCTAGAACTGCTAAGATGGGTGCCGTGGTTAACCTTTATTTAAGCAACTGAAAGGCCTGCTCACAATTTTCTAACCAATCAAACTTATTCCCTTTCCTCTGAAGAGAAGTGATAGGGTGAGAAATCCTAGAAAAGCCTCAGTACGAACTTGTGGTAATACCCTACTAAACCCATGAAACTCCTCACTTCAAGAATGGCGATGTGGGTGTTGGTCACCCATGATAGCCTGTATCTTAGAGGGATCTACTGAGATACCCTCACCTGATATTATATGACCAAAGTATTGAATCTCTGTCTCAAAGAAACTACATTTTTCCAAGTTCCCATATAATTTCTACTCTCTCAAAACCTAAAGTACTTGTCTCAAATGCTCCTCGTGTTCCTCCTCGGAATGAGAATAAATCAATATGTCATCAAGGAACACTAAAACAAAGCAATCTAGAAATTTCCTGAATACTCCATTCATGAGGCTCATGAAGACAGCTGGGGCCTTGGTCACTCCAAATGGAACAACTGTGAACTCATAATGCCCATAACGTGTGTGAAACGATGTCTTATGAATTTCTACATCTGAAATGCGCAACTAATGGTACCCTGACTTGAGATCAATTTTAGAGAATACTCTCACTCCCGCATCTGATCAAACAAGTCATCAATCCTATGGAGTGGATAACGGTTCTTTATTGTGACTTTGTTGAGATGTCTGAAGTCAACACAAACCCTGAGAGAACCATCCTTCTTCTTCACAAATTATACTATCGCTCCCCAAGGAGATACACTAGGGTGAATGAGACCCTTATCTAACAACTCCTCTAATTGAATATTGAGCTCATGAAGCTCTGGAGTCATCATCTGATAGGGTGTCCAAGAAACTAGTGCAGATCTAGGTACTAATTCAATGGTGAAATCCACCTCCCTGCGAGGTGGCAGCCCTAGAAGTTCACCTAGAAACACATCAATGTACTCCCTCAAAACTACATGATCATCTAAGGGTGACTGCTCTGGAGTGCTCTCTGATCGGTAACTGATGGTGGTAGCAAACAACTGACATCCCTTATGCATGCTCCACTTGAGTTGCTTAGCCGAGATCATGTGTAAGGAGATAGGCCTCTTCATCCCTGACATCATAACTACATTCCCAAGATCATCTTGACACTCAATGACCTTATTTCTACAATCCACCTTAGCTCGATGAGCCTTGAGCCAATCCATACCCAAAACTACCTGATAGGATCCTAGAGGGATAACTCGGAGGTCAAGTGTAGTGGAGAAGGCTCCTAAATCAAGTATGCAACTCTCCACATATGAGTCAATGGTGAGTTTAGCCCTAGAGGACAACTCAACCAGCTAACTATCTAGTTACCTAGACACCACTAGCCCACACTGGTCCACTATAGAAGGAGATATAAAAAAATCAAAAGCTCCTGAATCAAAAAGTATAGAGATAGAAATACTCCTAATAGTACTTTCGCCTCAATGACTTTGTGGCTTGATGCTCGGAATGGTGGTTATCAACCACTTTGCATATACACAATGGTCATGTCCCACGTCACCCACTATCTACTTGAATCTAGCAGCTCTCTGTGTATCCATGATATTGTGTTTATGTAGGCATATACACACATAGTGATCAAGAGATCCAAAAATGAAACATCCTCCTGTACCCCTATGATATGGGGTGCCTCCTCGTACTCTATTGTATCGATCCAGTTGGTCCAACCATAACACAATGTTGCGTGCAAGCTGGCTATGCCTGCGAGTACCACTGCTCCACCAAAACTCCTCTATAACCACCTCTCTCGAAAACTCTGTGTTTTCTAGCCCCCTGCTGCGGGTGGCCCCGCTCTGCTATGTCTATCACCACGGGTGCGGTGGAGCCCTTATGGCTGTTGGTGGAGGCTAGAATCCTCCTCTAGGGGGTGGTGCTATACCCCGTGACCTCTAACTCTGAAAGGCCTATATCCTCTCTTGAAACTTTCTCTTTTTCTATCTTGGTGCTCCTGTGCCTTGGTCCTATTCTCCTCAGCTAAGTAGGCCTTCTCAATGACCTTCTCAAGTGTGGGAGGAGATAACATCCTAACTACTCCTGCTATATAGGCATTAAGGCCTCGAATAAACTTGTTAACCTGTAATTTCTCATCTTGCAGGTAATCCTAATACTATAGAAGATCTAGGAATATTCTCTCATACTTTGCGCTCACTTGTGCTAGATCCCTATCGTAAGTCATGAAACTCATCAATCCTCTTCTACACAAAATTCTTTGACATATAGCAAGCCCTAAATCACTCCTCGAACATCTCCCAGGTCACTGTCTCTCGATTAAGATGGAGCTTATGCTCCTCATTCCTCCACCAAATGCATGTTGCATCTCGGAGGAGGTGTATAGTGAACCTTACCTTGACGTTTCTCTCATAAGAGTGCAAGCCAAAGTAACTATCCAAGCTAAGGAGCCATGACTCAGCCCCAAATCCATTTGTAGAGCTGGTGTAGGTGGGTGGCTATAAGTGAAGAAGATCCCTAATCACACTGCTTGTATCTTGATCCTGGCAATGTAGTCCAACAAGTGAAAGGGGTTATCTATCCCCAAATGGTCCTCAAGACTGTGTGTGAGTGGTTTCAACGGTATGAGGCTACTCTCTCGTGATGAAAAGAGGGGCTACGTGACCTCTCCCACCTCGATGTATCATGCTCTGGCGGCTCTTAATGCGCATCCTCACCTTTCAGCTCCTCATCTCCCAATGGTATCTCCTCTCTTGCCTCCTACGGTGGTAGAAGACACTGCTCCACAATGCCTATCATCTGCTGTAGGACCTCTAATATCTGAGGACCAAATTTAGGTACCGGTGGCTCCCACGTAGGTACACTACGCCCTAAGCCTCTAGCTGATCGCCCCCTCTTGGGTGCCATCCTGTACACGAGGTGAGCGAAGAAGTTATTAATTTAAAATTTAATGGTTGCGGATGATTTTTAACTAATTATTTTTATTCATTTATTTAATTTAATGTTATTAAAATTACCATTAACTATTTTAATTAATTACCCAGAGTGTCCACGTGTGCAAACCTCTACTCTGATACCAAATGTAATGCCCCGCCTCGGGACACGGAAAAACCATAAAAATGTGCAACTAATATTTTAGGTAATTTTTTTTAAAGGTGAACTAAAACTACTACAATTGTATTTTCTTAATCCGTCTCCCCCACGTTATTTAATTATAATAATTTAATCATATTCAAAAATCAAATGTATTATTAGCCCCAAACAAATTAATTACCTAATTCAATTAGACTTACTAAAGTTACCAAATAAATACACACATCTTTTAAAATTTATTTGTTTTCCCCTTTAAAATATTTTTCCACACACCCTCCTTTAATAATATCTCTGAATCCATAATAAAAGCTCATGACTTAAGTGGGTAGGATTAAACATGAGCCTTTAGATCTAATTTAGTCAAATCAAATCGACCCTTGATTTCAAATTTGACGATAATGTTTCCTAACTTTCTCTTTTTATTTTCTTCTCCTTCTTTTCATTTCTCTTCTCATTTTGTTTTGTATGGTCTTTTGTAGGTTGGTGGGGAGCTATGGATTTTGATAAACCGGTCTTTTTGTGTGTTTGTTTGTAAGATTCATACGATAACAAGAACTATATTATTTCTTTTAGTTTTTTTATTCACACACACACACACACACACACACACACACACACACACACACACACACACACACACACACACACACACACACACATTTATTTATTTTTTTTGTTGTGTTGTTATGAAAGTGGAAGGGGTGGAAGATTCTAAGAGGAGGAAAGTGTGGAGGGGCAGGATTGTGGCCATATTGGGGGTGTTTGGAGTGGCCACCAGGAGGAGGCTCATGCACAAGGAAGACAAGGCATGGGGGACATTATGTGGGTGTGTGTGGAGGGAGGAAGTGGGATAGCGACAGGTGTGGGGGTGAACGGTGGTGCGTGCGTGGGGAGGGGTAGGTTGTAGCAGTAGAAAGGGTGGCCGAGGGTGGAACAGGTTGGGGAAGCGCAGGGTGGGGAGGGTTCAGCCCTCCCCCACCATTTTTTGTTTTTAGGTTTTATAAATATGCAATGTATATTATATATATATATAAATAGATAAAAATATAAATATATATATAGGTATTTATTATATATATATATAGATCTATTGTTTATTTTACTTTATGTAATAATAATAATACTAACTAATAAATATGGATATAACTGTTCTAACATGATTGGTTTAGTTAAAATAAACAAAGTTCACTATATTATTTTTTTGTGTAATATTTGAAGTATTTCAATGTGAAACAATCTATTTCAAAAATAATAAAATGAAATTAAAAAAATGATTTCTTGTTTTTTATTTTAAAGCTAAAAGGAAGCAAAAATAATAATACTACTCCCATTATTTTCATTTCTAAAACCCTATGTAAAATACGTATTCCAGATTTTTTTTTTTAAAAAGGTAGTAGCAATCCTTTTAAAACTAGTTTCACTTAGTTTCCTCAATCCATGATAATTTTTAAGAGATGTACATTTCAAAATGTTAATAGTTTTCTTCCAATAGTAGGCTCCATATAACAAAACAGATTACTTTTCAAAAGGGAGTATACAATCAAATTTTCATATTAAAGAAAACCAACTAAAACAATATTTCATTTTTAAGACTTGAAGTTTACATATACAACCATACACAAATACATAACTACTCAAGATTATTACAAGACTTCTTGTAAACTTGAAGAGAGAGTTTTCTCAAGAATAACCCACACTAGTTTAAAAGAAATTTACTAGTACAAAGGAGGTTTTACAACAATGAAGCTTCCACTAAACCATTTTTTTCAAGAGACAAGAGGTAATGTCCACAATAAAATGAAGATGATAAAGAGCTCCAACCAACATCCCACTTCCATCTTGAGATCCAAATGCACATGCTTTCAAGAAAACCAACAAGGAGAAGAAGCTTGTTTTCCACCCAACCATAGGCATCATTACATGCCTTTCCCAAGGTTGGGATGCATGCTAGCCTCCCCCAAGCCCATGGGAAAGAGGACAACTAACCACAACTTGCACAAGAGTGAGGGTGAACAAACAATGATACATTCACATGAAAACAAAACAAGTATAAAACAAGACTCCAAGTTTTACAAGATGAAAAAGAGGAGAACCCAAGTTCTACCTCTAAAACCAATGGGGAAGAGAGGAGAGGAGTTCTCCAAGAGTTATAACCAAAAATATAAGCACAATACCAAGATCTCCATACCCTCCTTATTTCTCCTATTTCATTTTAAAACCCTCCTTATCCCTCCACCCTTTCACCAAATCCTTCTTGGAAGGGTTTTCAAACCCCAAAGGGGTTTCCTTACCAAGAATGGGGAAGGAGATTCAAGCCAAATGAATCACCATCCCCACCTCAAGCCATTTGAGGGGAGTCACTAAAATCCTACAAGGCTTGTCCATCAAGCCTTGAGGATTGAGAGGGAAAAATCCCTCTCTCTTCCCCAAAACTCTAAAACTCCATCATGCCATATGATGGAGGGAGTAAAACAAGCAAACAATAACCAAAATCCACATGCAACAATAACATTTTCAAGTAAACAATCTAACAACTAATATGAATACAACACATGCAATAAGACTTAAGAGCCTACCTCAAATAAATCTCTCCAAAAAGCTTTCCAAATTCAAACTTCTCCACTCCTTGACCCAAGCAACCTCTAGCTCCAAATCACACAAGCATCCAAGCAAAAAGCTCCAAAAAGGTTCTCTTCTTTTCCCATGAAGGGGAATTTGAAGAGGAACAAGCAAAAATACTCACAAATGAGGGGGTGACATGTGTCACCCCTCTCCTCCCTCAAGGTCAAAGATGCCAAAACAAAAGAGAGAAAGGGTAAAATACCTGTTAGCCCTCTTCTCCTAAATTACTCTAAATGATAACAAGACAACTCTAGTGTAACTTTTAACAAGCACTCTAATCCAAACACCTTACATGGATGTGACCAAAGAAGAGGCAAAAAGGGAGGGAAAACTCCCTCTAGCCTTGGAAATAAGCCCCCCTACCTATTAAGTAGGGTCTAAGGGCTCATTTTTACGATAAGGGAACTCCCAAACTAAAAAGCGGTCCCTAAAAATGCCCAAAATAACCTAATTTCGGGTTTGGTAAAATTTGGCACAAGGGTAGAGGGTGTGGGGACCACCCAATGGTTCACATGTGACCCTAAAACCTCTAGATTAATTACATCATTAATCTAATTCAAAACTTAGTGCAAGTGGGGCTATTAATTCCCAAAACACGTTTATAACACAAACTAAAACACCCTAAGCAAAATTAATAATTACAAGACATATTACATTACAAATGAGGGTCACCCATGGTGCCCAAAACAATAATTCTAATGCTAAGGCCTCAGCAATAAACATGGCTAGGGCTTAGCCGGTGGGCTGCTTGTGCATGCGTAGCTGGCCTAAATCCCATGTTCTCCTGTAACCTGTCATTTGCACACTCATTGCACACATTAACCACATCTGTCTAATAAAGTATAAATCAACTTCTCTGTAAGATATCAATGAGTTATAAACTAGCATATCATCTTTCTGGAAATCAAAATGCAACAACATGCACAATCATACTCAATTCACCATAAGTTAGTCACAATAATAAAATGACATGTATCCAGAGAATCTCAACATGCAACAACCGAGTATCCATCAATATAACCATGTCCCAAAATAACATCATATCGGTTAGTATCCTTGACATCATAAGATAATGCAAACAACATAGTAATCAAGCTAAATCGATGTTATACGCCTAAATGTCCATACATGCCTAATCAAATCAAATCTCTTAATGTAATGTTCAAAACATATCAAGTCTCTGTCAAAACATGTCTATGAGTAAATGAGCAACAAGTAATCGAGCTATAGAAATGTGGGCACTACAGATCATATTTTCTCGTGATACATTTTGGTGTTTTCTAATGAATGATTTTTGATTCTATAATAGTAATTGCTAGTTTTGATGAATGGTGTGGTCGTAAAATGGAACGCAAAGGTTTTCATTTTTGTGTTAAGGAAGTTATATGGTCATGTGTTATGTTTTTTCCTTTTAGACGGATGAGTGTGTGGTTTTGTGATATGATTTTAAAGGTTACACATGTAATTCTGAGTGACATGGTAATCATAAGAGATTTTCACTAATTGTAATATGGGTTTCTTTTGTGAAGATTTTGAAGAGATTATAGACATGTTTGAAGAGGATGGAGCATATATGGATAAAATTTATTTATTTTTAATGATAGGATCAAGGGATATGCTTGATTTTCTAGGTGTTTTATTTTTTTCTTCTATGATAGAGCTATTGATGGATGATTCTGATGGTGACTCTATGATGGGAGTTTTAGTGCTACAAATGACTGACCTTATACTATAGTGATAGTTTGATGGGAATGGATGAGATAAGATTATGGTTTATTAGTGGATGGGTAGTGATTTGGAAAGGGTTGTTTAAAAATTCCAAATTTTTATTCAAGGGGAATTCATGTTAACTAACTATAAGTCATATTTTTAATAAGATCTTGAAGGACGTTTCAGAATGAATGACACATTTTGATGTCATGACCTTTGAACCTATGGTATTTACAATAATCTTTATCTCTATACCATAAGGAATTTGAGATGGATATATGTGATCATATTGGTATCCAAGAACTTGTCAAATAATTCACTATAAGATTCACTAATAAGTTTGTAAGTGCATTGAGGGTGGTTGCATTTAGAGGTCGAACGTTCTTTCAAGAAGTCTTTACAACCACTAAATTTGCTAATGTTTATGATTTTTCATGGCTAGAGGATGGTTTGAATGAAGAGTTAGGTTTAAGTTTCTTTGATATAAGTTTAACCCTACCATATTTGAGAGTGAAGATTTATTTTACAAGCCATTATGACGGCTTCATTAAATGTTTATAAATATTTGATTTGTAGTGTGGATTAAATGTTTTTGGCACATGAGTGAGAAAATAGCTCGATTAACTAGGTCTGTGGGAGGGAAAACTATAATTGATTAATAATAAACTCTAGTGAGTGATAAAGTATGTGATAGATTCATCTCTGAATTTCTTGATGGCATTTAGGTCAGTGATAGTGATTTTATGTGCAAAGTTAATTGGGAAATTTTATGGAAACAAGCATGCAAGATGATAGAATGAGAAGAGTGAATATTGAGGGATGATGTTATACTAATATAAGGAACAGGTAGCTAAGGACATGGGTAATGTATTCATCATGAGGTCCTATTCACTGGATATGAATTAACATACATGTCCAAAGGCCTAGATGTATTGTGGAGGGTCCTATTTTTGCGATAAAATTTGAGTAACTTAGGAATTTACTAGTGTGAAGGATATTATTTGTATGGAAAGTATGGGTGGATGGGTTCGTTGCAAATATTTTTGTAGGACTCATGGAAGCATCTTCAAAGATAGATATCATGTTAATTAATTCTTTCAAAGGTTCATTGTGTAATGATTTTTTGGGGGATTGAATGAGGATGAGATGGGTTAAATGTATGCAAATAGCTTTTGTTTTTGGTATGGTTGATATTGTGAAGGAATGTTATGTTGAAGAGGGATATTCATTGGAATTCTATACATAGGTTATGAAGACACGAGGTTGTGAGGATTGAATATGTTGATACTTTTGAAGGGGCATGAATGTGTTCAAGCGAAGTTTTGATTGTTGGGGTATATGTTGAAAGGGAATTGATTTATGAATAAAAGGTTTATATTTTTGAAGTATGTGTTGAAAGGAGCAGAGGATTGGATAAGTTATTGGGATTGTTGAGGTATATATTGGAAAGGAATGGAAATGTGAACTATAGGTTGAGATTTTTGAGGTATGTATTGAGAGGAAGTAGGGATAGTGGATTATTAATGTGAGGAGGGATAGACATAGAGATAGAACTTGTGTTGATGGGTGGTGTTGATGTTGGGATAGACATAAGAACATTTTGGATGGAAGATGTGGGTTATTGGGAGAATATATTTTTAGATTTGTTTAATGGAATAAATGTTGATCTTATTGGATGGTTTTGAATGATGAAGGAAACTCAAGGGATTTTCGTAGATGAAGTTACATTGGTGTTTTTTTGGGATGATGTGGAGTCGAAGAGGGGTTGGGTGAAGAATAGGATTGTTTATTAGTTATATTCTATGAGGAAATGACATTGAGGTCAAAAGTGATGATAGGATCTAAAGACATAACATTGGATGTTTATGATTTACTTGTAGTGAGATAAGGATTTATATGTTAGATGACCGGATCATTATTGGGATCAACAATCCTAGAGAATTCGTATGTAGTGTTATAGATAGGGGTTGTGGTTTTTGTGTGAGCTATTGGAGATGAACACATTGAGTAGTAGGGTAAGTGATGAAGGAAATGGGGTTTGAATCCAATATTTTAATGAATATTATATCCCTCGCTATTGACAAAATGGGTGTTAGCTAGATCAAGAATTCGGATGAGGTAGATTGAGTAATAGGGGAATGTTGAGGTTCTTGATCATGTGGTAGTGGTGATAAAGATTCTTTGTTGTGGTCAATTAGATGTGTATCAACATTGATATGGGATTGGATGTTTTGGATAGACTGTTGGAAGCATTATTCCATATTATTAGATTTTGTTGATGGGATCATTATCTTTTCAGGACCATGAAAGTAAACAATCATTAGAATGAAAATTAAATCTAAGAGTTGATTACAAGAAAACAAACAAGTCACACCACAAATTTTTTTTTCTCCCGATTAAATTAAAAATGATGAAATGTGAAAAATATATTATAGGGTCCTAGGAAATGGTGATCTATGGTTGGTTTTAGGTAATGTTAAAGGTTGGAGTCCTCTATATACCTAAAGTTAAGTGAAGCCTGAATTTGTGTTGGTTTCGGTAAGGGTCATGGTACCGAGGCCTACCCATTCACTTCACAGTCCCACAACAATAAAGGAGTCGATGCTTAGCCAATATACCACCCACCAATTATTTATACTTATCTAGAAAAAGGAGTCGATTATCCCCTTGATGATGAAATCCAAGTGGGTTGACTTGGGTAGAAGAGTTTTGATGCAATTTATGTTTAATGTGATTTTCTTATGTGTGAGAGAACTTAAGTGAATGTAATTTATTAACTTCCTAATTAGACCAAATCACATTAAACATAATTTGCATAAAAATACTAAAGTAAATGTAATTTATTATTTTCCTAATTAGATCATGTGATCAAGAAAATATGAAGGTTATTTTTAGCCTTAAAAGAAAGTATTAATTTTATGATAACAAAAATAGATGTGATGCTTAGAAAATAAAAATAAATGAAGAAGGAATACCTGTGATCCCTTCCTTTATTATTTTGTAAATTTTTTTATCAATTTAGCATCATATTAAATGTAGAAAACAAGTTTTCTACAGATAAGAACCTGAAATGCTTAGAAGAAGAAATAAAGCATAAAGAAAATACAATGTTAAAGGCAGAATGTCCGAGTAATTAGAAAAAATCTACAGAGATCATTGTCAATTTGAAGGAATCACATGCGATTCACCAAAATCATTAGCTATTTAACTTGATCATTAACAATTACTTGAGCATAAGAACTAAATATGAATATGAGTTATTTTTTAATGAAAAAGAAATCAGGTAATGGTCCCATCAGTGTGCCATAATGTAATGGAGATTTTTTAATTTCCTATTATAAATTAATAAAATGGAATAAAAACTAACCTCGAAGACGGAAAGGTTTACAAATACTTGTGGTGACTGATGTTTATACTGTATGGGTGATCGATGTCACAATAGATGAGAACTCCTTTTTCCATCGAATGAAGAACCCTACAATCAAGGACAAGAAATATTAGATAAGATGGCTAGACAAGATGCAAAGGCACATAACAACTTCAAATGGTGATTGAAAGTTGGTATTGTTGATTGTTGATCTCCTAGGAGGTTTGTTTAAGGCCAAACTACAAAGATTAATATGTGTAGGCTATTGGGGAGATTTTTGATGTTATGGATGTTATTTCTTGACTTGAGGATCACTAGAGTTACAAGGATTCACTTCTTGATTGAAAACAAGAATGTAAAGATGCTTAATAAAATTCTAAATATCCCTGAAATAGGAATGAAAACTCTTATTTATAATCATTAGAAAAAATTTAGAATCATCGGTGATCCAGAATAATAGGAAAACATTTAGAAGTGGTGGAAACCACTTCCTAAATTGGATTATTTATTGGGAAGAGTTTATACATGTTGGATAGGTTAGGAGTTTGGGTTAAAATGGGTTAGATATAGTTTAGAAATGGCTATGTGGTTTTAGAGGGGTTAAGGAAATTATATGGGTAAATAATAACTTGTAAAGGAGTAAAAAGTCAATTTAATGGGATGAGGGGAGATGGTTTAGGAATGTGTTTATAATTTCAAGTTTTGATAAAACAATTTACAGATCTAGAGGGTAGGCAGTCATGAATACCTAGTGTCTAAACAAGTCTTGCACATGCATGGCATTTACACAATTATACCGACTCGTGGAAAATTGTAAGGATAACACCATTTTGACTCTTTTACCATATATTTGTGTAGTGGATCTAATGCTTTGATTGAACTAGGAACAGGAAGGGGTTATGCGGGAGAAAATTCTTGAAGATGATGGTGTGGATTATGTCCTTTTCATCTATCATTCTATTGATTTTTCCCATAATTCTATTTTGTATACTTGATTTTTGTAGGGTTAATGGATTTGAATAAATCCTTGATTAGATTTATTTATGAAGGATTGCACCTATTATTTTTAGGGATGCAACTTTATTTTAAAGATTTCTAATCAAGGCTTTCATTTATTCATCTTATTTTTAATTGTGGGGAGAAAAGGATGGGGAGGAAATGGGATAGGAACTATTCTCAGGAATGGGAGAAACGAAAGGCTTTGGTTCTTAAGGAAATTAAAGAAACAAACGCATAAGTAATCTAGGGATATTTTACTATCTTGGATTATACAAGTTTTTTCCATAATGGTTTCAAATTGAGTAAATGTATCTTAGATTCAGGAGCTTCGATAATGTCATGCTAGCTAAAGTATAGGTCTTCATCATGGGGGTTTGTTTTCAAGAAATACATGCATTGTGGAAGAGGTATTTATTTGAAATAACACAAAGGTGGGAAGTAGTGAGTGGTTGGTTTCTGCAAAACTTAGGGAAGTAATAGCAATCTAGAACCCCACATAGCTAGGCTTTGAGTTAAGAAGGATATAATCTCCATAGAACATGGAGAGGTAGTAATGTGGTTAGGAAGCCCACAAGGTTAAGGTTTTGAGTTGTGTGTGGTTGGTTTTCTACAAAATCTGGGAGAATACAAGTCTTTATAAATCAATTTATGGAGTAAGAAAGGGCCTTAGGGGAATCCACTAAGCAAGGTGAGTAACATGTAGGAAAATTTCAGTCGGGCTTTTAAAACAATGGTATACAAACTATGGGAAAACTAGGGCTCTTTTCAAATATGGGATTTTGAGCATTTTGGCACAAAATAATCATGAAATCGATTTCTCGTGAAACTCTCAACCTCACTTAACAAATTTAAACTATTTCTTGAATGGTTCCATGGAAAAACAAAAAATTGTGCAATGGGAAATTGCTCAAATGGTGGATAGGAAAATTTATCCAAACAACTATGGAAACAAAAGGTAAAATATTGAAAAGAAGGAAGAATATTGAAGAACATACCTTTTCCACAAATGGGTCAAATTAAAATTTCTCGAAGTTTCTCCAAATTAGCTAGCCTGCATGAAGTTGCTCAAGATTTGTAGAGGAGATTACTTACCTTGAATGATTAGGATGCATAAAAATGATGTGGAATTACTTTTTTAACCCTCCACATCATTAAATACACAAGGTACAAGTTCCACGTCACCATTGTATTTGAGGTGGGTTTTTGAATAAATTTTAGTGATTTTTCTTGTGAAGTGATAGGCTATCAAAAACTCAAGCAGTCAAGCAATCCGGAGTAATGCGGGTTTATGTTCAAATTTTCCTATATACGTGACATCTCTTTAAGGTGTAGATAAATTGAAGAAACCCACATAAGTAAGATCTTGGTTTACGGAGTTTTGGTTTAAATTTACTTGAAAAATTAGAGTTGATTGAAAATTTTGATAAGTTAAGTACATGAATTGTGGGGTTTGCCAACATCTTTACTTGGTTGATTTTTAGAAAAAATAAATATAATTTTAGAGCAAAGAAAATAATAGTATAAATCAAGTTTTTAGAGTAACTTTGCTTCGTTGCTTTTAGAAGAAAGGTGGTATCGTTAGATTTTCGGGTAGGTTTTCTTAATTACTTTTTTAAGTAGAGAGGTATCGATTTTTCGTGCAATGAACCGATAGGGTATAAATCAGGTTTTTGGAATTTGTTTACTTATTCATGTTTAGAAGTAAAGAGGTTGTGAAAACCTTCCCATCATGGTGTAGTGAAAATCAGGTTTTGGATGGGGAATTGCTATAAATTATGAAGTAAAGTAACTTAGAAAACCCAAATACTTAATGAGATAAATACTTAGTTTTTATGAATTTTTAGAATTTTTGGGCAAGTGGGTATTCTTCAAATGTAACAAGGAAACCTCTTGCAACTTTTGAAGAAATATTGAGTAATCCTACAATCCAAAAGAGTTAAGGAAACAATCTAAACAACTAATTTTTATTCAAGGGAACACAAGAAACATGACCTATAACCTTCACAAGGAAAACAAACAAAATTTTTAAAGGGGTTTCCCAAGATTCCTAAATGAAATCTTGGGGACACCAAGACACAAAAGCACTCACTTTGTGAAATTATCTAGTCTTGATTACATACTACTATTCATATGATTCCTAAGTAAGAAAAGTACTAACTAACCCATTTCTTTGGCCACCTTTCTTTGCTTTTGGTATTAGACCCTTAATTTCTCAATATTCCTTTTTATACTCCATATTTTATCATCCTAGACACCAATGCCTAGTTGGGACACCAACATTAAGCACCCTCGTCCCCTCTAATCACACTTAACCTCGGTATAAGTTATTCACATTTTTGGGTCCTTTCTAGCCATTTGAGCATCTATAATGTTTGGTGGTCATCCTTTTCAGGGTTAATTATGAAATTCAAACAATATAATCATATAAATATACATTTATGTGATCATAATGATGGACAGAGCACTAAGAATTAGCTATCACCACCTAAGGTTACATCCATCAAGCATCTAAGAGCTCTATTGCATCCATCTAACACCATCGAAGGAATGCAAGGGCATTTTACTATGCATACAATTCATAGGAGGGAAGTTCATTCTGCTCCATGCATATGTCTATTACATTTGTTTACATATATCTTACCTTGCTCGTTATCAAGTGTGATGCAGACACAATAGCCACATAGGGCATGATTTCACACACATGCACATAGAACTACATTATGTTTGAGATGTAGTGTAGTGCTCGATTACAAGTTCACCATTTTGAAAGTTGAGGATAGTTTGAACCCTCATTATTCATCCTTATTTTTAGGATTGTACATTTTTTGAGTGTTTTTCATGATCATAATTTATTACAGGTTTCCAGAGAACTCATTGATCATTTTGTGATCTCAGAGCGACTAAAGGTGACTACACCGAGCACCTTGTTACCACTCATAGGATGTTTCCTAAACTTTTCCACAGACCCTGTGTACAAAAACATGCGTAGGGAACCCACAAGTTCCCTTTTCCCTCTCCAGGTGCCCCATTCCATTCTATCTCTCAAGATCTACATTTTTAGGTCTCTGTGGAACACTCCTATTTCTATTCACTTGGTCAGCACTTCGATACAATATAAATTTTATTGTGAACTAAAGCAAAGTTCCTTTTTTCCTCCTCGCAATTAGGGTCTCATAATTCATTTCTTAGTTTCTTGGGTGTAATTTTTTTACTTAATTTTGTTTTTTTACTACTATAATAGCATCATATTAGGCATATAAATCTACATTTAGCTTAATCATTTTAGTGAACCTGATCTTTGAATCCAACTTCCATGTTGGAATCCTATCCTCTTATCACTATCCCTCAATATTCGACAAATTTACTGAATACCATCTTAAATCCCTTAATGATCATATTGTTGAGCATCCCCAAGATCTAGACTTGATTTTATATGTTGCTCATGAGGAGGCCACTAATCTTACGGATTTTACTACTTCTACTGCCATCCCCACCTCCATTTCCACTGAGCCACTTGTTACCACTCTTCCGCCTACATCCAATATTCTTGTTTCAGTTCCTACTCCCACCAATCACTTCACCCCACCCCTTGTTTCTCACACACGACAAGTATATTATGCTAGAACTCAAGATTTAGCTTCACTCTATCAAGACCTCCAAAGTGATAAATACACAAATTATAGTAGGATACTTATTGTGTGTATCCATGTTTGGATTCCACTTTATTACTACACACTCCATTCACTTTACCCATTTTCAATGGCCATGGTGACCCAAAAAAGCATCTTTGAGCATTCCATGTGGCTTGTTTAGAATTTCAGGATAATCAAATTCATTTAGTTAATATTTTACCTCGTAGTATCCATTATTATGTAATATGTTGGTTCTATGACCTAATTGTTGACTTGGTAACATCTTTCACACATCTAGAAAAGGATTTTATTACTCATTTTTCTATCAATATCAGCTCTAAGATCTCATACACGTAACTTGCATAAATTAAACAAGGATATAATGAAAATTTAGTGGACTATGTCTTACAATACAAGAAAAACCTAGCTAAGATGTCTAATGTGCTTGCGGACTCTGAGCTTCAAGATTTATTCATTAATATTTAATTACTTCCTCTCTAGGAGAGTGTTATATTTGAAACATCTCCTTCATTTGATCAACTATGTCACACTCTCAAACCACATGAAAATGAACTCTTATCCATAGGCAGCAAGCTTAAATATTATGAGCAAGCTTCATCCTCCGCATGATTTTAAACTAAATTCCTTTTAAACAAACTGTGAAACCTACTAAAGCTAAGTTCACTATCAACACTGTCTCCACCACCAAAGAATTACAATGGCAATAGCCTAAGTGTACATACAAAATTTTTACTATTGGTCCACATCTTATATTACAACTTCTTGAGAGAAATATTATTATGCATCCTCCTCCAAATCGACTTAGATCCATCTTTCATAAAAGGTGTAAATTACAATGAGAACTTTTGATGTGACAATCATTAATGTGTCATACATTCTAAATTTAGGTGTTTTAAACTTTGCGCTATCATTCAAGATCTTATCGATGATAAAAAACTTGAGCTTCTAGAGTCTACGGTCTCTGCACCAGTCAATGGAAATTATAAGCTCAAGATATTCAATAATATGCTTCCAAAACATGACAATAAAGGGGCTTATTCCTCAGCTAATCACACATATCGTGCATTTCCACCTCCTCCATCAGGGGATATTGATTTCCTAGTTACTTATACTGACATTTCTCCACCAATCATTTCTTTCTCTGATCATGATAATCATTTTACATTATCTTCTGATCAATTACACATTAGCACTTCTATCATATCTCTCCATATCAATAATAGTAAATTGGATCCATCATGGTGTATCACCACATATTATGATCCACTTCTCATTGCTATTGGATATACACTCTCACAAATGTTAAATACAATGGATAATTCATATGGGGTAGTCAAGCTTCAAGTTAATATTGCTCCTCTCACCATGCTTGTGCCCTTTCTTGTAGCATAATCAATCAAAGGGTGTGACATGATCTTAGGTATTAATTAGATTTGTAGGTCTCATTCTATCATCTCCATGAATCACTTGCATCTAAATTTCATTCAAAACAATAAATTCATCTCTATCAATGGTGTTCCTCCATCTACTCCATGGTCACCACCTCCTCTTAAGGTTTCCATTACATCACCTAGTCCATCTAGTTCCCCACACCTATAGATCTTAAAGCATAATACACTCCTAGCTCACATGTTTGCATATAAATTACAAAATCTCATCACTCTGTTAGTCCAATACATCATTCTAGGTCCATCACGCGGAGAGATCCTATATCTAGGCATACTTCACCACCTCATTTCACTCCACATAGGTGTCCATCACCTCTGTGCTCTCCTCCATATAGGAATCCATCGCCTCCATTCTTTGTTTCACATAGGTCTCAATCACCTCCACATTTTGTTACACAAAGTTTTCCACCATATGTTCATCATCATTCACATGCATATATTATCCATTCAATTTTACATCATATTTCTCATACATCACCACTTTGAGCATGTTCACACACCTTCATCTCCACTAGCATTGGGTGGAGGGCCTCCATATTTCACTTTTATCAGATAGTGAACTTGCCATCACACATTTGGGGGCATCACACTTATTCTCTCCCCCCTCTAACATCAACACACATCTTATACTCTCATCACATCACACCTAGATATTTACACACAACATACACACTCATACTATCATTTCCTAATGACACACTTTGTTGTTCTTTGGTTCACACTTGATTATTGAGGGCATCCTATATATATATGATAACTACACACTAGATACTCGACACCGCAAGCTACACACTACATGCTACTTGCTACACACAACACATGACATGTGACATGACACACGACATGCGACATGTGACATGTGACATGTGACATGTGACGTGACACATGACATGTGACACATGACATATAACATGTGGCAAATGAGATGTGACATGTTACACACGAAATGTTACACACTACACACTACACACCGCACGCTACACACTACACACTACACGCTACACACTACACACTACACACTACACACTACACACTACACACTACACACTACACACTACACACTACACACTACACACTACACACTACACACTACACACTACACACTACACACTACACACTACACACTACACACTACACACTACATGCATTCATCTCTTTCTATGTAGCATTTACTCTATGCATTCATAACATATCTTTAAGAAATCTACTTCTACATGGTGCGTTCATTACCCTATGACTCACTCTACTTCCATGGTCCATACTTGAATGTTGAGGGTCTACATCTCAAATGGACTTCATCACACTCACTCATTCAATCATCAAAACTCTATACTTTGTTCTTTGATTATCATATCTTTTGTGTACACACATTTTTAGACCATTTCCCGATGACACACTCTCGTTTAAAGATATTTCTTGAATGATGAGGGGAAATAAATAAGTGAACCTAATTCCATGCATACATATCTAGTTAGGGGCACTTGGACCCTATCATTCACACCGCATTCCATTCCACATCATCCACATCATACCGCATATCTTGGTTACATTTTCTCTTTCTTAGTTTTGATTACATGTTCACTTTATTACACATGCTAGGTATATATCTTGTATATCATTATATTTATCATACATACATGCAAATTCACTTACCTTTCTAGTTGTGACTGAATATTCTACAAATCAATTACATGCATCATGGATGTTTGGCACAATGCCTATTATTAGTCCTACAAAGGTTGTTGAGGGCATCAAATTTTGTACATAACAAGTTCTATCATTTCATTTTGTTTCATAACACATTACATTATCGGAATATAAATGTTTTGACATACTTGTTATCTTTCTAACATGCTAATGATTTCTTCATGTGCAACATTTTTTTTATAGGGCTATCTACTTCCACATTTGTTTTTTACATTATTTACCATTACTTTCTATTTTTATTCTCTTGTTTGCGGTATTTTCCTTTTCCGTTGTGCACACTTGTCTTCTTGTGGCCACTATAGCCTTGGATTTTTGTGACATCATGAATGATTTCCCATACTTGTAACTTTATTTTTGTGGTCTGCATTTTCTTCTTGCATGTTTACTTACGTCTTAAATTACACATTGTCTTCATGTATGCTAGATTACATTTTACATCCATGTTTTCTTGTACTAACACTTATATCCCAACTATTTTTTGACATGTTCCTTGGTTTATAACAAGAAAATTCCCTTACAGGGCACAATTTTAGCATAGTGGTTAGTCCTCTTTTAGGCCACATACTCCTTCGTGATGTCACATGCACCCTAAAAGAGTGGAGGCATAATTTTAGTGAATCACCACTCCACACAATGTTATACATAGAAAACACGGTACCATTATAGAACATTTTCAGTTGCAGACAGGAATAAAAATTAGACTTGGATCCTATACACAATGATGTCCTTCCTGGATGCTTTTAACTAGGGAGAAAATACACAATGATTGGTAGTTGAATAAAATCTACAGAACTCTACACAACAGATTTTATAGGGCATATAACCCTTAGTAATTTCATTTTCACACCATCTGCAGTGGTGTCCTACATTACAGAAAGCATTTAAAAGTTGGAGGATGAAACTATATTTTTCTCCCTATACTTCTTCTATGACTTGGCCTCCGAGATCTTCCCAAAAATCCTGGTCGCCGCAATTGGAATGAGAACGCCCAAAAAATCATTCTTAGACAACATCTTTAGAATCCTTTCTCTCATCACGGATCAATTACACATGTTCCTTTTTCACATTTTCAAGTGTTTTATTTTTTATACATATACATGTGTAATTAACTACTTATTCATTCTTCTCTTTTACATATCCGTTCGATATAGCAAACACTAGTCAACATCTTCAACATTTCCATAACATTCACATCAACAAAAGGTATATTGCAAGATCTAATCATGCGTTTCTACCCTAGGTTCATTTTCATCACCACTTGTTTCACTTTCTCCTCCTTAAGAACCATGCTTCACATTTTCTAATCACTCCATGCTTTATCTAGTCCCTCGAAACACTTTCATCATCGATCTACATGGTTATTAGGTACACATATATATCTAATTTATGTTATGAAGATTTTTCTCACCATCATAAAGTGGGGGAAAATGTAGACACAAAATCACGCACTTTGGGTAATTATTTAGTCCTGATTACATACTACTATTCATATGATTCCTAAGTAAGAAAATTACTAATTACCCCATGTCTTTGGCCAACTTTATTTTCTTTTTTACTTCCACCCTTACTTTCTCATTCTTCCTTTTTATACTCTTGATTTTATCATCCCGACATCAACACCAAAGAATGGCACTAGCCGCTAGGTGCCCTCATCCTCCGGGCACCCCTTACCTCATTATACTTTTTCACACTTTTTGGGTCCTTTCTAGCCATTTGAGCATCTTATTTTTTTGATAGCCAAAATTTTTGGGTAAATTACAAAATTTAAGAGAAGGAATCATATAAATATAAATTTATGTAATCATAATAAGGGACCAAACCCTAAGCATTAGCTATCACAACCTAAGCTTACATCCATCAAGTAGCTAAGAGATCCATTACATACATCTAGCACCATCAAAAGGATGCGAGGGCTGGTTATTTTGCATACACTTCATAGGAGGTAAGTTAATTTAATTCCATGCACACATCTATTAAATTTATTTATGTACAACTTAATTTGTTTGCTATCAAGTGTGTCACACACAAGAGCCACCTAGGGCACAATTCCACACACATACACATAGAACTACATTGGTTCTAAGATGTAGTACAATGCTCAATCATAAGTTCACTATTTTGACAACTGAGGATAGTATGACCCCTCATTCTACATCTTTATTTTTATGATTTGATGTCTATTTGAGGGTTTTATAGGGTCATATTTCATTGCAAGTTTCCAACAACCTTGGTGATCATTGTGTGACCTCAAATCTATGAAAAGTGACTAACAACGATCACCTTATGATCACTCAAAGGAGGTTTCTTGAAATTTTATATAGACCTAGGCACCTAAAAATAGGTCTAGGGCGCCCACAGGTACCCCTATCCCTCTCTAGGTGCCCCACTCTATCCTATCTCTCTAGATTTTCATTTTTATAGGTCTCTATGTGATGCTCCTATAACTCTATTCAATTATTTAGCACTTTGATACACTCCAAATTTTATTGCGAATAATATAAAGACCTCTTTCTCCTTCTTGTAATTAGGGTTTCATAATTTATTGCTTAGTTGCTTTGGAGTAATATTGTACACTTAATTACATATTTATTTTACTACTACAATAACATCATAATAGGCATAAAATTCAAATTTATCTTAATCATGGGTGTGGAACCAATCCTCTATAGTCAATGTAAACCTATAAATACATTGCGTCATTAGGAGATATTGATGTTTCTTGATATTGAATTTGAGTAGTGTGATTATTAGGGATAGTATTAACAACATTAGTAGACATGTGAGAAATGTTCCCTTTAGAAAATTATATAGTGCATGCAAGGAAACATGTTCTTGGATAATAAGGAAGTGAAATCTAAATATGCCCCGAGTATTGTAGAAGTTTTCATATAATGTAGTGTGTAGACAAATATTTAGTATAATTAGTAATTGGTAGGATTTCTTAACAATAACATGTAATGAGTGAGAATGTAATGCTATATGTATGAATGGTCATGATGTTAAACATGTATAATAGTGACTAATGGGTTATAACATAAGTATTTATCAAGAGGATGAGTTTGTGGATTCACTAGGGTGTTATATTTTTTTCATTTGTGTAAATTTATGCTCTAAATATATACATTGATAAATATGTGAAGCTTCTAATGAAATAGTGTCCTCTTCTTCATTAATAGGCTGAATATTTTACAAATTCTTGTGAGGATTTTTATCGGCAATACTATGGATTCTTCTCCCAAAATAAATTTAACACTAATATTTTGGATTTATATTATAGTTTCCCATGCTTTCATAGATCCATAGTTCATCAAGTAAGTCACTAATACTTGTTTTGTGAGAATCCATAATAGATGTTGTCATGATAATAATTGCTATAGAATTATTTATATTGTTATTATAATAAGTATTGATAGCTTGATTAATATCTATCATAGTTTGATGTGGAGAAGGATATATATCTATAGAGTAATCTATTATCATATCAATTTGTTCATCATTGTTGTTATCATAATCCTAATCATCAACTCGTAATGAAATTACTTGTATAATTCAGATTAACAAAGCAACAATAGAACAATAAATAACACAATATTTCAGAATAATGATCTCAAAATAATGATCTCAATATGCAATTAGAATAGCTTCGCCACTTTGAGGGGGCAACCTCCAAACCATATAATAAGACTCAAATGCTCAAATGATAATGAAATACCACCTATAATCCCCTATATATACTATTCATATGTTATGGCCATCACCAAGGCTGACCTATTAAGCATGAGAAAGAACAAATGGTATAATAAAATGATATGGTAAGCCACAAGTCGGCTACTCATATCCTAATACAAGCAATAGGTTAAGGGTGTAGCATGCCCTTCCCCTTCAAACCAAAATTGTCCTTAATGTTGAATAATCCTGGATGTTGCTGCAGAAAACCTTCATCCTCCTAGGTGGTGTCTTCTATGCTCAGATTCTTACACTTGATCAGATATTCCTTAATGTCTCTAGTTCTCAGCCTCTTAGTACGTGTTTGCAAAAATCTTCTCTGGCTCCAAAATTATTCTTCCTTCCTTGTCAAGTTCTGGTAACTCTATCTGGGCTTCAAATTTATGTCCAATAACCTTCTTCAGGCATGAAACATGGAATACTAGGTGTATGTGTAAAGATGGAGGCAACTCTAGTTTATAAGCAACACTACCAATTTTCTGTAGAACTTGATAAGGGCCATAATATTTAGGAGAAAGTTTATTTTCCTTTTTTTTGTTCCTTTAGGGACATCTGTTTGTAAGGCAATGAGAAGTAAAAAAACCCACTACCAATTTCATAATGTATTTCACTACGGTGTTGATCTACTTGTTCTTTCATCCTATTTTGTGCTAATGCTAAATTCTCCTTCAAACTAGCCAAAACCTATTGTTGATGTTGAATGTGTTCCTCAACATCTCTGGCCTTATTTTGCACCCTCAAGGAGGAAGTGATAGAAGGTGGATGGTAACCATATAATGCTAAAAATGGGGTCATTTAAGAAGAAGTATGAAAAGATGTGTTATACCACCATTCTCGCTAGTGGTATCCATTTAATCCACCTTTCCTACTTATCTCGATACAAAACAACGTAGATACCCCTCGAAGCATTTGTTGACCACTTTTGTTTGCCCATAAATTTGAGGATGATAAGATGAACCGTGAGCTAGCCGAGTACCCAAACATGAAAAAATTCTGTCCAAAATCACTTGTGAAAATAGGATCACGATCACTTACAATTATATTTGGGGTTCCATGTAGCCTTTGAAATGTTTTAAATAGTTGCAACTATACTGCTACAAATGGATGTGATAGGGCACAAAAATGGGCATATTTTGTGAGTCTATCCAAAATCATGAAAATAAAATTCTTACCCTCTCGAACAAGGCAATCCGGTGATGAAATCCATGAGACCTCCTCCCATATTTGGCTAGGAATTGGTAAGGGTCAGCAATGCACTGTGTCTTAATTATTTCCCCTTTGTTTTGTTGGCACACTAAACACTCGATACAAAATTTTGTACATCCCTCTTGAGTCCTTCCCAAAATAATTCTCTTTTTATTCTATGATATCTCTTCAAAAACCCAGAGTGTCCTCCAACAGTGAGGGCATGTAGTTCTCGCAAGAATCTTATACTTCAACTCGTAATCTTTACTCAAGTATAACCTATCCTTATACCATAGGGCATTACCTTTCCACTAAAATTTGTTATATGTCATAGATCCTTACTTGATATTATGTATTTAGAGATTGTGTATCCTTATCTTGATTCCATTCCAATCTTGCTTCATCCACCCAATCGGCCGTCAACATGGACATTCCACATAGTAAGGCATCTGTGGATGTATCCCTTCTGGACAACACATCAGCTACTACATTTTCTTTACCCTTTTTATATATGATTTCAAAATCATAACCCAACATTTTTTTACCCACTTTTTTATTCCCTTAGATGATAACCTTTGCTCCAAAAAGTATTTGAGACTATCATGATCAATTTTTACCTTGAAGTGTCTACCCATGAGATAGGGCCTCCATTGCTTGACCGCATGAAGAATAGCCATCATTTCTTTCTCATAGATAGGTTTGAGAAGATATTTTCCTTTGAATTGGTGACTCTCAAATGTAAATGGTCTTCCTTATTGCATTAGAATTGCTCCCAATCCTTATCTTGAAGCATCACATTCAACAATGAAGGTTTTTGAGAAGTTGGGAGTAGCCAAAACTGGGGTGTTGCACATGGCTTCCTTCTGCATCTCAAAGGATTTAGTGGCTACATTTGTCCAATGGAAGGCATCCTTCTTTAGCAATGCAAAGGAGTGGGTTTTCTATTCTACCATATCCCCACACAAATCTTCTATAGTACTGTTAATCCTAGGAACCCACGAAGATTTTTGAGATTTTTGGGCCTTGGCCATTCCACCATAGCTTTGATCTTCTGAGGATCAACTTTGACGCCTTTATGGGATACAATATGACCCAAGTACTCTACCTCTTGTAGACCAAAAGAAAATTTGGATGGATTTACATACAGAGTATGTTTCTCCAAAACTTCCAACGCATTATTTACATGTTGTAAGTGTTCTTCCCATGTATTACTATGAATCAAAATGTCATCAAAGAAAACTAATACAAATTTCCTTAAAAACGGCCTAAAAATAGTGTTCATCAAGCTTTGAAAGGTTGAGGGTGAATTTGTAAGACCAGAAGGCATTACCAAAAACTCATAATGGCCCTCATGAGTCCTGAAAGCCGTTTTATGAACATCTTCCTCTTTTATCCTAATTTGATGGTACCCCGAATGAAGATCTAATTTTGTGAAATAAACAGCACCATGCAATTCATCAAGTAAATCATCAATTATTGGAATAGGAAACTTATCTTTGATGGTGTACTTGTTGAGTTCTCGGTAATCTAGACACATCCTCCATGTTTCATCCTTCTTATGTACCATGACCACTGGTGAAGAATATGCACTCTAGCTATGCCTGATGATACCTGCCTTCAACATTTCCTCCACCATTTTCTCAATCTCACTTTTCTAGGAATATGGGTATCTATATGGTTTGATGTTAGGTGTTTGGCTCCTTGGAATCAACCGAATGGCATGATCATGATCCCTAACTAGTGGTAGTCCCTTTGGAATTACATCAAAAATAGATGAGTGAGCATCCACAATCTTTTGAAGATCGGGTGGCATTAAAGACTCTGTATTTTGTACTTCTATGGAAAATAGCTTTGCTATAAAGCCATCCACTCCTTTTCTAAGAACCTTTTACATCTGATGAGAGCTAATAATCTATGGAGACTTAGCTACCATCCCATTCAATTGTATTTTCCTTCCATCTGAATGAAATCACATGAACAATTCTTGGAAATTCATCTCTATAGTACCTAAGGTTGTGAGCCATTGGACCCCAAAACAATATCTGCCCCTCCCATAGAAATAGCAAACATAGGTGAGTCTAACATGTAGTCTCCCATGGAAAGCTTGATACTATGGCACTTTCCTATGCACTTGACTATCCCACCATCCGCAATCATAACTTGCATTTCTAGAGCTGGGTAAATAAAACAATTGAGGTGGGCAGCTAACTTACTATTTATGAAGTTATGAGTACTCCTAAGTCAATCAACACCGTCACCTTCTATTTTTTGAGATAGCCAATAACCTTGAGTGTTTGAGGAGTACTAATACCTGATAATGCATGGCAAGAAATTGTAGGTTGGTGATCCTCTACTTCATCTTCTACTGGTTCCTCAGCCTCTCCTATAATTTTAGCTTCCTCATCATCCTCATTACCTCCGTCAATATATAATAACTTCTTCTCAAAGACATTTATGTCCTGGTCCATAGTTTCTATCATAGTTGAAACATAATCCGTTTTCTCTCTTTTCTTCCATTTGTTGAGGAGTTAGTCTAATTGGCCTGTAAAATGAAGAGGAAGAGATACTATGGTCTCTAGTGTTCATGAAATGTGGCCTCCTACTACAAAGAAATTTTTCATCTACACAACGTGCCATGATAATAGAATCAGAAAGCTTGATTGGATTAAACATACGTACCTCATGCTCAATGTGGTCCTTAAGAACCCTAAGAAATAGGTCATTTAGATTCTCTTCTGGAATATTCTCCACCCTTAAGGATAGGTTTTGGAATTGATGCACATAAACTTTCACTAAACTTTTCTAATTGACTAAAGTAGTTCTCTGAAACACTGGAACTATAGTGCAATTGCAACTCCTCAGTAAAAATTGTCCAAGTGACACCTAGACCATTCTTCTGCCTCTGAGCACATAACCAATGATACCAAAAAAATTGGTCGGGTTCAAGATATAGGGATGCCAATGTCACCTTTTGTCTTGATGGTGTTTGATGTAACTCAAAGAAGTTCTCCATTTGATTTATCCAATTCAGGGGATCCTTACCATCAAATTTGTGCATATCCACTTTTGGCATCATGTTCTCGTGGTTGTGAATAAGTTTGATTCTGATGGGACAGGAAAAGTGATCCAATACGGTTAGTTTGTCCATGGTTTTGAACTGAAGGTCCTCCTTGGTTGATATGGGCTAGATTTGGGCCATACTAGTTACCCTTTACATGTTGCATGATATCATCCAACCGATGATTGATTTGGGCTGTCTCCTTTAGAGGCCATCTCAGATTGTACATTTCACAACTCATAGTCAAGTTGGATCACCTTATGATCAACTAAGGTAAACCCTAGTGTTGATTAATTTGTATTTACCCCTTCTAACTCCATCTCTTCAATCACTACCCCATCTTTATCTAGGGTTTTACCCAGAGTAACCAGATTCTTTTTTGCTCTTGCAGAAGGCCCCGCCATGATGTCAAACCTTAGGGTTTAGGGTTTTGATACAATTTCGGCCAATTAAGAAAAACATAGAGCAGATAATAATACTAGTTTTTTGAGAGATTTCTGAAAATGTAAAGAACTTGACAATTTCCACAATTTTCACCCTAGGGAGTGATTTTATGAAAAACACTAAATTTGTAATAAATTTTACAAACTAAATCAAAAAAATTTGAAAGTTTCAGGGAACCTTACTTGAAATTCTTCTCAACTCTAGTAAAAATATCTCCCACCAATTCACTTTGGTTCACAAATGTGGCGTAAAACAAAAATTAGGTTTTTACCCTAATTTGGCGCCCAGATCGCACTTCTCCGATACCACTTGTAATGAAATTACTTATATAATTTAGATTAAGAGCAAGAATAGAACACCAAATAACACAATATTTCAGAATAATGATCTCAATATGCAATTAGAATAGCTTCGCCACTTCGAGGGGGCAACCTCCAAACCATATAATAAGACTCAAATGCTCAAATGATAATGAAATACCACCTATAATCCCCTATATATACTATTCATATGTTATGGCCATCACCAAGGCCAACCTAGTAAGCATGATAAATTATAAATGATATAATAAAGTGATATGGTAAGCCACAGGTCGGCTACTCATATCCTAATACAAGCAATAGGTTAAGGGCGTAGCATCAACCAATTTATCATCTTTACGTACATGGCTCTGTTTGTAATATAATCATATGCTTGCAATCTTACTTTGTATGGTTTATGTTCTCTGAGGCCTTGTGTAAATGGTCATGTTTGATTGGTTTTGAGTGTGGTATTTTAATATAAAAGTAGGATGTAATTCTTTAATTAGTGTTGGTTCTTCTAAACAAGGTATGTCATTCTTATCCTCTTGTTAAATAGGTGGTTCTTATATTATTGTAAAATTTGCAGCATTCGATATCACATTGTGTGCACTAGAAATAGATGGAACAACTTTAGGAATCCATTGATAATATTAACTTGGAGATGAAGATGTAGTAAAATGACATATATGAAATGAGATAAATCCTTTATGCTCATGTTGCTGGATTATCTATTATAAAACATATTAATCATTGTGACGATGTCCATTAATTCCATGACAATTACATAATGGTTGACCTTTGAGTTTTTAGTAGGATAGAGAGGGTATTAATGAATAGGTAACAAAGTAATTAACCTCTTATCTAGTAACTCATATAGGATATCATATTCTCAGAGCATTTGTATCAAACTAGATAGCTTGATCTTGTGGAACATACACATTATTTCATATATGTAGGATGTGAACCTCCTTTGTATGAGCTAGTAGACATAAAATTTCTATCACATTAAACATATTTGGCCTTATAAGTATCATGACGCATAAAAGGAAAACTAATATGTGCATTGGAAGTATCCTTTAGATGTTGTATCTCATCCTTAAGAGATGCAATGGTAGTATTCATAGTTAGAATTTTTCTTGAAAATCATGGTAAAAATATTGAATAAAATTTAATATATTTTTATAAATGTGTCATCATTGCTAATGGAATAATCTTAAGTATGACTTAAAACTTAATTCACATTGAGGGTGTCATAAATTTAGGGAGCTTGTTTGTGTACACTAGGTTTGTGATAGAATCTCTACATGTTAGGTGTTATTAGAATAAATAATATAAAGAGAGTTGGAAAATTATGGCATGGGCCATGATGAATATTTTCATTCTTTCTTATGTTTTAATAAGGTTTTTAATCAACATATATAAAAAGCATAAAATAATGTAACATGTGGAGATTATTACTTAATTAACTTTCAACATTAATTAAACAAATCAAAATAAAACTTTTCAAATTGATTATTTCTTTACTAATAAAAGGGATAATTGCACTTAGTTGATTATTAGTAGATATTGAGGTGTTTAGCTGATATTCATGTAGGAACAAGTTGATATAAAACTCAAAATTATTTGTTATAAAAACAAGCTCCTAAAACTAAACCTAGTCAAAATTGTAGAACTAGGTCAAAAATGTCTATATGGTCTTAACCCATTATGTATGGTCTTACAAATTCTTAGAATTTGGGTCTGCAACTTCCTAGGTGCTTCACCTTCCTATAAATGTTTGTATCACTATGTTTCGGTATTCTTCACTCACCTTCAAAATGGTTCTTTAAACCGTGCTCAAATACTAGAACCCTCAGAGTGAAAGGATTTTCTAGAAAAAAAAGTTAGTTGGGTTTTGGGAACCCATGTGCACCTTAAAAAATCACTACTCCTAAGAAGGATAAAACCACATTCCATTCTCATATCATGTGATATATACCATAGTGCAATAAAAATTTGACAACCATTCTTTGACAATTCTTTCCTTATGTTTCACACTTGCTAATACATGGGAAGGGTTACTTTTCTTGCTTGTAAAATGAATATGAATAATGCTATAACTAGAAGGAGACTTCATACTAATAGATGGCACTACCCTAATGGATGTTCATGAGTTATTTTCTAGGTTTGGTATTTTGGAGTGTCTTTTGTGAGTACTTTTACATGAAGAGTTCTTAAAGTGTGTAGTTATCAAATGAGGTATGATTTACTTTCTTATATACAATTTCAAAGGTTATTGTGTCATGAAATTCTAAGTAAGGGGATATATTTTATCATAATAATTTGATATAATAGAAATAATTATCCTAAAACATGTCAATCCAAAATTGATATTAGTGTCGGAGTAGTAGACAATTACAACCCACATGAAAATTACAAATTTGACCAGGAGGGAAAAAAACATATTTCAACTTTATGGGTCAAAGGATGAATATTTGTAGGTTTTTTATATACAATTAAAATTCATAAATTGATTACAAATATGTGTGAAAATATAATCAATTAATCAAATAGCTATCAAGGTATGCTAATAAAGAGTGAGGAGATTACATTTGTTCATGCAAGTGTGCAATGTCAAGATCAACAATCTCAAAGGATAGATTGAAAAATTTAAGTGTTTGCATGTGGTTGATAGCATGAGATTAGAAAATAAAATACACAGGTGAGATCATTCATGTAAGGATATTTAGTCAAGTGAAAATGGTGTAGGAAATGAAGACAAAAATAAGATAATTGATGTAAAATATGAACAAGATAAGGCCAAAATATAATGGATTATATAATCTTGAAATAGAGAACCAAAATTTGATGATTAGAGATTAATAATAGTATTAAAAAGTGAGTAATGAAGGTAGGCCCAAAAATTGATGTTTTAGTAAAATATGATTGTTATAAAATTACTAACACAACCATTTATGGAAATAGAGAGTAGATTTATCAAAACAAAAATATGTATTTTATCATAGTAGTGTTTGGAATAAAAACATCCAAGTAATTTTTCAAAAATTTAATATATTTTGAATTATGATCTTATTACTAAAAAGGATAATTTTTAATTTCTACATAGTGTACTAATATTTATGCCAAAAAAATATTTTCTTTAAACTTATTAAAAATAAATAAATATATTTGTGGGATTTTATAATAGATTAATTGTTAGATATTAAATGAAAGGTGATTTGGCCATAAAAGAATCCCTAGAAAGAGACCACAAGAGTAAGAATAAACTTAAGACCCTAGTGGAAGTTATGGAAATAAAATTTTAGGGAATGCAATAAATGGAAATATGAATACAAACCTGAAGTATTGATAGATCTGAAACCTTAGGGAAACTTGGAGTTGAAAAAATATTATATGTTATTTATGAGTGCCAAATGTGAAATGAGAGATGAAACATGAAGATGAATAAATAAAGAGAGTCATTAAGATTAACGTTGGGTTCACTTGTAGAGTGTGGTAAATACTATGGGAATATCAATAAGAAGGAAAATATAAATAGAATGTCAATATTAGATATTAAAATAAGGTGTTTGAAAATGGGACTAGTCATGCAAAATCTTGCATAGTGGATGATGACATTTATAATTGTAATAAAAATAAAAGGTAGTGAATCTAACCTAATTGGAATTAAAGTAAGATTCACTTTTGGTTTACCAAAGTGTATGATGGGTAAAATATAGGTTCCTAGCTAGATTCTTAAACATATGGATCAAACCTAATACCAAGAACAATGTGCAGATATAAAGGTGCTTAATGAGTGTTAAAGTCGTGAACCTAGAGGATACCATAACTAAACCTAGGATATCTATAAGTTTATAACTAATATAAGGATAGGTAACCTACTAGGATTTTGAAATAGATGGAAATAACTAATGGTTGGATAAATTAAGGGGTGTAGTACTAATATGACAATGTAATAAACCAATGAAAACATATATTTACTCTAGAATCTAGAAATGAATGAATGAAAACATAAAGCATATACATACAAGATAAGATATTAAATATGATTATAAATAATTTCTTATAGTGTTAGTGTGTGTGTGTGTGTGTGTGTGTGTGTGTGTGTGTGTGTGTGTGTGTGTGTGTGTGTGTGTGTGTGTGTGTGTGTGTGTGTGTGTGTGTGTGTGTGTGTGTGTGTGTGTGTGTGTGTGACCTCTAATTCATAATCCTCCTTAGAGAAAATAACACCGAGAGAGAATCGTTATTGGTGGAGAAGGGAAATTTTCAACAAGAATATCTTTGATCATAACTCACTATGCTGACCTAGGAAAGTTATAAGAATCTAATATCATATAAAAATGCTGAAATAGTGTGCATAAGAGAAGATCATGCACTATTTTTTATGCAAGAAAGTAGTTCATCAAGTCATTTTGAGGTGAATGTAATAAGATATCATATGGGTATATATATATACTACACCATCACCCATGGTTGATGACATCAAATATGGAAAATAAAATATATATAGCGTCACCCATGGGTGATGGTGTTAGTCTTGGGAAATCCCTAATGTCAAATAATGGAAAACATGTGGAATTGGATCTAGACAGTAAATGAGGGTAAATGAAAAAGGTCTAGAGTGACTGAAATAAGGGATAATATCATGTAATAAGAAGTAGGTGGACATAGTTAGATAAGGGGATATAATTAATGCAACATATGAAGAAATGGAAGAAATGGGGTAGATATATGGTGACTAAGGATAATAGTGAAATTTCTCATATGTTTTGATATAGCCCACATGACCAAGTGCAACCATACCCCAATCTGGACGGAATTTTAAGGAACCTTCTCTTAAGGAGAATGCATAAATAACCCATGAACAAAAAATGGTTTGAAAGTGTCAAAATATGGTGTATACACTATCCACTAGCTATTAAACTCAACAATCCCATCACAGTCTTGACTTATGTGACACCATCTAATAACTTAATCAATAAATAGAAAAACTTGCATACCATATTAGTCATTCAACCTCCCGATCCTCATTTCCTAATGGATCCCATCCATAAACCAATATTATTTAGGCCCATGATCCTCACCCGATATATTTTGTCTTGGAAAACCATAGATCGTAATAAATAAAACATCATACTAATCCCTTCATTGATTATATCTCATTCCTTGTCAATTAAAGTTGTCCCACCAAGGATCGTGAGTCATCTCCCAAAAACACCAATCACATTGACATTAGCCAACTTATTTAATCCCACAATAAATATGGCCTTATTATTAAGATCATTAATCTAGTATCCAACCTTAATCCCACATAACAATATAAAATTATTCATCTAAATGATCTATCCATCCGAATACCAATTTTTGGTAGCACATCAAATCCCAAATCCACCAATGATCATCATTATCCTAAAATTCCACACATCAATACCCATTAAAAAAATCCAATCAAACCCATCCCCACAAAAATTCCCTCATAATCATCCCATCCATGATCAAATCCAACAAGTGAGTCAATAATTGGCCAATTTATCATCCCACCTCAAAATATCAAACTCATCATCACTAGATCAAAAATATACTTTGGCCATTGAGCCAAACTAATCCACTTTTATCCATGACTATAGTAATTTCAAATAGGATCATACATCATACCCATCCACTTTAGACCCTATGCCACAATAATCAAATCCTACCCCTAGGCCTCATCAATGAAAATTAACTCCTAAGCCACATAAATTAACCAATCTAGCTCTTAAACCATAAAAATTCAATCCTCTACCGCACACCACTATCTTTAAGGAAAAACCTAAACATACAAAAAACAGAGACACTTTACCTCCTTAGGAGAATCCTTGATCACCATCTTCCATCAACTAAAACCTATAAACATGATCATTCATCCAAAAATAAAATCATGTGATGAAAAAATACTAGAACCATCTTGGTATCAAGAAAACCACTATAATGAATTCTATCAAAACAATGGACATTAAATCTATCAAAGTAAAAACATCAAGGGTTATCTCAAAACCCTCATTAATCAAAGGCATATTTTACTTCTACCACTTTATCCACCACTTCAGATATATCCAAATATTATTCTTGTTAGAATCATAATGGAATGAGGGGAGGGGGCTGGGGTGAATCATTCCTTAAAAAATTAAATCAGATTTATATTACTTATTCAAATCACAAGACCACTTATCCAACCATTAATGTGTGGAAATTATTAAATACCATACATGTAATGAACAAAGAACAAGGAAAAAAACAAAATGACACAAGATATAAGTGGGCACCCATCAAGGGGAACAAAATGAATTGAAATAGAATCTTTATATTTATATGTTTCAAACTTAGTGAGGCACAAACCTCATAATGAGCACCAACCCCTAGTTTAGTAGAGCTACAACCCTACAAGGAGCACCAACCACTAATTTGGTGAAGCTTTAACTCCAAAAGGAGGCTAAAACCCCCCAATATGATTAAAAAAACCCACTCAATCACCTTATGAATATTATGTCTGATGTATTTCTTCTAGCACAACCGATAGAGAACATAAATTCAGCTCACACTCCTTCAAACCCTTGTTCAAATCCTAGGTCTTCAAACTTACATGATTATTCAATTTATTCACTTATCAAATCCTCAAACCATTTCACACATGATTTATTTCATTATTAAACATGTCACACACTTGACTAGCTCTCAAAACATTCCTATGACCCTTAAAAGTTATCACACCTAGGTCACATGTTTTGCACACACTCAACTAGTTAAACTTTACACCCAAAACTTCACTTATATAGTATCTTCTTAATTAAAATTAAATTTAGGTTGGTTTCACTTATTTATCTTAACAAAAAAAAATTAAAAAAATCCCATATGAATCACTAAAACATTCACATTTGACTGTTTGGGTCGTCCATGCCTAAAACCATCCAACTTACACCAACAAGCCTCAAAACATCATCACTAGAATGGGAAAAATCCTATAACACCAATTTTTATTTTCAAGCTCTAAAAATCACCATAAATTACTAATATTAAATTTAAACATCATCTATGGTCTTAATTTACTTAAACCAATCATATTATTTCATTTAATAGGCCCAATGACTCATTACCTTATCTAAATAGTTATTTCCAACAACTAAATTTTTACCTTTGGGCCTCAATACCCCTCAATATGAACTCAACCATGGAATGTAACCACTCTATAAAATTCCTTGAACCTGTATAATACTTATAAGTAAGTTATACATCATGAAACATCCACCGCGTAAACCAAAACAAATTTTGTCTTCACCAAATCAAGTTACCCAAAAAGTAGTTTTACAAATGTAACTAGTTTTCACCTTTTATGACACCTTAAAGACGCAAAAATGATTAAATGGATGAAACATTAATCCATATTCACTTTCTAGGTGATATAGATCATCACCTAATCCATTTCATGCACTAACCAATTTACTATTTTAGCAAACATTATCATGTCCTCGTAAAGCCAAAAACATTCTTATCAACAAACTAACCTGGAAACCATGTAAAATCAGATCATAATTACACCAAACCTATACCATTATAAATATTTCTGAATTAAATTTCCATAACATATTTTAAATCCTTCCAACTCAAAGTGGAAGGCATTCAACCAAGCTAATCTCTGCAAACCGCCTAAAATTGTCCCAAATCTACCCTTTGACCATTCAACATAAATGAAGCATACTTTTCAATTTAAGTGCATCACCATGACCTAAATACATAATTTAAATCAATGAAAACTTATATAAATCACATAATGATCATTTAGTTTGCATCTCCTTTGGATAACATTGTCCCAAATTGAACTTATTGAGAAATATGCCTATTTTAGTGGGGTCCACTCATCACCACAACCTATACCATACCTTTATAGAAACTTTGAGGATTAATATAAATTATAAAATCATCATCCAATAATTATAACTCAATTCTTTCCACTTATGATAGTTTTTTTCTCTCAAATAGCTTTTGAGAGAGGGTTTCAAACACATAAGAAGTTGTTTGGCTCATTAGCATTCGTTCATAAAAACCTGATGATGAATTGACCTCATTATTTTTTTTAACCCTCTATAATTAATGTAGAAACATCCTTAAAATTCACAAGGTCCCATACAACTCACAAAATTCGGGTGAGCATCAAAAGGTGTAATTCAAGTTGGAAAAGCCATTCTTCTTGACCCTATTTCACATAAAACATCATAACTTGCAAAAATTCTTCATAATGGCTTAAAATTTTTCTCAAACCTCAAGGGAGCCCATTTTTATCATATCCAATCATTTTCATGCCTTAAATATCTCTCCATTTCTCCATCCTATCCCATTTAGATAGCTAGCCCTTATGGTTTTACACTATAAATACTAGGGTCAACTAAAAAAACCTAATAACTCATCATAGAAACTTCCTAAAAGGCCCTAACATACTTGATAAATAATTAATAAACTACCTACATGCATCCATGAGCTCTCAAGACTCCATATCTCATCCTCATGCCTTCTAATAGCCATACATGGTCTAGATGAACACCTAAACATGGTCACCAACCTATATGTGTACCATGAAACACATGTGAGTTCAAAAAACTCTCCAATAATACTCTCCATTATTCTAAAATTCTCCTTAAGCTACCAAGAATCATTAAACTCCATGCAACATTACCTAGGCTATCTATGTCACCCGATTGGGCTTACAAGAACACATAATTCTCACTAAATCAATATACACATCCAAGAATAGACCTGAATGTCCATGACATCATCACTATGATAATCATATGAATCCACTCCATAATTCACTTTTTCATAAATTAGGTTTTGTGTCAATGACAACACCTAAAGCACAACATGCCAACAATCTCCCTTTTGTCATTAATGGAAAACCACCTAAACTTCTCCCCCTTTTTACATTAATGAAAAAGGCATAATAGTAATTACATATTATTCATCTTCCTCATCTTCATAATAGAATCTCTTAGTTATAAACATCAACAAATTAATCTCATTGTAGTTCAAAACTTGAAATCTCTCTCAAAAATTAATTTTTATCCATTTTCAAGCATGGAAACACTATGCTCCCCCGGTAAAAGTACATGAAACACCTAAACATGATACCAAACATGAGGAAATAAAAATATTACCTCTTCCAAGGAACAATAACACCATCATCCACCTTCTAATCATGCACAACTTGTCATTTCACCTCTAAAATCTATTTTTACCTTTAAGAAACCACTTTGTAGTAACCCTATACAGAAGAAAATTCCTCACAATTTTTCCAAAAATGATGTATGAGAGTAAAAAATATTTTCCTTAACTTCATTCGTAAGATAATTCTTTTTTTTCCAGTGCACAAAAAAATTGTTTAGTCACATGTATCTTATCATCATCTTACCTTGAGGACAAAGATCCTGAATAGGCTCTTCAAAGGGATTTAGAACCAACTTTGACATGCTCTAAAGCACCACTCATACTATGAAAAATCATCTCACAACTCCCCCTATACTAATAACATTCATCTCTAGTATAAAACATAAACACTTTGTTATTTTCCTTGAATACATGACTTGGGTGATAGACAAACACGAGACACATCCCTAAATCTTTTTCTCAATCCTTGACAATCATATATAGATGAGAAAATGTATTCATGAAACATAATTAGCTTGAATTTGAAGAGAAAAATCATACCATATCACAAATTCCTTTAAATAATTAAGGCCTCCTTATAAAACCATGAAATCATGCTCCCCCTGATTGATTTAGATCATACACACTGTATATACATGCAAAAGAATATTTTCAAATGATTTGTATAATGAATATCATCAAAACATCAACCTTTATTCGTAGAATTCAGCTTCAAATCTGTGAAGGTTCATACCTTTGTATCATATTAATTTATCTAATAAGTGAGAACATGCACTCCCCTTGTCATCAAGACTTCCTCACAACCCTAAGCATCATTCTTTTCTTCACATAGTACTCTAACTTCATATGAAACTTACTGAGGTCTTGATCCATCTTTTTCACTTAAGCATAACTAATGGGTAAAGACATGTATTATACAACTATAAAATGACTTGATCAAACTTTGAAAGAAAAAAAAACCATGAAATCTTGAAGAGAAACTTTTCACCATTCTCAACTATCACCTACAATCCTGTAGGTCCCCATTCAATCACCAAACAACACATTAACATCAAAAGAGGTTTTAGATCTTTCCTTATATCTTCTTGACCATACATTGATCATCCATAGACCTTGACATGAATGAGAGTTTCTAACCACTTCATTAGTTATTTTAGACAACAATTTAATCTTGCATAGACATTTACTCTACCTCTCATGCATACCCCGCACTGTAAGAACCCACATTCTTAGCACATTCACTCCTACCATTTCTCCATGTATGAGTATCTCTATAATACCTTCTACACTATTTATCCCTATGAAGAAATGTGCATTACAAGTATAAAAACAACCATTGAAATTTCTCTCATACCTTGAGGCATTAGTATTCCTAATAGGCTTTATCTTCTCATTTTCCTTGATATTGGTTACTTTATTTCCTTCCTTGGTGCTTGGTTCACCTACTTCCTTTCTTGAAACTAGGTCCATTTTCTTCACTTCTTTGTCTTTGACTTCAGATTTGAATCCTAAACCAGCTCTATCACCTGCATATTTTTATTGCTCAAGAGATCACCAAGAGCCTTGGAAATTTCTTCAAATTTATGATATGACTTTACCTTGCTTGCTACATCTGATAGCTCCTTCTTGAGTAGAATAACTTCTTCCTCCTTAGATTACAAGCTAAGAGTCATAGTGCTCATTTGCAACTCTATATTTCTTACAGTTTCATCAATCTTCTCAGTAATAGCCCAATGCTTCCCTTCTAGTTCTTGAATCCTTGCTTCATATTCCTTGACCTGTGATTTCAGTTTCTCATTTTATTTTTCAACATGCTTCAATTCTGACTAAACACAAACTAATTCAGTCACAATTTCATCTTATTCTCCTTCAAAACCTTTGTAAGAATCTGAAAAAAACTCACCCATCAATGAAGAATCACCACTAGTGGATCTCATAGCTTATTTTGTCATGAATAGAACCTCATCACCTACATCTCTGTGATTAGATTAAAACTTATATTCAGATCCACTATCTTCACTACTTTCTTTAGATTAAAAATATTCTTCCTTTCTATAAAAGAATTCTTGCACTTCTTCTTACACTCAAACTTCTTAAATTATTTCTTCCCTTTACCATAATTCTAATTTTTCTTTTCATGATCACTTTCATGATCATCATTCCCCTTTTTATCATGTCTATGAATAAACTTAGCATGAAAATGACCTACTTTACTAAAAAAACTTTTAAAAGGAATTTTATCCTTGTACTTACTAGTTCCAACAGTCATCCTTCTAATAACCATGGAAAATAATTCTTCATCATCTAGCTCATGAGCATCATCATCAATCTTTACCTTCTTATCCTTTGTCTTCTTTTCAACTTTGGATGTCATTTATTTCTTAGTAGCTTTAGAGTCCATCACCCTCAATTCCTAAGAAATCAAAGTACCATGTAATTCATCCATATTCAAAGTATTCAAATTATTTTCCTATTCAATAGTAGGTACTTTAGAATCAAAACTAGGAGTTACTAATATCAATTTTTTTCAACAAATAATTCTTCCTTCGATATTCTCCTAACCCTTTCATGGAACTGAAAACCTTTTCAACCCTAAGAAAATATTAAAAATAGACTCATTATCATTCATCTTCATAAAACTAAGGAAAAGTAATAAGGAAGTAAGGGAGACAAGTTCAAGAAAGGAAGTGGATGCAGGTATTCAAAAAACTCTAGGGAATTTGTTCCCCCGTAATAAGAAATGTTAAATGATTCTTCTCTCCTAGAACATTAGGGGGTTGAATAACCCCAGCAAAACACATAATAACAAGGATCTTAGATTGAAAAATAAACCAGATATTTTTATGATTCAAGAAACTAAAATGAGTATGGAAAGATTTAAAGAAGTGGGAAGGTCTATTTGGAAAGATAGTCTGTTGGGAAGGGTGTAGTTCATTAGGAGCCTCTGGAGGAGTAGTCACGCTTTGGGATCCTAGCATTGTGTAAGGTATTCCTATACTTTCTATTCCAGGGCATGTGGAAATGTGCTTTATGAATCTGACCTCAAAGAAATCCTGGTATGTCTCCAACATATATGCTCCTAATCTAGTAAGTGAGAGAAGAAAATTGTGGCAAGATCTCTCTAATTTCAGGAATTTATTCAAAGATAAAGACTGGATTATTGGAGGAGATTTCAACACCCCCTTTCTCTGGGAAAAAAGGGGGCATCACTTCCTTTACTTGAGAGTATGGAGGACCTTGCTGATTTCCTTAACAATAATGGTCTAGTGGATTTGGATTTGGAAGGTTCTAAGTTCACCTGGGCTAATGGGAGAGTTGGGATGGAGCTTATCCAAATAAGACTTGATAGGTTCATTGTAAGTCATCACTATATGATTAATCAAATTTATTCTCTGAAGACTCTCCCCAGAATTGGCTCTGATCATAACCCTATCCTCCTTAATCTAGGTTTAAATCCGGTCAAGAAAGCTAGACCCTTCAGATTTGAAAAGATTTGGTTAGACCACCCTGACCTCTTCAATAGAATACAAGAGTGGTGGAATATCAGGGTCTTTGGGGTGGCTAGTTACCGACTCAGTTACAAATTAAAGCATCTCAAAGGTTGTCTCAAAAAGTGGAACAAAGAGGTCTTTGGTAATATTTTCCAGGAAAAAAGTAGAGTGGCTGAAGATTTAAGGAATATTGAGGAACTTATCAATCTTGATGGTCTTAATCGATTCTAAAGGAGTAGGAACAAAATCTTTTGGTTGAGTATCATGACATCCTAGCTAAGGAAGAAGTCTATTAGAAGTAGAAGTCGAGGGTGAAATGGCTTAGGGAGGGGAAAGGAATACCAAATTCTTCCACTTCTCAGCCACCTCCTGGAAAAACCTCCTCAAGATAAATGAAATTAAGAATGAGAATGGTGAGATCCTTTTGGAGAGAAAGGAAATAAATCAAGTCATCATAAACTATTTCAAGGATATTTTTCAGCAAGGTCAGGGGATTGAGGGGCATAATCAAAACAATATCCCGAACTCGTTTCTATAAAGTCATCTCCCACGAAGAAAATCACGAGCTCTTAAGGATCCCTTCTGAGGAGGAAATCAGATTTGTGGTCTTTGATATGGAACCTAACAAGTTGCCTGGGCCTGATGGTTTTCAGGCTTTCTTTTACCAGAAATTTTGGGAGCTGATTAAGAAAGAAGTCATTGAAATGGTCCAAGATTTCTTCAATAATGGGAAGCTTCTTAGCTAGCTTAATAATACTTTCTTGGTCCTTATTCCGAAAATTTTAGGGGCCAATGAAGTCAAATATTTTAGACCGATCAGTCTTTGTAACACGAGTTATAAAATCTTGACTAAAATCTTAGCTGGTAGAATCAGATTGGTTCTCTCCCATTTTATCTCTAAAAATCAAGGTGCATTTATCTCAGGTAGGTAGATTATTGATAGTATTTTGGTGATTCAGGAAGCCATCCACTCCATTGTTAATTATGATAGATTGGCTATGTTCCTTAAGTTAGATATGCATAAGGCCTATGACAGGATTACTTGGTCTTTCCTTAGTGCCATCCTGAATAAAGTGGGCTTTGATAATACTTTGGTTAGAATGGTTATGACCTACATATCTACTGCTAGTTATTCGGTCTTGGTTAATGGAATCCCGGAGGTCTTCTTTAAAGTCTGGTAGAGACTTGAGACAAGGTGACCCCCTATCTCCTTTCCTCTATGTTATAATGGTTGAATCTTTGTGTAGAATTTGTAAGTATGATTTTCTTTCTAGGAGTATTTAGGGAATCAATATTTCTAATGGTCTCCCTTTGATCTACCTCAAAAAAATTTGATGATAACTTCCTGATGGGAAAGGCCTCTATCCAAGAAGCCACCAACTTTAAACTTGCTCTCAAGGACTATGAGTCGGTCTCGGGGAAGATGGTTAATTTTCTCAAAAGTGTTGTTTACTTCATTAATGTGGATAAACAAGTCCAATTAAGGCTTTCTCACATTATGGGTTACAAAATCAAGTGTTTTCCAGGACTCTTACTTAGTTATCCTTCTTATCTACAAAAGTCCCGACATCTATATTTGGAATGCCCTATTGGAAAGAGTTAACAAAAACTTTCCTCCTAGACAGGTCTCCTTCTCTCTTAAGTTAGAAAGATTCAACTCCTTCTGAGATCTCTTCAAGGTGTCCCCATTTACATTATTTCTCTCTTTAAACTCCCAAAAAAAATTATTGACACTCTGGAAAAAATTCAGAAGAGATTTCTCTGGGCTGGGGCCTTGGAAAAGTTTAAATTCCCTCTTGTGGCCTAGGAGAAGGTCACTAGGCCAAAGATGTGTGGCGGTCTGGGTTTGAAAAGTATACCTATCATGAACAAAGATTTGGTTTCTAAAGCTGGATAGAGAATTTCTATAGAGGAATGACTATGGATTGATATAATAAAAAAGAAATACCTCCGCAATTTAGGCAGAATTGACTCATTCTTATTTCATGAAAATCTCACTAGAGGCTCCTTCTTCGGAATTCTCTGTTAGAATCAAAATATATCCTCTCGAAAGGGATCATTATGGGAGATTGGAAAAGGGAACATGATCAGATTTTGGTGGGATAGTTGGATTGAATATTCCCCTTTAGCATATCAGGATACATGGAATGAGGTTGCTCAATTCTATGAGGAGAATGTTAAAATTTGGATAAGAGATTTCTGAAGTCATGATGATAAGGTCCTATGGGAAACCATAGTCCCTCCTCCTGATTATGATGGTGATATAAAACCTTTTCAAGATATCAATAAGAAACTTAGGGAATTCCACATCCCCATCTTCCAAAATAAGGAGGATTCCATCATTTGGAAAGAGGAATACTCTGGAAACTATTCTGTTAAATCTACCTATAGCTTACACTTCAAGAAAGATTTTCAAAAAGAGTATTGGGGTAAGTTATGGATCAAGGAATTGATCCCTAAGATCAATATTTTTTATTGGTTGGTTGTTCAAAATAGAATCCTGTCGGTTGAAAATCTTATAAAAAGAGGAATGTAGATCCCTAATAGGTGCACTCTTTATCGAAGAGGGGAAGAGAATGTGAATAATATTTTTTTACATTCCTCTTTCTCTAAATATGTCTTCTCACTGATTTTGGAACTTTTCAACATGCAATGGATTATGCCTTCGAATATGGAGGATTGTTGTACTCAATGGGAGAGCCCTTTTAGGTTCCCTTATCTGGCATGGGCCTAGAAGATTACTCTGCCTCATCTCTTATGGGGTTTGTGGAAAATAAGGAATGATAGTGTTTTTAGAGATCAGAAACCTTTGATTGTGGTGGCTAAAAGGAAAATCCTAGCTACCATAAAGGAAAATCTCAAACTGTTTAAAGGTAAAACAAAAATCTTTGCCCGAAATGGGAGCGACAAGTGTTGGATAAGTTCACCTATATTTCTCTCAAGATCAAAATCCTGTAAGAATGTTTACTAGATTAGACGTATGGGAAATATGATCAAGATCAATTTTTACGGGGCTTGAAAGGGGAATCTGGATAAGCTTGGGGAGGGAATATCCTAAGGAATAGTGAAGGTGATTGGTTGTTCGTCTATGTAGGTCCCTTGGGAAAGTAGACTAATAACATGGCTGAATCTAGAGCCCTCCTATGGGGTATTTTGGTTGCTAAGGAAAAAGGCCTTAAGGACATCCAGATTGAAGGTGACTCCTTAATTGTTATAAATTCTCTCTTCAATAGGACTAAGATCAATTGGTGGTTAAAAACATCATTCAAGATATCAAGGAATTGCTAAAGTATTTTGATAAGATATCTATCAATCATACCTTGAGGTAGGGAAATAAATGCCTGACAGATGGCCAATGTGGGAGTCCTTAGTAATGAGTACAAATTTTGGTGAAAAGGAGAGAGATTACCCCCTAATATTAATGATGAAATCATTAAGGATATAAGGCGCTAGGATAAATGATGCCAACACGAGTGGGGGAAAGTATTATAGGTACCATTCTAGCTTTTACAAAAAGCATTATTTCTATTCGACCATTGATATGGAAAAAGCCTTGCTAGTTGTGGAAATATTTTGCTGGGACGACAACTTTGGAAATGTGCAGATGGGTGGAGACAGGATTTGAGTGGAACCCGCTAGTTAGAACATGGAGGAGAGTAACTAGGATCTTTTGAACAAGCTTAAAGTTGGAGGATTTAGTAATTATATTTCTAAATTACATGGTCATGACCTAGCTCTGTCAAAGGACTTCAGAAAAGCCTAGAAAGAGGGGGTTTTTACTGTCTGCGATGTGGAGGTTGAGGTCTCGAGTCCAATATTGCCAAGGTGACTGATATGAAGATGGAAGGGTTAAATATCTACAAGGAAAGAACCCATAGAAATCTCAAGATTGATCATTTTTTGTTGTCAAGGAGACATGTTACTTCTTCACAGCTGGCATTGCGTGTTCGTGCATTCTTAGGGTCTGGAAGGATGTTTTCCTTTAGGTTATGAAATATATTACACTGGAGGGTAAGTTTAGAAAAATCTATACCCATCACATGACCTTCCTCAACATGTTACATTACAAGTTTATGGTTAGTATTCTCTTTTTTCTTGCTACCTCTCTTCAAATTACTTGATCGATTTCTAGAATGAGAAAGCTGAGCTACCCCTCCATGAGGTCTTGATTCTTCTTCTGGTTGAGAATGGCAAGCCGGTTTTGGATTATCCTTTGAAAATGGCCCTGGAGGAGCAAGCCGAGGAAGATGATATTACTCTTATGGAGTGTCTAGCTAAAATGAAAGTGGGTAAGGGTATCCTCTGGGGAATGAGAAAGATAAAGACAAAAATGAGGGTGGTGTTGGGGAAGCCAATGCTTCGAGGAAGAATGAATGTGTGTGAGACTCCATTATTTTTTAAGAATGGAGCAGGAAGATGTTGTATTTATAAGGGGTCCTAAAATCCATGGAGGACACGAACAAGGGGAAAAGGGATTCCATTCTAAACATCATCAACATTTTGAAGAAGATGGTCATGGATCAGGTCCAGATAAAACATAGAATGAAGGAGCTGGAGATTTAGGTTAAAGTTCTGCTTGACAGAGTGGAGGGATTGAAGGGGAAAAGAAAAGGAGGATATTTAACCTTCGCATAAGTAGCTCGGAGGAGGAGTAAGTTTTGGATGGAACTGGAAACTAGGATGGATGATGTTGGCTTGGGGCCTCTGGTGGTTTTTTGCTTGTTGCGGAGGTTTTTATTCTCTGAATCAGAAAGCGAATACTAGCGAACTGTGGTGTCCTATTGTTTTTGGTCTTTTTTGTCCTTTAAGGTTAAGTTCCTACAATGTAAGAGTTAATCCTATTTGAATCATCTTTCTGGGACCCCTTTCTGGTTTTTTTTTTATTTTGTTTCTATTTTTGTTCCTCTTTTGTTCTGGCCCCTAAGAACCGATCACTATTCTTTCCTTATCTAATAAAAAAATCTTTCATCTTGAGACACTCAAATTGATTTATAAAATTTTGAACCTTATAAATTCTTACCTTTGAGTCACATTTATAAAAAAGCGTAGTTTATCCCATGCCTCTTTTGTTTACTTGCAATGCATTACCTTTCCCATCTCAGATTCACCAAGACCACATATGATGGCACTAAAATCCTTGTAGTTATCACTACACACATTCATTTTGCGCCGGTAGTTGGATTAGTGGCTGGCAGAGAATATCCATTCTCCACAACTTTCTAAACATCAAACCCTAGAGACATAATATGATTCTTCATCCTCAAGCTCCAAAATCATAATTCACACCATCAAACAAAGGTTCCTTGTTGGTTGAGAACCCACTCTGTTGGCTTGCCATTTTTTTCTTTAAAGGATATCCTTTCAAGTGATAAAACTTCTCCAAAATGACCTTCTCTCGATACCAAATTTTTGAATACCAATGGACTGAGAGGGGGATGAATCAATCCTTACAAAATTAAATCAAATTTCATATTACTTATTCAAATAATCAAAACACTTATTCGACCATTAATGTGTGCACACTATCAAATACCATACTTGTAATGAAACAAGAACAAGGAAATCAACAAAATGACACAAGATATAAGTGAGAAACCCTCAACAAAAATAAAACCCATTGGAACACAATATTTATATTGATATGTTTAAAATTTAGTGAGACACCAACCCCACAAAGAGCACCAACCCCTAGTTTAGTAGAGTTATAACCCTACAAGGAGCACCAACCCATAATTTTGTGAAGTGTCAACTCTAAAAGAATAATACAACCCCCAATATGATCAATAACCCACTAAATCACCTTATGAATAAGATCTATGAAGTATTGTTGTTGCCACAACTGATAGAGATCACAAATTCAACTCACACTCCTTCAAACCCTAGGTCTTCAAACTTGCATGATTCTTCACTTTCTTCACTTCTCAAAGCTTCAAACACTTGTGCACATGATTTATGTTATTATTAAACTTTTAAACCGATGAACATGGAAAAAATCCTGGTAATTATATTGATGTTCAATCAAAACAAATACATAATGTATGACTATAATATTTATAGATATTTCATGGTCATGTATAGAAAAATAAATAATTTTCATAGGTGCAACCGTGGATTAATAAAAACATATACATTGTTCCAACTATGTAACAAATAATCCTACAAATATGTAATATGAAAATATGGTTTAAAAACATATAACAATATTTAAACAAATAATAATTACCTAATACAATGCATAATTATAATGTTAATTATATTTACCCTAACATTCCCCTCTTAATTTTGTATTATCTCAAGGGATGAGGAGAGGAATTATCTTAAAAACTCAAATTTTTCATGTGCAAGTGAATTTATGAAGGTATCTACTCATTGTTCAACTGCTGGAAAAAATTGAAGTTGTATATTGTGTTTCAAGACATGCTCACATATGAAATGTACATGTACCTCAATGTGCTTTGTTCTTTCCTGAAAAAATGGATTGTGAACAAGTTTTAGAACACATTCATTATCTACATACAAGGTAGTTACTTTTTCATGTGGTATTCCAAGTCCTTCAAATATGTGACATAGCCATATCGCTTCATAGACAACTTCACTTGCAAAATGATACTAGGATTTTGTAGAGGAGGGAGAAAAAAGTGTTGTTTCTTACTTCCCCATGATATCGGTCTAGATCCCAAAAATAACACAAATCCTGAAGTGTATTTTCTATCATCAATGTTTCTTACATTATATAAATCTGAATATCATATCAAGAAGAATTTTTCATTCTTCTTGTATTTTAGACCAAGATCCACTGATCCCTTGAGATATCTTAAGATGCGCCTTGCTACCTTCCAATGAAAAACTTTGGGTTCCTGTATGAATCTGGAAAGATAGCTAATCGTAACGCTGATATCTAGTCTAGTTTATGTAAGGTAAATTAGACTCCCAATCAAATGTCGATAGAGAGTTTCATTTCTTTATCGCAAGAGATGGATCTCGAATGAGATAACTGCAGTCTCATCTTCATAGGTGTAGGAAAATGAGTGCAATCCATCATCTGAATTTATCGATCGTTGTATTGGTATATTTCAAATGAGAAACAAACACATGGTTCTCCTTTTTCCATACTTCTAATCCAAGATAATAGTGCATCATCCCAAGATCTGTCATGTTGAATGATTCGTTAAGATCTTTCTTCACCGTATCGATCATCTTCACTTGAATTGCTAGTGATGAATAGATATTCAACATAGAAAACAACAATCACAATCTCCCCCCCTTAATTTTTGAGGTTGAGATTGGGATTGTATGAGTTTCTAACAAATCCATGTTGTACAATATGCTCATCAATTTTTATGTACCAAGCTCGGCGTACCTATTTAAGGCCATACATAGATTTCCTAAGTCTCGCATACCTTTAATTCTTGACCAAGTATAATATATCCCTTAGGTTTAGTCATGTAGACTTCTCCTTGTAATTATCCATTCGGAAGGAAAATTTTACGTCCATCCGATGGAATTTCCAACCAAACTTTGCAACTAGAACCAAGATCATCTTGATTGTTTTGATCTTAAGCGTGGAGAAAATTTCTCCTCGTAGTCAACACCTTATTTTTTTGCATACCCCCTTGCTACTAGTCTTGCTTTGTACTTTTGTATGGTACCATCTACTTTGTACTTTGTTTTGAATATCCATATGCATCGAATGGGTTTCTTCCACGGTGGAATATTGACAAGTTGTGAAGTGTTGTTTTTCATCACCGAGTTATATTCAACATACATGGCATCTTTCCAAAATTTTGACTATAGGGCTTCTGGGATGTAGAGGGCTCATCAAAATCTTGATCATTTTGATCTTAACTGTGGGAGAAAATGTCTCCTCATAGTCAATGCCTTCTTTTTGTGCATACCCCTTTCTTGCTCTACTAGGCTTGCTTTGTATTGTTGTATGGTACCATCTACTTTGTACTTTGTTTTGAATATCCATATGCATCCAATGGGTTTCTTCCTAGTGGAATATTGACAAGTTGTGAAGTGTTGTTTTTCATCACTGAGTTATATTCAACATCCATGGCATCTTTCCAAGATTTTGACTATAGGGCTTCCTGGACAGTAGAGGGCTCATCAGATTCAATAAATCTACTCATTAAAGAAAATTTTACTTTTTCTCTTTGTTTACTATGAGTCCATGGTCCAGTGGTGGATGTATCTGGTGGAGCATCTATTCTTGCACCTTGTAGCATGCTAGTATACCACTTAGGAATACACTAAATTGATCATGTGGGTCATTTTTCTATCTGTTCATCACCATCATCCCTATCATCATTTTCATCATCTACGGGAACATCGATTCTATTTTTACAACTGGTCAAAAATCTACATCATGTGAGTCTAGAGGAGGAGACTTTTCTTCCTTCTAAAAAAACTCAATATATCTTCTAGTGTAGAATTTCTTGGTCTTTGGATCCATCAATATGTACCCAATAGTATCTTCACCGTCACTAATGAATATTAGTTTTTATGATTTCATATCCAATTTCTTTCTATTCTACTTGGGTATGTGCATACTTTCTTTAAACCCAAATAATTTGAGGTGTGCAACAAACAATTTCTGTTTTGACCATGCTTCATGTGGCATTACTCCATCAAGAATAACTATGGGCACTCTTTTCAACAAATGAACTATTTTCTTTCTTTGCTTCACCCTAAAATGTCCTCACTAGTCTAAAATCATCGATCATACATAACAACATTTCCATGATAGTATGATTTCTACTCTCAACAATACCATTCGATTGCGGTGTGTGTTGGAGGAGGCATTTTTCAATGAATCCCATGAGTTTGTAGGTATGATTTGAACTCATCACAGTGGTGAATTTCCCCCTCAATCTGAGTGGAGGAGAGTTCGATGTGATGGCTAGTTTTGTTCTCAACTACCACTTTGAACTTCTTGAAGTTTTCAAAAGCTTCGATTTTCTTACGAAGACAAAAAATAAACATTTTTCTCGAATAGTCATCAATACAAAGCATAAATTACTAAAATCCATAATGACTCAATTGCATTGGACCGTAAAGATCGGTATGAACCATATCAAGCTTACCATGAGCTTGATAAGTACTATTCTAGAATGAATCTCTGTGTTTTTTTCCATCTAGGAAGTGAGGACACTTATATGCGTCCTTCTAGAGAGATGGTAATCCTTTTATCATATTGCGGCGGTGAAGTGTTTCGAGATAGTTGAAACTGATATGACCAAGTCTCCAATGCAAAAATTATGCAAAGATAGAGTTCTTAGCCATAAGTGCCTAATCATTTCTTTGGACAAAATCAAACTGGAACATACGTCCCACATTAGAGGCCTTCAAAACTATTTTTGAGCCTTGTGATTTATATCGAATTAAACACATTTTCTTGTGGGAATGTGTATCAAAATAAATTTTAAATTTGTGATCTAGTATTTGAGTGACTGATACAAATTCTTTGTCAACCTAGGGACATATTCTAGATCTGATAATCTATAGTTGCGTGAACCAAGAGGAAGATAAATGTTCCCAATCCCATGTATTGTGTATGAAGAATCATTACCCAATGAAACATGATTTTTTGACAGTATTCTCTCATAGTGGTAAACCAGTCTCTGTGGCCTGTCATGTGTCGAGTGGCTCCTGAATCAACATACCAAACATCACTAGATGACGTGGAGGGTTTACTTGATCGAGAAATGTAAAAGTAGTCTTTGGTATCTCGATTGTTATTCTTGCTCAAAAATATTTCCTTCTGATGGGGTTTTATTTTCTAGTTCCCGTTATTTTTCCATTGATTGTAATTAGAATGTCCCTTATAAGATTGTTGATTTTGAGGTCCAGTTTTTTGATGAACCTTTCTTATAAGTATCATACCAACAATATTTCAACTCATGTCCTCTTTTACAGATAGGACATTTCTTCTTTTATTGTTTTTCCCCTTGTTGATGTTGATTTTGGGAATTTTGATAGGAATTAGGTTTTCCTTTTCCTTTTCCTTTCCATTTTTGATGAGAAGATAGTTCCTGATCCTCTTCATCATATTTATTGTACATTTCTTCCTCTTATTGCAGTAGGTTTACCAGCTTGTCAAAACTCACTGTTTGATCTGACAAGTTGAGTGTTGTCAAAAAAATTTGGTATGAAGAGGGAGTGCTCTCGAAATATGGGAATAAGAGAATTATTAGTGACCTCCTCTCCTAGGGATATAAGTGAATCCCTTAACTCGCAAATCTTCGCAAGAAAGCTTGTATTTTTTCATTTTTTAAAATTTCAATGTGTGTAACTTACTCAGTAAATTCGAAGATGACATTCTTTTTTGGCATCGTACACCGTGATCCACTTATCCCATGCTTCTTTGGATATTTTGGCATCTCAAATGTGGGGTTGAATGTGTTTAGACACTCCAAAAAAGATAATTAGCTTGGCATTCGATCGGATCTATCAAACTATTTCTGTTGTGTTGTATCAATTGTTGATCTGGTTACAGTACCATTCACAACAAACGATATCTCTTCAAACTCAAGTTGTGTCTTGATTTTTGTCTTCCATGCTGCATAGTTATTTCCTCTGAGTAGTTGTGAATCTAGAAGAAAGAATTTGGGGGCATTGGTGCCCATTTTTTCAGAATTAACTAACAAAGGGTAAGGCTCTTATCACTCTAGGTATATGGTCTCCCAATCTATATACCATCAATATGATATACCAAACCTTTCTATATATGCACCCTCGATATACCCGTCGGTACATGGAAGAAGCTCTCCCTTTATATATACTCGGTAGTATGTGAAAGAGGTGTTAACGTACGTGAAATAATTTGATACATGGTACTAACACAATATTGAAAGTGGTCTATGTGATTATTGACACCGAATCAAAGAAATATCCTCATATGCATGCGTAACTTTTCTATATACTCAGATAATTTCTCACTTCATATTTAAGGTGAGAAATCATTCACAGATGGATGGGAGGGCTCAATTTTTATGCATTGTGTCCTTATTATTCCCTGTTAATTTAAAGGGTGCTAGATGATGTTGTTGTAGGTATATTAGGTATTAGGTATTAAGTGCAATAGTAGACATGATGACTTTACCCGTAAGAACTTCCCAAAGGTGTTGTTTGTATAGAATGCTTCAATGAGATCTAAAGATCTTATTAGTCATTCGAACCAAATTTTTATAATTTTGAGTAAAAACTATACCAGTTTACAAAGCGATTCTGATGGTTTGTGGTTGAATATGAGAACCTACAAATTAGTACAATACACTAAAATATATAATTACATTCAAAATTATGAAAAACAATTAAATGGCAAGCAAAAAAATTTGTTTTTCGTGGGCCTTGGTGGCCTCCAGAGCACAATACAACTTATTTGTGTGAAAAACCATAAGAAAATGGCTCAAAATGTTTATTTCAGGTAGCCATCCTTTAGCAAAAAATGCTCAGAATAAAAAAATAATTAATTTGGGAAAAAAATTGTTTTGCCCTATTTTAGGGTTTTATCCACTATTTTTAGCTTGGGGTTTGGAGATAGATAGTGGGTTTAGTAGTTTTTAAGCCTCTAAGTATGGTTTTTTTCTGATTTTACCACTAAATCTAAAATTTATAAAATAAACCATATGGGGGGGTCAAATCCTTGACCTCTCTTCCCCAAATCTATCCCTCTAACCAAGTTAGTGCCTATAACGCTTATGCTAAAAAATGAAGTATATAGTATTTAAAATATATAAAAAATTACTAACTATTTGAAACCCAACATAGCTGAGTGGATGATCCATATGGTCAGTGACGAGAAGGAGGGAAACTAGGGTTTCCCGTGTGCATAAAAAATGGATCTAAATTCCTTGATTTCTCTTTATTTTCTTTCCTCTGCCGATTTATTTATTTTGTTCACCTTTTCTTCTTTTTGTGCTTCCACCATTTGTTTCTAATTTTCTCGCATGTAGGTCATAGGTCATTTGTGTAGGCCAAGAATCGACTTGGATTGAAAAATCCCAACATCAACTCACCCCTTTCATGAACAGGTTAGTCAACAGGGATGGCTCAACGCCTTTGTTGTCTTGTTCAATGGAGTTTGCAGGAGTTTAGCTCATTATTTGAATCTTTGAAAAAAAAAATTGATTTATTTGTTGGTTCATTTTGTGGGAGAGCTCAAATGCACCTAATTACGTGGCTTCGCCACAATAAAATACTCCCAAGAAACTTTTTCAAACCAAATAGGACACCAATGTATTTAACATAGCTCGGTCGGTGATGAAACAACACCTCTTGTTGTTCTTCCTCCGCCATTTTGTTTTGATATCCTTTAAATCCTTTGAATTCCACTATTGAATGGCTCAATTGATAGGGAATATCTGGATCCAATCTACAATACATGAATACAAATAAATACTCTAATTTTTAACTCGGTGGGGAGCTCAATGGAAGGCTCGACCTGCGAAGTTTCCTCCAAATGCAAAGGTCTACTAATAATATCAAAGCCTATATTGCCTCTCTAAATTAGAGATGAAACCAAGAAAAAGATATATTCTTTTATTTTCTAATATTTCAGCATTTGATTATCTTCTAGGAAGCAAATTTTCCAGTGCAGAGGGCACCAAGGAAAAAAATAATTGCTTTATGTTTACCTGGAGATCAAACATGAGGTTGTGGGGAGGAAGTGATGGGCCTAGGAAGTTGTAGAAGGCTACACCGGATCTCAATTGCTGCAAATTATTGTCCAAGATCCTTAATATTTTTCTCTCTCTCACTCCAACATTATCTATCACAGTCTAGATTAACTTGTTCTCGTACCAAATGTAAAATGATGAACAAGGATGGAAGCCTGGTAATTGTATTGATGTTCAATCAAAATAATTACAGAATGTATGATTGAAATATTTATAGATATTTCATAGTCATGTACAGATAAATAAATAAGTTGCATAGGTGTAATGTGAAATAATAAAAATAAATTTATTGTTCCAACTATGTAATAGATAATCCTACAACTATGTAATATGACAAATATGGTTTAAAAACCATATAACAAAGAATTAAACAAATAATAATTACCTAATAAAATGCATAATTACAATGTAAATTATATTTACCATAAAAAACATGTGACACACTTGATTATCTCTCAAAACATGCCTATGAAGTTGCAAATCTCTCACACCTAGGTCACACTATTTACACGCACTCAACTAGTTCAACCTTACACCAAAATTTTCACTTATATATTCTCTTCTTGATTCAAATTAAAAATAGGTCAGTTTCCCTCCTTTATCTCAACAAAAAAACCTTTTAAAATCCCATATTAATCACTAAAAATTTTACATCTTACCCATCTAGGTTGGCCATGCCTAAAACCATCCAAATTGCAGCAAGAAGCCTCAAAACCTCAACACTAGAATGGTAAAAATCATCTAACACTAAAATTATTTTTATCCAAGCTCTAAAAAACCATACATGATTAATATTACATTTAAAAATCATCCATGGTATTAATTTAATTTAACCAATTAAATTATTTCATTTAATAGGCCATTTTCTCATTACCTTCTCAAAACAGGTGTTTCTACAACCTGATTTTACCTTTAGGCTTCAAGACCCATCAAGATGAACTCAAACATAGCATGTGACCAATATATGAAATTACCAAAACCTTTATAAAAATTCTATTAAATTTATACATCATTAAACATCTACTAGTTCAAACCACAACAATGTTTGTCTTCACCAAATCAAGCTACCCTAAAAGATGTTTTACAAATGCAACAAGTTTACAACCTTGATGAAATATTAAAGACATAAAAATGGATTAAATGTATTAAATATTCATCCATATTTACTTTATAGGTTATATCAAGAATCATCCAATCCTTTTCATGCACTAGCCAACTCATTCTTTCATCAAACATCGTCATGTCCTTTAAAGCCAAAAACATTTTTGTCCACAAATTGGCCTAAAAACCACATCAAATAAACTCATTATGAGACCAAACTTATACAATTGAAACATATCTTAATTAAATTTCCAATACTTATTTTAAATTCTTCCAAATCTAAGTAGAAGGCCTTCAACCAAGTTGGTCTCTGAAAACATCCTGAAAAAGCCCCAAAATTGTCCTTTGAACAATCAACATAAATGAATAATAATTGACCATTTAACTACATCAAATTTACCTAAAACAATTATTTATGCTAATAAAAACTCACATAAATCACACACTGATCATTTAGTTTGCAACTCCTTTAGAAAACCTTGTCCCAAATTGAACTTCTTTAGAAATAGAATTATTTGAGTGGGTTCCACTCATCACCACAACCTATACCATACCTTTATAAACATGGAGGAGTACTATACATTATCCAATAATCATATATTTATTATTAAGAAATTATGACCACTTAGGATCATTTTATCTCAAACCACTTTTGAGAAAGGGTTTCAAACACATAATAAGTTGTTTGGCTTCTTAACATTCATTCATAAAAATATTATGATTAATTGACCTAATAATGTTTTTAAAACCTTATAGCATAAATTTATTAACATCCCTAAAATACAACATTTCCCATGCAAATAACACAATTGAGGGTGAACTTCAAAAGGTGAAATTCGAAATGGAAATGCCCTTCTTCCTGACCCTGTTTCACCAAAAACATCATAACTTGCAAAATATTATTTAGAATGACAAAATTTTTATCACACATCAACAAAACCCTATACATCATCTCAAATTATTTTCATTCCTCAAATATCTCTCAATCTCTTCAACCTATCTCATTTACATAGCTATCCCTTAGGATTTTACACTTTGTAAAGACTAGGATGAACTAAAAGCACCTCATAACTCATCATAAAAACTTTTAAAAAGGCCTTAACATACCTGGTAAATCATTAATCAACTACCTATATGTATTCATGAGATCTCATGGCTCCACATCTCATCCTTTTACATTCTAACAACCATACCTGGTCCAAATGAGCACTTGAAACATGTTCAACAACCTATATATGCAGCACTGAAACTCATTTGATTACCAAAGCAATCTCTAATCATGCTATCTATTCTTCGTACATGCTCCTCAAGCCATCAAGAAGCATCAACCTCCATTCAACATCACCGAGGCTAGCTAGGTCACCTGATTAGAATTTCAAGAACAAGAAATTCTCACTGAATCTCCATGAAATCATTAGTTTAAGCATCATCTGAATCCACTATGTCATAAATTTTTTCATTAATGATTTTTTCATAAATTAAAAACCTAAAGCACAATATGAAAACACTTCTCAAACATTATCCACTACCAAAATCTCATTCCATATAAAAACTTCATAAAATCCCTAAATCACAACAAGTCTATAACTTCCTCATATATCAAGGTAGACATCTTAGTTGATGAAGAAATAAATATACCTTCTAGATCTCATTCTCAAGATAACCACCTTGCATCCTTCCCCCAATCTAATGAAAATATGTTCACCATCATTAATAATCTAGATGAATCCCTATGCATCCATGAACAAGGCATATATAAATGAATTTCCCTTCATCATAACCCCGGTCATTCTAGCATATTATATAAACCTATCATTGAAGGTATCTCTTATCATATAAAATAAAAATATACTTATGAACTTGTTTCCATCAATCTTTTTATTTACATTATTATCCCAACCACCCAACCTCATCCTCAATACCTTGAACCCTTCAAACACATAAAAAAATCACAGATCATCCAAATTATTTCAAAATTACCAACATCACTAAAATCATGGGATTCCAGGGATTATCTTATTTGGATATCATATTGGAAGATTTTACATCAATTTAGGTGTACAAGTTTACCCAAAATAGGAAGATAAACCGTGTCATACCCATCAATTAAAATATCCACAAATTAAAAATCACAATAAACCCAACCACAAAAATCACAAACTTAACATCAAAAATCAAAACCAAAAATACAAAATATAAAAACATTTCTAAAAAATTCTAAATTCTAAAAACTTATGATGATTCATCACTTTCATAGAAATGTTATTTCACTTATGTTCATCCTTCTTCAATTTAATCTCATCCCTTCACACATCACCCATCTCTATCTTATAATCCATTCATATCTCATTCCAATCCATTTATCTAAACATCTGATCAGATTTTTTACATTATGTAAGCTAATAGTTTCTATTATAGCCCGTGACCTTGATATACCATTTCCTATAATATTCAAGTATAAATTTCCTCATATACATATAAAAACTTTATAACACTTTATCAACTTGTTGTGAATATCCTCACACATATTTATTGACACTTGTCATTGTTGTCTCCAGAGTCACTTTTACTTCCCTATCAAGGAACTCATGATTCTTAACCCCTTAAGAGTGTTCAAGAGATTGGAATATATTTCACAATAATAAAAATAAAAATAAAAAACATAAATCATATATCAAAATTTAAAAAACCCACTCAAAATCAACCTCAAGACTCTCTCTATTATTTTTTCCATCATCTCTACCGAGATTATGGATGTCTAGATAACAATAGAGAAATATTTTGACAAGAATCACATGCATCTTAGTCAAGGATATGGATTTTTCTATTGCATCAGAGAAATGTATGGATTCATTTAACCCTCCACCCACCTCTCCATTCACCTATTAGAATAAATCATTCATACACATTGGTTAGTTTTTCTTCACATACTACCCATTGATTCTTCACTTCAAGAGGTTATTAACCATCACAATCAAACACACTAGATCTAAATGAGACATAGGTATATTATGTTTTCAAGTATTTGTTAGAATTTAGTCAAAACCCTTTTTTTTTTCAACTTGTGTCTTACAATTTGTGCTCTCTGTTTTATGTCTTTTCATCATCAATCTGAATTTATAACCATTCATCATCACTATCCATAACATACACATCCTATTTCACCTTAATTGAATTTTTTGGGTGGCCCATGACCCTTTCCTTTCATCTGATCACATTTTAAATCCTTTTCCACCATCCTTACCATGAACAGGGGTAGCATTTCTCCCATTATCTTTATGCATCGACTAGGGGCACCATCCACTTTCTCCATTTCTTTATATCCTACATTTTCCATCATATTCAACATCCTACGTAGATCATCTTACCCTAAACATGGAGGTGGATCAAATTATCATCCTAAGTCCATATTATCCTCTCTTATCCTCAACCATATTATCAAAAAATAATTCTAACTATACTTCAAGGATTGTAGGAGAAATTTAATCCAAGTCTAATCATATCCTACATCTGTTACCCCATCATATCTTACATCCATTTTATCCTATAAAATCCTTCTCTATCCTAATCGACCATATTATCTTATCCTTACCATCCTATCATATTTTTTTCATAAAATTCAACCTAAATACTATCTATCCCCCTCATCCACTGTCATACATCCAAAAAAATCATTAAAAACTCCAAAAACACTTAAATACTCAAAAACTCACAAAAAATATAAAAAAACTCCAAAATACAGAAAAATAAATTAAAAAATATTAAATTGAAAAAACATAACATATGGTTTTGTTAGATTGTGTTGTTATGTTCCTATTTTTATATTTTTTGCTGCATCATTATATGTCATATTATATGATGAAAATTAATTATTTTTCCTATTGAATCTATGTAATGACATGAGGAAAGGCGCACACGATAATCATGTCATTTTGGTTTTCCATATCGTAGTGCATTATGATCTATGCAACATCAAAGGTTTTTGATGATTTAAAATAGTGGGAATGTTTTTTTACATGGTAGAAAAACCTCTCCCCATCATCATCATCATTTTCCATCCTCAATTATCAACCAAAAATCTATTAACAAACTAACAACCAACCTTTATTCAAGTTACCCAAATCTATCTCATCCACCTTAACTACATATCATCGTCTACCCATAAAATATTTCCCATACTTATCTCTATCCTTACTAATAAAATCATCACTCCTATTATATTATATATCCCACTAGTCATCACATCATTAAATCCTATAACTATCAAACTAATCTCCATCATCCTCCAAATCTGATTAACTATCAAAATATTGTTTTTATATTATAGTATAACGACCGATTAAACCCATCTCTATCTCAACCCATTAATATCTATATCATCAATAGATCATCCCAAAAATATCTATCAAACTATCAATTAATTAAACTATTTATCAATAAAATAATAAAACAACCAATCTATCTATCTCTCAATCAACTCATCAAATATCATAAACCTCTATCCGTCAATCTAGAGGCTATAGTGGATTTAAGGGATGAGGTTGTAGAAAGAGAAGATATAGTCTCCTCAATCTGTAGAGGAAGACAACATGAAGATAAAGGGGTTCTTATATTGAGAATTGAAAACTTAGAGGAATATTTAAGCAAGATCCAATACATCAAAGAAAATGCAGGGAATGTGTGGATGATATAGATTCAAAACTTCAAATAATGCTCCCCGGAAAGAGATATAGACCCCAAGCTCTGTTAATACAAATAGGTTGATTGAGATCCTTCAACAATATATTGCAAGAGATTCAAAAATTCCTAAAAAATTATTATTCTTATGTAAAAATATTTTTCATATTGAATGATATATAAATGAAATTGTCAAGAGAGTTAAAAGGAAGAAAATTTATTTCTAGTGAGTTTTACAACATTCTCTCGAAACATGAGTTATCATTTCTCTTCCACACAATACCAAATGAGGAGAGAATTTTGGGAATGTGTGAAAGGTTTGATGTATATAGGAAAAGAATCAATGAAGAGTTCAAGGTAAAATAAGTGGATATTGATCCATTCCTAACATTCCTTATATTTTGTTCCCCATTCCTTATTACTCATTCTTTATTCCTTATTTTCATCTATTATTTTGCAAGGAGGATAAAATGCTTTGATCGTAATACATAACCAACCATTTCTCAAAGTGTACAAAGAATGATGATGATTGCAAAAAGAAGAAAATATAGTTTTGTTGGAAAAATAAATAATATTATCCATTCCTCCAAGGGTTTCAAAATTAAAAAAAACATTCCATCTAAATAGATCAATATGGTATATTTTTCAATTTGGGTTCCTTTTTATCTAGGTTATAGAGCAATGACCACTTCTCCACATGTATCTTGTTTTCGGTGTTGCATGGGGTATCCGGGGATATTCCCTTTTGTATTTTTTTCTTCTAAAAGTGAATTCCTTTATTCACTTAGGGGTTCTAATTTTGTTTTAGCTAGGGTGATTGCATCTTGTATAGTCACTAGTGGTATTTGAGAGAATTTTTACATGTCTCCTCGTAAATTGAACACACATGACCATTTTTGTGGATAAAAATGTCATTTACTAATGTAAATAGAGATAGAATCAATAAATATATTCCTTTCTTTTGTAATTTTGTATCTATCATATCAATGAAATACAAAGAAGCACATTGCAAATCATTTTTGGACTAGTCATTAAATGAATGTGGTTTTGCGGTGTTACTTAGTAATAATTGTTTCAGTTACAAAATTCCTTTCTACAATTGCAATCTAGGATTGAACATTTCCTACATTCAAGGGTATCTTAGGTTTTATGGATTTGGTATAGTATATAAATAAAGTTTTTATCACAAGGTGTTAAAATTTTTAAATATTACATGGTAGTGTTTGCACAAATTGGGTATCCATGAATGCAAATAACCTCTGAAAAATTTTATCATTTTTTATTTCAATTTTCAATGCATCCTAGGCGCATAAGGATGAAATGGTGAAGATATTTGTTTCTCCCCATTAGATCCATATCCTCTTTCATCTAAGTTTCTATCACACTATCTTTTTTATCTATGCAAACTACATCATCCTCACATATCTAACATGTGTTTTCCTACAAACCACATTGCCTTTATATATTTTAAGTGATTTTTCCTTTGATCTTAAATATTAGCATTTTAAATATTATTTTTTTACAATTTGTTAACAATATCCTTTGAATGATGTTCATAATCATATCTCATCTATCTTTAATAGCTTATATTTGATATGCTAAGTATGTGTAATATTTATGTGACAAATCCTTGAGTAAGCATTGAATTTATGGTTATAATTAATTTAGATTAATTTACAAAAAAATGTAGGGGATTGAATTGTATTACTCATCCTCGCTCAAGCTACCCTTTGGGTCCTCTCACCCTATTTTAGGTAAAGTCAAAAGAAGCAGGAGTTAGTCACTTCCTTTGTATGTGCCTCCCGCTTAGTACTAGGATTTTATCATGGAATAATGTTAGACCATTCTCTAGATATAAAATTACATAGTCATGCATATATCATTCTTTTATCCTTTTTTCCCTCAATTTCATCCAATTCATTTGGGTCAAAAATTGGGAACCAATATATTGGTCGATGCATACATTCCATTAAAAGGTATCACTAACGATAACATCCTAAAGAAAATTCATAGTACACCATGCGTAAATATGATGATCTAAGGGATAAATTTATTTTTGAAGAAACAAACCATCATTCATATTTCCTATCAACTAAGGAAGATCAAGTTATTCCAAAAATTTTACTTGACATATCCAATAAAGTATGCCTCCTAAAATTTGATAGCGATTGCTTATTCATTGGCTCGGGAGATGGAGTTGTATTAATATACCTTGATAAGGAAGTGTTCCCTATTATTTCAAGCTTTAATTTGAATACACAAACAATACCAAAGAGTATGAGTCCTTTTTGTTGGGCATGAAAGTACTAGAGGATAAACGAATAAAAAATTTATGGGGTCAAGGAAATGCTAAGTTAATTATGAACCATATAAAGAATATATATCAAGTAAAGAATAATTAATTATGTCATCACAGGAATTGAGTTTGGGACTACATTGAATCTTTTAATGCTTTCTATATTATCCGGGTTTTGATCCAAATACTGAAAATATAAACACCATTCCAATCTGGTGTAGGCTTCCAGGGCTGCCATTGCATCTATGGGATGATGAAATACTGCTAAATATTGCAAAATCCCTAGGCGCACCTATTGGGCTTGATGGACCCACAAGAAACAGATCCAGGCTTGCTTTTGCTCGGTTCTGCATTTTCTCAGCCATAGATCAGGAGATTCCGGAGCACATAATCTTGAAAACTCGATTTGGATCCTGGACCCAAAAAATTGAAGTTGAAACCTTAAGATGTAAGCTATGCCATATCATTGGTCACTCTGACAAAAACTGCTCCAAGAAGATGACCCTCCCTTTGGACTTTGAACAGCCTGGGATAGACTCAGATCTGAACAAAGTTAGCATGGACCCAAGCAAGGATAGGAAGATTGATGACAAAGGTCCCAGCCAGAAGGATTTGCATCTAAATAGAAGGGAAAAAAAAAAGGGGGTTTAGAACTCATATAAAGAAGCATCTTGTCTGGCGCCCCAAAGCTGCAACATTAGCTTTGCCTGAAGCTCCCAACAAAGAAGTACTGGACAATTCGGTGAAGGCTTCTTCGGATATACCTTTTGAAACTTCTGTGAAAGAAGACTTTGTTAAGGTATCCATGGAAGTAAACGAGCATGATGGTTCAGTGATGGACATTTTAGTCCCTTCTGGATCAGAAGAGAAAGAAAATCAGTCATTAATTAGGGAAGAAGCTTGTAACAAGGAAGATAGGACAGAGATTGAGCCTTTGGAGATTCTCTCTTCTGGAGAGAATGGTATTGCGGATCCGCTGCCTTGTCCCAGCATTACAACAGTGGCTTCGCCGGTCTACTGCAGCACCAGAACAGCTTCTGATCACTTGCCTGACAGTTTAGAACAAGAGAAAGAAATTCAGTCATTAATTAGGGAGGAAGCTGGTAACAAGGAAGATATGACAGAGTTTGAGCCTTTGGAGATTCTCTCTTCTGGAGAGAATGGTATTGCAGATCCGCTGCCTTGTCCCAGCATTTCAACAGTGGCTTCGCCGGTCTGCTGCAGCACCAGAACAGCTTCTGATCACTTGCCTGACAGTTTACATAAAGGACAAGAAGAAGGAGAAATCACGCCTGCCAAGGAAATGGAAGATACAGACTCTGGATTCACAATGGTCATCTCAAAAAAGAAAAAAAGAATGAGAGGTTTTGAAAGAATCCCAGATTCATTGTATAGTGATAAAAAAAAGGAAATTGACAATTGGGACACCTCTTCTTCTAGAACAACCAGGTCTTCTGCTAGACGAACAACTGATTTTGGAGGCAGCTCAAAAAGAGGAAGACCCTCTAAAAAGACTCTCAGAGCTAAGAAAACGGAGAGGGATATTGCAGATGGTGTTCAGCGACAACTGAACCAGCAAGCAATTCCAACTACCAACCATTCCAAATGAAGATTATATCCTGGAATATCAGAGGCCTAAATGGAAACTCTAAGCAAAGAACCATCAAGGAGTTACGGGATTCCAGTAACCCCAGCATTTTGATTCTTCAAGAAACTAAAATGAAAGCAATGACCATGGTTAATATTAAAATTTTTTTTGGGATAGTTCTGAAATGGCGGCTGTTGACTCTCAGGGAGCTTCCGGAGGATTGGCTACTCTTTGGGATAGAAGACACTGTACTGGTATGATTCTTAGTGCTAATATTAATCATCTAGCAATTAAATTCGTCACTATTGAGAAAAAGTGTGAATGGATCTTGTCTAATATTTATGCCCCTAACTCTGCTAGTGGTAGAAGAAAACTATGGGCTGATCTTAAAATCTTTAGAAACCAACATAGCTCTGCCAACTGGCTCATTATGGGAGATTTCAACTCCCCTCTAAACCCAGGTGAGAAGTTTGGTGGAACCCCCACCTTCTCTAATGGTATGGAGGACTTTGCTGACTTTATTGCTGAACAAAACCTCATTGATGTGGATCTGCATGGTAATAAGTATACTTGGAACAATAGAAGGCTGGGAAAGGAGTTCATTCAGGTGAGACTGGATAGGGCATTAATCTCAGCAAACTGGATTCTAAGCCAAGACTTTTACCTATCTTCCCTTCCAAGAATTGGATCGGATCATAATCCGATTGCTTTAAGCTTTCTCAATTGGACTAAACCAGCAAAAAGCTCATTCAAATTTGAAAAAATGTGGATGGAGCATGATGATATCTATGATAGGATAAAAGAATGGTGGGAATGGAATGGGGAAGGCACTGCTCAGTTCAGATTGGTTCAAAAACTCAAAAATGTCAAAAAGCAAGTCAAAATCTGGAACAAAAGGGTTTTTGGAAATATTTTCGAAAAAAAGAAAGAGTTAAAACAGAAGCTTCAGGATCTAGAGTTAAAAATGGATACTTTGGGAAGATCGGTTGAAGATGAAGTAAATGAAAAGAATATTCTTTCTGAGTTGCATACGATCTGCAGTAGGGAAGAGTCTTTTTGGCGCCTTAAATCTAGAGCTATCTGGCTTAAAGAGGGAGACAGGAACACAAAGTACTTTCACATGACTACTCTAAAACATAGAGCCAGTAACAGAATCCTTGAGGTTTCTAAAAACAATGGGAACAACACTAAAGATCCAAACAGCATCAAGAAACAAGCGCTTGAATTTTACAAGAATCTTCTTAAAGAGAACAACGTCAGCAACCCTGAAGCTATTTCCTTCATGCTGGAGGCCATCCCTCAGAATAACATTGAGGACCAAAATTCGAGACATCACTAAAGTTTGTCACACTTGAAGAACTGCAAAAGGCTGTTTTTTCTCTTGAGGGGGATAAGGCTCCTGGACCGGATGGGTTCTCTATTAATTTTTTTCAAAAGTTCTGGGAAATATGCTTGGAGGATCTTCTCAAAGCGGTAAATGAATTCTATAGAACAGGAAATCTTCTAAAAGAGCTTAATAACACGCACATTGTGCTGGCACCTAAAAAAATGGATGCAAAAGACTTCAAGGACTTCAGACCTATCAGTCTTGTTAATGCTATCTTTAGAATCTTCACCAAAATCATCACTACTAGACTGCAGCTCATAATGAATGACCTCATCTCAAGGCAGCAGAGTGGCTTTATTAAAGGTAGGATAATACAAGATGGAGTGATTATGGTGCACGAAACTATACATTCCATGGAAAATAATAAAAAGGCTAATATGATCCTCAAGCTTGATATGAATAAAGCTTTTGACAAGGTTTCTTGGGTCTTCCTTGACAGGATTTTATCTAAATTTGGGTTCACGGAAAAATTTAGAAAAATTGTTAAGTCTTGTATAACTACAGCCAGGTTCTCTGTGGTTGTTAATGGGGAGCCTGTGGGTTTTTTCACCAGCAGCAGAGGTCTAAGACAAGGAGACCCCATCTCCCCCTTACTCTTCATTCTCTTAGCTGACAGCCTTAGTAGAACAATTGGCAGAGCGGTTGAGAACGGCCTTTTAAATGGATCTAAACCCGCTTCATTCAGCCAAGCTGTCTCTCATCAACAGTTTGCGGATGACACAATCCTTCTTCTTCTGGCCTCAGTTGTGGAAGCTAAAGCTATTAAGGCTTTATTACAACTCTATGAATCTGCTTCTGGGCAAGAGATTAATTATGACAAAAGCACCATTTTTTTCTTTAACACCCCTGAGGAAAGACAGCTCAAGATTGCTAAAATTCTGGGCTGTAGAATTGGTGCTCTTCCAGCAACGTACTTAGGCCTCCCTCTTGGCACTAAGAAAGTCTCTCACATGGTGTGGGATGATTTGTTGATGAGATTTCAAAAAAAGATGGCAGGTTGGAAAGGGGCCACTCTCTCTAGTGCTGGTAAGTGCCTTCTCATTAAAAGTACACTCCAAAGTCTACCCATCTATATCATGTCACTTTTCAAAATTCCTTCTTCCTTCAGAGAGAAAATTGAAAGGATTCAGAAAAAAAATTTATGGCAAGGCATGGAAGAGAAGTTCAAATTTCACCTAGTGGCCTGGGATAAGGTCTGCACCCCAAAATCTATGGGAGGGCTGGGCATAAAAAATATTGAGAAAATGAATGAGGCACTCATCGCTAAGATGGGCTGGCGATTGCTATCTGAGAAACAGCCCTGGATTGATGTTATTAAAGCAAAATACTTGAATCAACAAGCTGTCTACTCCTATCTGCATGAAGAACAACTACCCAATGGTTCCATTTTTTGGAATAATCTGGTCAAGAGTAGAAACTTCATCAAGCAGGGCAGCAAATGGAAAGTGGGGGATGGCAGTGAGATAAACTTCTGGGAGGATAACTGGTTCAGTGACAACCTCTTGGAGAGATTTGGGACAGCTAAGGACAGCCTTATAAGCAAGTATGGAACTAAAGTCAAGGACTACATTGAAGGTAATGGCACCAACAAGACTTGGAAAAGACTTTCTATGGAACGAATTGAGCTGAAACAAACTACTTCCTCCCTTCAGGATCTTTTAGACCTCTTCCCTTTAAGTCAGCTGAATTCCAAGGATGAGCTGGTTTGGAGCAATTCACAAGATGGGAAATACTCAGTCAAATCTGGTTATACCAATCTTTCTCACAGTAACCAATCTGACTTTAACTGGAACAAGATCTGGATGCCTGAGTTAACCCCCAAAATAAAAAATTTTCTTTGGCTGGCCATCAGAGGTAGAATTCTCACCACTGACAATTTGATGAGAAGAGGATTTATAATTCCTAATTGGTGCCACCTTTGTAGGAATGACTATGAAGACATTAGTCATCTGTTCATACATTGTGCTTATGCCAATAGAATTTGGAGCTTTGTTCTTTCTAAATTTGATGCTCTTTGGGTGTTGCCGAAGAACCTTAATCAGCTATGGAATCAATGGAACCCACCATTCAGACATTGTGCTATCAAAAGAATCTGGAAATTAGCAATCCCACACTTAATCTGGAGGATTTGGAAGGACAAAAATAATATCATTTTCAGAAATAAGAAGCAGAATTATAAAATCAGTATTGGCAAAATTTCTCAAGGTATCAAAGAGGACATGGCCAGATTTAAACCTCCCAAGAACAAGTGTTATCCTGAGAATGAAGAACACATTTTATCTAATTGGCACATTGGAAATTGGAGCAACCCTGGGAATAGTGTTGATAGATCTTTGATTAAATGGCATCCTCCTGACTCTAATTGGTACAAGCTGAACTTTGATGGCGCCTCTAAGGGAAACCCTGGGACAGCAGCTGGAGGAGGAGCAATACGAGACCACAAAGGTAATTTGATTGCTGCTTATGCAGGAAAAATGGGAATTCAAACCAATCATTTTGCCGAAGCATTATCTGCTCTCTGGGGCTTGAGAGTTGCACGGGCTCAAAATATTCAGAACCTTATTGTTGAAGGGGACTCTCTTAATATCATTAAGCTTCTTAATCAGTCCTCATCTCCCAGTTGGAGTATTAAAGACTTTATCTCTGAATCCATAAGCATTTGCCACACCTTCAATAGTATCAGAATCATACATACTTACAGGGAGGGCAACAATCTGGCGGATGCACTGGCCAATTATGGCATTAATATAAATTTTACTGTCTGGGATAATGATAGTATCCCTAATCAACTTCACAACAAAGCATCCATGCGGATCTTCACAAGTAAGCAATCTCTAGAGATAAGCCTTAATCTTTGGAGGAAAATCAAAATCATCAATTCTTTCACAAGTGCTGCTTTATTCTATATGGCGAGGCAAATAATATCTTTTTCAAATAATAGCAAGATCTATTTAAGAAACTTCAAGTGGAGTCATCCTGATTTGAAAATCACGCACGCGGGAGGTACAACAGCCGTTGATATCCGGATGCCAAACTCCACGAAAACCGATGATAAATACAAAGTGATTGTTGACAGGGAAAGGGTTTTCACACGCGACTTCCCGCAGGCTCAGTTCAGCAATTACGCAGCCGTTCGTGAGAAGACCAACGGCTACAGTTCCCAGTCTTATGCGATCTTCAACAGTAAGAAACGAACTGTTCTTCACGCTCAGCGGCATTCTGGAATTTGTTGTAACCTGCACACCACTGAGAAGATGGGAGGACCTCCCTGTCAAATTGAGCCGTGCGCGGACCCTGATTGGAAGGATAACACCGAGCTTTGGAACATTCTCAGCATAGGTGGCTTCACCAGCTTTGTTGAAAGGGTGCAGGGACATGATCAAAGTATTTCAGTACGCTTTGCTAAGGAATGGAAAGAGAGGACTGTCGACTATGGGGGACAGAAAATTCTTGTCAATGAAGAGCTCATTGCTTTGAAGGCGACCGGTCTCGGCCTGGATGGGTACCGCTTCTTCAACAAAAGGGTTATCAAAGAAACTGAAGAAAGAAGATTTGTGGAGGAAGATGAGAAGCTTATATTTAGCACAGCGGGTCTGCTTGTAAGCTCAATTCCTTCACCGTTTGATGAGGTCACTCGCATGATGATTCGTTTCATCTCCTTGGAAGGTAGGTTTGTTACTGTCCCAGCTAAGCATCTCATCTTTTTAAACCACTTCCGTAGGAATAGATTGGTTTGCTTCCCTCATTATCTTTTAAACTCTCTTGAGCGCTCCATTTTGGAGTTCCAGAAGCATACCCGGGCGGTTCCCTTGCATCAAGGGCTTATTTTGCTAATTCACAAATACTGCCTTCTCAAGTACCCCGGTCTTCCTTCCTCTCCTAGCCCGGCTCCCCCTTTGATGGGCTCTGCTTGCCAGTCCTGCTTCCCCTGCTGCCCTTGCTGCTGCCCCTGCCACCGGTGCTGCTACCCCCATGCCGGCTGCACATGATTCTCCTTCTATTCCTCCTGCTGCTCCTCCTGCCACCCACCTCGCCTCTTCCTCTAAACGTCCATTCACCAGGGCTTCTAGGAGACTCAACCTTGAGACTCTTGCAGCAGGGAAAGAGCCTCTTGATCTTGACATTGCACGTGACCTGCTGAACATAAGTAGTGCCAGTCCCCGGGAAGCACAGATGGATAACCCTTCTAAGAGACTGGAGGCCTTAGAGGCTGAGATAAAAATGCTGAAGGATGAGGTCAAAAACCTAGCTAAGCAAAAAGGTAAGAAAAGCATGGAGGGGGAAGGGAGCATTGACAATAGTCAGATTGAAGACATATACAAAAAGCTGACCTCCTTGGACTCCCGCCTTGGGAAGGCTAAGACTAGGCATGATTACAACATTGCTGCCTTTAGGGCCATTGAGGAGTTCATCGTGGGACATGCCAAAAGTGTTTCCAACCTCAGCGGTGTCCCGGCTGCACTTTGGGGCAATGAAAAAGAGAGCAAAAGGACCATCGAGGAGCTCGATAAGACGGATGCTGCCCACATGACCGCTTTGGGTATGTTTCATGCTTGGAAAAAAGTCAAGATCAGTGTTGATCAAGCAGCCAAGAAGTAGTCCTGCATGCTTCTACTGCTCTCTTTTGTTATTCTTACTGTTTCTTGGCTGTCGGGTTACTGTTTTTTTGCTGTTGTTTTGCTGTTAAGTCTCGCTTGTGTAGCTGTTTCTGGGCTACGTTGAATTTCATTGTACTACTTGGACTTGGTTAGTCCTGCTATGCTTCTCACTCTTATTCCGGCTTAAAGGCCTTATTTTGTATTCAAGGGTATAGTCCCTTTCAAAAAACTATTTGCCAATATTAAAAAAATGTTGTACTCAATTAAAATAAAGATAAAGATGATTCATTAACAATATCTACATCCTTATTCATCTCGAACATAAAGATTCCAAATGACAAACACACCATTGAAATTATGTTTCGTCCTAGTGTACAAGATAATTCTTAAAATTAACAATTTTTTAATGATGACCACCAATTTAATTTATTTCCATTAAAGAGTGGATAATTTTAGTGAACTATAATTTGAAGGTAGTAAATTTTCCGCCCATGAATCTACTTCGAGTTCACAAGGAGACAATTGGGTAATGACTAAGTAGTACAATTGAAAGGAAATAAATTCCCAAAGGAGTTAGTTTACCTATAAGATATATTTGATATAAATTAGTTATTCATAAAATGCAAGGACCTTGAGTCATCCAAAAAGATAGATTCATTAAATACTAGCACTTGAAAACAACCATGTATAGTAAACATTAGGAAATGTTACTCACCTAAGGAAAAGTGGAGGTTGATATCATTTTTAAAATAATATTTGGATGTATTGTCTTGGTTTTATACTGATATGAAGTCTTTTCATCCCAGAGATACAACACAACATCTCCCTTAAATTATACTCATAAGAAAAAAAAATGTACTACTATCCAATATTTTTAGTACCATCTTTCTGCAAAAGTAGATAAGTTGTTGGATGCAAAATCATAGTACCAATCCAAAACTCAACATGGATAGCCAACATCATGCCAATGAGTAGGAAGAATGGAGAGATGCACATTTGTGTGGATTTTCATAATCTAAATCAAGTGTCTCTAAATAATAATTAATGATTTCAAATAATGGATCAAGTACTTTAAGAGGTCGCATATTCGGAAATGCTCTCCATGTTGGATATAATTGATATAACCAAGTCAAGGTGGATTTTGAATACCAACATAAAACAAATTTTACCACTCCACGGGGTACATTTACATAATATAGGACACCTTTTGGGTTAATCAACATATGAAAAACCTTTAAAAGATCCATCATGAATTTGAGGAAGAAATCTACAAGAAATAAGAAAGGTAGATATAATAGATATGTGTGTGAATTTTTTGAATAGAAAAAGATCTTTCTTTTTGTGAATTTGGCATGTTTTATAGGATCGTGAAGGATTCTACATGACATGGTAGTGAGGTAAATATTTTCATTCAACCCCACAGGACATATTTTCTCTACAATTAACATGAAAAACCTAGAGAAAGGTCATCACATATCCATCAAAATTTACTAGGATATTTGATAGTAAAAATAAGGGTTTTATAGCTAAATGTATGCAAGCGAGCCCAAACTAAAGAATCAAATTTAGAAAAAATTATCCATCCAATTGAGTTGAAATGTTGAAGTATTATATCTATCTAGGTGAGAGGAATAATTATTTCAAATATTAGGTCTTGATTTCACTTGTAGAAGTAGTTCTCCTTAAGAGTTTTTGACAATCTTGTATAGGCTAAGACAAGGTTTTGAATTGTAGTTTTTTTCATTTCTTTGATCAATTTGATGTTTAAAACCTCCACTTTTATAGAGATCAATGTTGAATAGATTTAATAAGTTATAGTTCCATGTTCAAGATGGAAGAAATCTTGTTTTTCCTGTTGTCATCATATAACATCAACAATCAATCCTAAAAAGTTATTAGTACCTTGTTTTTGTTAGAGTAGGTATTTACCTTAGCTCATGTTCACCTAGGTAAATTATTGTATTTATCTTCACCCACTTATGTGTGTGGATATTTCTTTTTATTTATTTAGATATTAGGAGATATTATCTAGTTGTTAGGTATAGTTCTTTCCTTGATCTATGGTATTGACTAGATCCTTGATGTCTAGTTCTCTCATAAATATATGGACTTGACTAGTTCTTTCCATGATTTATGGCTTGATCTATGACCTTGATTGATTCTTAGATTGTTATTCCTTGCCTATATAAGCAAGGCCCATTCTCATTGTATTGCATTAAGTTCCATAATAATATATGATATTGTTTCTCATTTTTTTGCAAAGGTTTTATGTAAAGTTATTCTGGTGAATTTATTTCATCTTATTGATTGTGGTGTTTGATTAGCATCTGTGTTCTTGTCTTGGTATGATATGGTTATCATTCCTTTCAGTTTTATTCAATTTTGAGAAAAAAACCTAGTGTGAACTTACGCATGACCTTTAAACCATTAAAGGGTATTCAAATTAATGCATGAAACTTAAATACAATTTTTATACTGAGAGATGTATAGTCGATAAATGTTGAGTATGTCCTAATAACTTAGGATGGAAGAATAAGAAGTCAAGGAAAATATAACAATTTACAATAAACCTTGAGAAAATATTGGCATAAAATTGAGGCTACACATAGTTTGTTACATGATGAAAGATGATTTAAACTTATATTTATCATTTCACATACTCTAACTTAGGGTAGCCACTTTAAACTTTCTTACTCGTAGTTGATATCATTCCATTATTTACTACTTTACTTCATGTTACCTCATTTACTCAAAACATACATCGTGTTATACTCTTTATTACTCTAACATGCTAATGGGTGCCTCATATGTAGTATCTATTTTGCAGGTCAATTCCAAACCAAGATCATTTTCATTCTTTTTACTATTCCTTCTTTTACATACTTGATCTATGCTTTCATGTGTGTGCAGGTAATGCCCTATGTTACTTTCTTGTTTTCCTTGATTGCCTCGATTGTTTTACGACATCCTAAATGATGTCACATGTTTTTAATATATTATTTTCTATAACTATTATAATTTTGTTTATTTTCTTGTTTTTTATTATGTATTTTGTGTTGTTTTTGTATTTCTTGTCACTATCACTTTTCTAGCTTTTCTACTATACTATTGTGCACGTTCCATGATTTAGACCATGTTCACTACAATTTTTCCTCTGAAAGATTCCTACAACATGTGTACACATCATCTATAGGTCCTCTTGTTTTTTCCACATTCACATTTATCTATCTCGGACACCCCCAAATAATGGGGCCAACCATCGATGATATTTCATCCTCACAATATCTTAGATCTAGTGAAAAAAATAACATCTACAAAATTAGACATTCTTGGGGTTCCAAAATGACACAAAATCAAATTGGGGGAGGAACTACATATGGACCATACCTTATATAAAGGACCATAGCATATCTACAAGTATGGACCATTTCATACAATTGTCCCGAAGGGAAGATTCAATAAATTTCTCGGTTGGTAGAATTTATTAGTAACATCTACATGATTTTTACTCAGGTTCAATTATAGAATTCATGGTATAGGTTATATAATGGTAGCACCAATAGTATGTGTAAGCTATAATTTACGTAATACATTAAGTCATCATTTTCAAATTAATTGCGTTCATGTTCATCTATAATGGAAATTATCTATAGGTCTTGGGAGATGTTGAGGTGAGTTTTATCCTTGTAGGCTAGACTTCCCATTTCTCATAATTTTTTGTAGGGATGTGGAGAAACTAGATCATTCCTCATACATTTATATTCACTATGTGGGTACATTTACACTTCTATCTATTCTCCTTGGAAAATTTCACCTAGGGACTAATCACCCGCAAGACTTCAACTAGCTCCAACAAAAAATTAGCTAATCTATATGGCAAAGGTAGTTGGATTATTATCTCCCCTTTTTTAAAAAAACACCTTGGGTGCACTTTTGAGGTGAAATTGCACCTAGGCTTGATCGATGTGCCATTTTTCACCTTGAATTTTCACTATGCACATGCACTTTCCATCTCTAGTACAAAAATAAGGTAACTCGTTTTCCCTACAACTCTCCATAAATTGAAATAAAAAAATCTAAGGCATCCATTGCATCAATTTTGGAGTTGGTTTTTAATCCTTTCATGCTTATGAAACTCTTCATGTTCCCTAGGTAGACTAGAAGGTTTTTATCTCATATATCATGATCCCGAGGATGAAATCACTCTAATTTGTTTTCCATCCACTCCTCTTGAGGGAACCTTTCAGATGATGTATTATTCATATAAATTAGTTAATCCATAAAAAATATATTCAGGCCTATTGTTTTCATTCATCATACCCCTAGTTTTCCCAAATATACTAAGTTTGTAAAGAAAATTGTGAAAAATCCTCAAGAGGGAACTTCACCAATCTTGGAACATCCATTCTTGTCCTTAATCTCGTCATTTTGAGACATTTTTCATGATATAAAAATAGGATTCACTATATTTATGATAAAAATAATAATTCCTTTCTAAAAATACCTATAAACCCCATATACAAGAAAAAATTACTTTGTCATTTTCTCTCAAACAATGTGAGAGAATCCCTTCAAAATTGGAGCACTATTTTTCCTCACCAATATGATTATAAAAAATAAAAAATCACACAAATTGGATAATAATTTATCCTAAAATGATGAATTTAAATGTTTCCCTTTCCTCCATTAATGCAAATTTGTAAGCCTTCCACATAGCCAAAACTTGTTTTTGAAATTCCTATTGATTCCAATGAGATAATATCACCAAATTAGGATAATATAGTAATATTAGGAATAGATTTATAATAAATTGAGTTGTGTCCAATTTGGATTTTATTTTATCTCATTTTCCCCAACCAAATTAGATGTCCGTAACATTAAAATCCACTCAAATTTATAGATTTTTCAAAAATGGTTGCGTAATTCATTTTCACTTGCACCATAGCATTCCCAAAAATTTTTAAGGCTCATGCAAAATCATTAAAAATGCACAATTAAGATCCATTAATCAATATATGATCCCATTTCATTTTAAGTTCCTAGTACTCAAACATTGGTGGTAGTAACATGGAACACGTGGATTTTATGATCCTGGAGTGTAGGATGGAAGAAGAAACAATAATTTGTGAGCTTTACTTAACATGCATAAGAGAATGATTGATGAAAAAATATACAATTAAATTACTTTAAGGAATTCATGAAGTAAACCATGGTATCAATAGCCTCCTCACCATTCTTCATTCAACATGCATAATGGGGAGTGCTTATGTTCTTTAGAAAGATACTATTTGTTTGATTGTTCATATTGAAAAGGGTAATTTTTTAATTCAAATATTTTCTATGCTTCTACCAAGGATTCTCAAGAAGATCCAAACATTTTCAAATCCAAAACAACTCATGGTTACTAAGTCTCGGGTCATGTGTGGTATAAGTGCATTCTTCATGGTGATCATAAGATGAGTGTTTTCTCATATATAAGAAAGGAGACCAAGTTTGTGACAAAGAGTTGATTTGTGCATCCTACCATTTCTCATAGAGATGAAGAGTTGAAATAGAGTTTCCAAGCATGACCAATGATGATCAGTCAAGATAAGGTGTGAAGCATCGTTTATCGGTTCCCAAACAATTAATTCCTTGATCATATTAAAAGTTGAATATGATATTATCCATTGCATCATTCATCATCGCAATTAAGGAAGAGAGGCACTCAATTCTACAATCTATATTTTCTTTATTCTTTTTCTTCTTTTCTATCTAAAATTTTATTTCTCCATTGAGGATAATTTTTTTAAAAAGTGACTTAAGTCACTTAAAATTTTGTTTCTTCATTGGGGATTACAGTTTATGTTGAAAATTCACATGGGAGTTCAAATATCCATTGGATTTGGCTATAAATTTTAATGCTCTCTCCATTCCAAATAATTATTTTTCCCTCTCTAGTAAGATGTATTCTTCCATTCCCTTGCATTGTAATTTTCCTCCATTCTCATCTTGTCACTCAGCCGAGCACATGTTGGCATTTGTAAGAAGTTGAAGGAATTTGTGTCTTCTTTGTGGAATGAATAAAACTTGATAAAGTGTTATATTTTATTATAATTATCCATTTTAATATATTTTTATGTTGTGGTTTCATTTTTGGTTCCTTGAATTATAATTGAGTCACCTCTAAAGTGTAGTTGATTAAATTTTATTTATGTTTATCAATACAATTCCCATTCTCATTTATCTCTCTCCCTACCTACAATTTCACTTGTCTTTAGTCTAGCATTGTAGTTACTGAAAAGCATTTTTCAACATATTCCCTAGCCTCTAGCCACCCAAGGATATTATTCTAGTGCAAAAATTTTCCAAATTTTAATAAAGTGGATCCATCCCATTCCCAAGTAGAGGATTTGATCCTATGAGCATTGATTTAAGAAAATTTTATTCCGTTGACAAAATATTTTTCCAACAATTTTTAAAGCCCACATTGGTGCATATTTTTATTTCGTGCACCCTATAATGATCCAAATAATCCATTAAATATTTTAAAATACAAAATAGTTCCATTCTCATCTCACGTCCACCATGCACTTCCACTTTACACATGCACTTCCCATCTCCACCACAAAACATAAAAGTAACTTGTTTCCATCAAAATATCCATAAAGTGCATTAAGAAACTCTAAAGAAGACATTAAATAATTTTTTAGTTGGTTTTACATATTCTCATGCTTATGAAACTCTTCATGTGCCCTAGGTAGACCAAAAGGTTTTTGCTCATATCTCATGATACATAAGACCTAATAACACCAAATTTTGACCATTAACTCCTCTTAAGGGAAAATTTCAATTGATTTATTATTTAGATAAATTATTTACCCCATAAAAATATATTCATGACTATTTTTTCCAGCCATCATACCCCTAGTTTTCCCAAAAACACCCAATTTACAATTTTTTTGAAAAACACCCACAGGGAACCTCACCAAACTTGGAGCATCCATTACTCTCCTCAATCCTATAATTTTGAGCCATTGGTCATGATATAAGAATAATAATTAATGTACTTATGATAAAAACCATCATTCCTTTCTAAAAATACTTGCAAACCCCATATACAAGAAAAAATTGTTTTGTCATTTTCTCTCAAACCCCACAAGAGAATCCTTTCAAAATTAGAGCATGGTTTTCCCTCATTGATATGGTTCTAAAAAAATTTAAAAAAATCAAATTGGAAAATAATTTATCCCAAAATTATGAATTAAAATTTTACCCTTTTCTACATTAATGCCAATTTGTAAGCCTTCCACATAACCAAAACTTATTTTTGAAATTCCTGTTGATTTCAACAAGAGAATCTCACCAAATTCATAACATCTATTCATATTTAGAATAGATTTATAAAAAATCAATTCATGTCCAATTTGGATCTTATTTTATCTCATCTTCCCAAAAATACAAAATCAATTATTTGTAACATTAATATCCACTCAAATTTGTGGATTTTCAGAAACTATTGCAGATTTCATTTCTGCTAGCACCATAACATTTCTTCCACTTTATAAGGCCAATGAGATAAAAAAAACATACAATGAATTTCCATTACTCCATATATGATACCATTTCAATTCAAGTTCTCAAGTACCCATACATTGGTGACAGTAACATGGAGCATGTAGATTTCGATGATCTGAAGCAGAGGATGGAAGAAGGAAAACTCATTTGTGAAATTTATTCATCATGCACAAGAGGATGATTGATCACAAAAATCCAATTGAATCATTTGAAGGATTTCATGATGGGAAGTGTAAGAAAATAAGTAGTAAAAAACAAAATAAACAAGGTAAATAAAAGTAAACAAGTTTTTCCCTCATATCTCCTTACAACTTTGGATGAGATCACTAAAGCTTGGAATGAAGTAATGAACTTCTTGAATCTCTATATAAAATTTGTTTTTGGATTCTCTAAAGATGTTCCAAATGGAAGTAGATTAGATATGGTAAAATAAATTGAATGACTGATTTGATTGTAGATTTTTGATCAAATTGATAGTAAAATGGTATGTGAGATTGAATGATAATCCAACCAAATAATGATGAAAATATCAAATCTTCCGAAGATGATAAATTGGTAATATTTATTTATAATTTATAGATGAGGTAAGAGAATCCAAAATCCTTGATTTGGGTGATTAACTTGTTTGATATGAAGTTAACTAAAGAATGATTTGATTATTTCATTGGGTTTATAATCTAATTAAGGAGTTAAATCATTTATTTGAGCTTACATAAATGAGTCATTTTTGAGTTGGAAAAGGTTCCACATTATTTTGTATATTTATAATTAAATATTAATTGCATTTCATTTGTTTTTTTCACCCAAAAATAAACGTGACTTTTTTTATTTTGGAGAGATTTGCTTTATTTTTAGAATGTCACGCCTTTTGGATATATGTTTAGTTAACTCAAATGCATGGCTTGATTTTATCTAAATTTTTCCTCTTACATATATTTAATTATTTGATCTTAAGAGTTGAGTTGGAAATGGATAAGGTGTAGGATTTATTTAATTATTTTTATATTAGATTAGCTAATGAGATATGAGATTAATGATAATGCTAGGATTAAATAATTAGTTATAGGAATATGATATGAATGTAATAGGGTACGTAACATGAATACTTAATAATTAAATACCATGTGTGAGGATAGGAATGATTAGGAGAATTAAGGGAAAATGTTGTAAAATGTCATTAAAGTTCATAAACTATCGAAATATATCAAAAGTGGTTAAAAATGGTCATAATGTACTGTAAAGTAATTACGGGGTGATTTTAAAGGCTTTGAATGTGTATTGTGATATTTTTGGGTGTCTACATTTTCTAATCTTTAAAGTTTAATTATGATGTAAGAACCCTTTAAATATATTAGACGCGTGTGCATATCGTTGAATAAATGATAGAGAAATGTAGCGGGCTGATTGATTTTCCCTAGTGAATCATTTAGATTCCCTAAAAAAATTATTATGATAATGGAGTACCCGTCGAGTATATGGGTAACGTGATAAAGTGGTGGGCATCTGCTTAATAGGAAGAGAGATAATTATTGTGATTAGAGGTATGATGAGAGAGACAGACAAAATAGGCTCGTAAAATGAGAGATAAAGTGTAAAAGGTCAAAATTGGACCTCAATAGAGGGTTGGGTGGAATCAAAAGTCAATTTTCATATTTTCTAATATAGTTTTGATGATGGTAGATAATACGTGATAAACATACAATGATGTTTTTATTAATGAATTATGGTATGATGTGTGAATGAGATGCATGAATTAATGTAATGGAGTTATGAATAACATTGCTCCTAGTTTGAGCTTCCATTTATATTTTGTATTTTTAAGCAACCTATTTTATTATTGCATAGTAGATTTAGCACCATGATAATTAAAAATCATGATGATAAACCCATGATGTGCATAAAAACACACACACAAAGATAAATAAAACAAACATAACATACATAGTAGTTGATACACCATGGCTATGAATAAACCAAGATGATAACAAAATACTTGCAATTGGTAAAAAAAAAAAAAAAAGACAAAAATTAAAGAAAACCTAATATTCATAGTAATAGTATGCACCTTGGTTATGAATAAACCAAGATGTTAAAAAAATACTTGTAATTGGTCAAGAACAACAACAATGTAACAAAAATTTAAATAAAGACAATTAATCATGCCCCTAATGTGTTCCACAATGAAGATTAAGTAGATTTGAATGCCCCAAGAAAGGATACATGTAAGGGGATTGGATCAAACTGAAGAGTGGGGTCAAGTGACACTCTTGTTGGATCCTATTGAAGATTAATATGAGATTGAAAAGGGAATTACCCCCAAGAAATGTTACATTCATGGAAGAGAATGAGAGCCAATATTTCCATAAGAAAGGATATTAGTGAGGGTTTGATTTGAGTTTCCCACAAACAATGATACAAGTTAGGGGTAAGTTGATTTTTTGATAGTTGATATATTTTTGGAACAATCATTAGGATAAGAGTTAAAAGGATAATATTGTTGAGTTGTGTCGATACTTTCTAGTATTTTCAAAAAAATTGAATTTTTGAATATTTTTAGATTTTGGAATGTTGTTTTTTAGATTTTGATTGTTTTTATTATTTTTGGATTTTTGATTTTTTTGAATTTTTTAGATTTTTTTTTGTTTTGAATGTTTTTGGATTATTCAGGGATTTTGGAATTTTTATTTTGATTTTTATTTTTCACTCGGTAAAGAGGGCACTATCAAAACCTATGTTAAAAAATTGTAAAAATTCATTCCATTTGCATAATGTAGATGATATAGTGATAATATGTATGACGCTCCCTTGAATCCACGTAATTAGTAAGATGTGAGGATGAACACTAAGATTCAAGAAGGATGTAAAAAAATGTGATACTTGATGTGTAAATGAAGATTATGGATGCAAATAAAAAAATTTAACAATGGTATATTTGGGAAAATGTGACTCATATCCAATTAGTATTATCTAAACAATTCGAGATGATTTCACTTTATAGGTTTTGATTATACTTGAGATCTATTGATGACCTACTACTTTGAAAAATCTGGTGTAAGGACCGATTTTCTCTCTTAACATGAGAAAATAAATTTATTCTTTGGATTTCATATGATTAATAACTTCTATGTTGTTTGATTTTTTTGATATGACATAGGAGAGTGAGAGTACCTTTCCATTTACAAATAATGTAATGGAAGAAAGGTGTAATAATTGACATTTTGTATTCTTGATTGATTTTTGTTATTTGTGTATTGTGCTTGATTTGGAAGGACATTTTCCCCCAAATCTTAGCCCCATGTGACTAGCAGGATGTAAGGGCTCATCACCTTAGACTGAGATGGGAAGATAAAAGATATGGGTAAAGAACTTTAGTTATTTATTGTTAAGGAGAGAGCTTATTTGAAAGGAGGATTTTCCATCAGCAAGATTCTAGATAAGACTTTACATTAAAAAATATAGAAATGAAGAATATAAAAAAGTGATGAGATACATCATACCCCATATGAACAAGATTAACTTACGTCTTATAGGTGAAGAGTGTGAATATGTGATATTGAAATGATAGAGATATATGTCAATGGATGAAACAATTAATATTTGTTTGTACAATGGGCCTCCCCTAGTGTAGAGAGTGCCGTGAATAATAAGTTTTTATTCTTCACTTTTGATTTTCAAATAGTGTCATGATGAGGGGTTTGATATGCCATATTTTTTTCCCTTTTTATACTTTTTTTTTTTTGAATTTTTACCGATTAGGGTTTACAATGGAATCATCATTGTAGAAGAGGTACAAATTTAGGAACTTTGATTGTATCAATGTACAATATTTTCATAGATGATGTCAATGATTATGTAATTTGATTGGTTCGACTTACGAGACACGGGAATATGAGGTATAAGTAAAATTTTTGGATGGAAATGTTTTCAATGAGTAGGTTTGAATCTATTAGATCATCAAAGAGGTCATACGTGGATAAAGGTAATGTTTAAAATTGATTTTGGAGTTCATACTCTCCAATACCTTTATCGGTGATATCTAGCATAGGTGTAGTAGAATATGTTGATGGAGTAGAAGATATAGATGGATTGTGTTTGAAAATAATATCGGTGTAAATAATGTTCTCAAGCATGAATAGAATGACATGGGGAGTGAAGTATTGATCTGTATATGGGCCTTGAGGAATATTAATTATTTTATAGAAAAATTATCTGTGTTTCTCTATTTCCAATAATAACTTTTTAATTTTATGATTAGTGAAAAATGTTTCAATTAATAAGGAATTGATGTTCATGATGTTATATTTCAAAAGGACGTGAGGATGAAATGATAGGATTGAATTATTTGATGAAATATTTGTGATTAAAGATTGAAATGGTTGTGTATTGATACCCTTAGGAAAACACACATTTCTAGAGTGCACGTGTAAGAATTTATTGAATCGTAGGTGTTGTTTGGGTCATATCTATTAGAGGTATTTACATAGATTCCTTCTTTGAATATTTTATAATTTCATGAGAAACAGAGATGAAGAATTTGCATTAGATAATTGTTGTGAAATAGTCATAGACTTAGGATTGGATGTTTGAGGTATCATTGAATGTGTCCAAACCTAATTTTGTAGTGTTTTTATGACAAGGTGTTGGTCGTCAAATAGGAATTTACGAAGAACAACAGTCAGGGGACAAGAAGTCCCTCCTCTTTAATGGGAGAGGTTCCCTTATTCAGAAACGAACCTATTTACAAATGTACAAGACATGATTTGTTGGTTAAACTTGGATATTACGAAAGTGTTTTCTATGAAGATCATCAATTACAAAAAGGACTGAGGAAATGAGAGTACGGAAAGAGCAGAAAGGCAACATGCAGAATTATAGATATCAGAGTAATTCTTTATGTATGCGAAGTCATAGTGAATTGAAACAAGATCATTTGTATCAGATAAATAAGATGGAATTCAAAGACACAAAGTTCTGTAAATAACATCTGCTAGAACACAAAGTTTCTTAACATAACACAAACTCATTAATCAAGGACACAAAGTTCCTTCTTGGTTATACAAGATCACCGTGCTTGCAAAGTCGAAGAGTATGCAATCGGCAAGACTAATGAACTTGAGACAAATGATCTTCACAAAGAAAATAAATGAAAGCTTAGGAGTAACAGAGATCAGATAGACAAAGAATGGAAAGTCCTTCTGTATTGATTTCTTTATGATCTATTTACACTTTCAGAAAATATGCCAAATTCTTCCTCCTTCAGAATGGCGTAAGGAAGGCCATTATATAGCTTACAAATCAGTTACTCTTCGTAACCGCTTCTTTAACCAAGAACAGTTAAGGACCGCCAATCGCAATACCTTAATTATTAAAAAGAAAATGGAAAAAGAAAGGGAAGCAGAGAAAAGAACAAGGAGAAGAAGACAGGTGGCCAGTCACTGAGAGGGACCCACCGACTTCAGAATCCGCTGCTGAATTTCTTTAATGCCTCAGCTATGTCTCAGAAGTCTCATCCTGAAGATGACAGTGTATGTCTTTGAAAGCAGAGATGACCAGTGTCTTGAAAACTTCGTCCTTCTGCCAGTTGTTCTTCAGTTCTCCCAAGCCTCCTCCAAGACTCTGATCTTCCCAGGATTTTGATAGATTATCCTTGACGTCATCGAAAACCTTATTCGCCAGCAAGATGTTCGAGCAAAAGATAGCAAGGAAGCAGTGTGAGAAATGCAAAAAGGGGGTCTACCCTGTTATATAGCCATTGAGGAGAGAGAAAGGTGATCAATGCACATTAAATTCATATCTATTAGTTTGAAAAATAGCATATTCGGGTAGAGCGGGAAAAACTAAGTATGAATGGCATTTGGAACATGAAAGAGCGAAGTACGCGGTTCGGGTGTTTCGGCCGAAAATGGAACAACTTGCATAATTGACTTTGGGACATTTGGGACGAAAAGTTCCGACAGGCCTGAAAATGGAACAACTTCGGGGATTTCGGCCGATCGGGGAACAGAGCGCACTTTTGAACTTGGGACAGGTGGGACAAAAAGTTCCGACAGGCCCGAAAATGGAACAACTTCGGGGATTTCGGCCGATCGGGGAACAGAACGCACTTCGAACTTGGGACACGCGGGACAAAAATGTCCGACAGGCCCGAAATACATACAAAATGACCCAAAACGTAGATTTTTCTCAATTTCACGACTTCGGTACATTAGAGAAAACACTTAAACTCAAAATTTTGAAATTTTTACTTTCATCAGAGCAGGGAATTTTGAGTGGACAACAGCTGGCTCCTTCTGGGGATGACTTGGCATAAATTCAAGGAATGAGACAAGGCAAGAACTTAGACAAACTCGGGAAGCAGACCAGTACCTTATCCATTGGGCAACAGAGTCAAAAATAGACCAATACAGAGGGCAACACACCAAAACAAAAAGGAAAGAAAAGAAAAAACGCTGTACAGAATATACAAGGGACTCCCTAATCACCTAGGACTTGAACAACTTCTGAATTTCCTGAAAGATGGTGTCAGCTATTTTGGGATTATACTGCCTCTGTTTCTGCTTAAAAGGTTTAATTCCTGGTTTGAGAGGAATCGAGTGCTGCATATCTTTTGGTTTGAAAGCTTTCAAATCTTCATAAGAATAAGCAAGAACATCCTTATACCTCCTTAGAAGATCAATTGCTTTTCTCCTCTCATCTGTTGTGCAACATTTTCCAATATTCACTAGCTTAGGGTCATTAGAACTCCCAATATTGATTTTGTCATACTCAGCTGATTGCTGAGGTCCAGTAGAAGCTCTAGACTTCACATACCTGTCATGTTTATCAAACAGTTCCTCTAAGCTTACCAATCCTTTAGGAATCTTATTCCCCTTGAGTTTAATGCACCCTTCCTGACCTGTTTCTTCCCCTTGGGTGACTGCTTTGTCAAAGGGCACACTCTCACAAGGTAGGTTGTCACTTCCCTCAAAATACAACTGTTCGAAATTACCCTTGAGTTCCAGGAAGGAAAGAAAATGTTGATCATCATTGAAAACCTGCCAGTTATTGGTGTTATCAGGTACACTGGGTCGATGGATCATCTCAATGGTGAACTTGTCTTGAGAGAAATCAGGATGAGGAATCAGTAGCGACCCTGAGACAGCTAGTGAATCAGCCCTGCTGTTCTTTTCCCTAGGTACTGCTTCGATAGAGAAAGCATCAAGGAATTCAATGGAATCCCAAACCTGATTCCGGTAATGTTTCAGCCTTCCATTTTTTACTTGAAAAAGGTTTCTGACCTGCTTTACAATCAATTCTGCATCACCACGAGCCAGAAGATTCTTTACACCTTGTTCTTTGGCCACTTGCAATCCGAGAATGAGAGCCTCGTATTCTTACGTGTTATGAATGAGAGCCTCGTATTCTTCTCGTGTTATGAATGAGAGCCTCGTATTCTTCTGTGTTATTAGTATTCTCGAACTGCAACTTAAATGAAAAGGGGTGTAGGCTTCCTTCAGGTGACACCAGCAGGACACCAGCTCCGAACCAGCTGAGGAACAACTTCCATCAAACTCTAAAATCCAAACCCCATTAGGATCTTTAGGAGACACTTTGGGGGGTTGGATTTCATCAGGGGACACAATCATGTAGTTACCATGCACCATATCCTCGTAGAGTATTTGTGCTCTAGGATCATCCGTTTTCTGCACAATATACTCAGACTGCTTCTCAGGCAGCAACTTCTTCATTTGTCCATTGACAGGCACGAGTGCATGTGACCAGTCCATTTGGATTTCCCCACCCACGTCCTTACAGAAGTTCCTACTTAGCAACATCCCGTATGAAGGGGGAATATCTGCCACTAAGATGGTAGCCAACACTTTCTTCTTGGGCAAAGCAACAAAAGCTACTTGTGCATCTTTAATTCTCCCGACCAGGGGCACTTCTTTACTCTCCATGGAGTAACAAGATCCATAAGTGCGTGTGAGGGTCAGGCCTAAAGCATGAGCTACTTTAGTAGGCATCACATTATCTGAGGCTCCTGAGTCAATGACACAATTACTGAGCCTATGACCAACTATAAGAAGTGTTACATAAAATGGTTTAATTTTGTCACTAGGTGAGGTGACAGCAGCTACCAGACTAGGCTGTGGTGCAGAAGAAGGAGTAGGCAAAAGGCCTTTAGAGGTGGTTTTGGAGTGGGAATTAACAAATTGAATCATCTTGGCAAAAGCTTTGGGATGAGTTTGATAATACTCGGCCTCTGAGATTTGAACCTTAGTCTTTTTCAGATGATCAATAATATCAAAAGACCCAGAAGTGGATGGGCCATCATCATTTGGAATTCTAGGCTTATCAACTTTAGGAGAAAAAGAAGAAGCAACTTTGGTAGCAGGATTGATAGGACTCACCTTTGGTGTAGACAAAGTAGGGATAGGAGATCCTCTTTTTGCAATCACAGGGAATAGTTGTCGACTGCTCCTTAGATTTCTTGATAGGTTGTGTCACTTTCTCCCTCTGATTTGTCTGTTCTCGAGTCATGACAGCGAATGATTCGCTATTCATGTCTGCTACCACTTCATCATAATCATCTCCATCATCAATGCCCTCAGTGGTGAAGAAATTTACTCGAGATCCCTCAAGTTCGTCTGCTTCATCATCAACTTCTCTCGCAAACTCTTCGCAAGCTTCGTTATCTTCATCGTCATCTGGTTCTTCCACCTCGCAGGTCGCATTGACAGGGACTTTAACAGGAGGTCCTTCAAGTGCTAATCTTGTTTGAGAAGCAGGCAAACGATTTCTGGGCTGAAAATTTCTCCTTGGAACGTCTGCATAAGGAGCGTGCTGAGCCAATTGTTTCTTTATAGCAATAAGATCATTTGCAAGTTTCTGAACTAATGGATCAGTATTAGGTCCAGGGGTGGAAGAGGAAGAAGCAGCAGACTTAGATTTGGGAGGGTCTCTTCTCAACTTCCCTGACATGATCAAGTCATCCTCGATACTAACAGCGAGAGTTTGATCCTCGACCAATGTTGCGAGATTAGCCCTTCTTAGTGCATAACTAACTTTGGGCGATTGAGCATTTAGGAAGAAACATTTTTGAATTTGATCAACAGGTCGGGTAGGCTGCGGAATTTTATTGATCAATTTGTTGAACCGGGCCACAAATTCTCTCATGGGCTCTTGTGAATCTTTCTTTATCTGAGAGATTTGGGCTAGCAAGGCATGTACATCTTCTGCCGGCTTGAAACGGTTTTCGAACTGAGTTCTCATTGTGTCCCAGTCGGTGATAGCACCCGGAAGGTGGTAGAACCAATCAGCAGCATTATCTTGTAATGTCTCGATGAACAGCCTTACGGAGACGTCTTCATATTCGACTCCCAGAACTCCACATGCAACAACAAAGGCTGCGATGTGTTCATCAGGATGTACTTTGCCATCGCCTTTGAATTTAGGAAAGTTCTTCCAGTTACCTCTGGGTAACTCATGCAAAGGCTGAGTAAGGGCCAGGGGCCCAACACGATGACCCCATGGTAATGGCGCCGCCATTCTTGGAAAAACAGCTTGGAGAGGGACTGCAACACCAGCAAGAATCAAAGCTTGAAGATTAGGGCTAGCTGGCTCTGAAGGAATACCACCCGTAGGAATTCTGTCTTGAGCAGGTGGAGTGCTTGTCGAACGAGTCCTTCTATTTCTTGTTGAAGGGAAAGGAAAACCCTGCTGCTCCAAAAGCTGAAACTGAGAATCTTCAACACCAAGGGCCCTCCTCCCTCGAGTAAAACGCGGAGTCGCCAGATCAAAGGATGATCGAAAAATTACAGAACTGGAATATGATTTTCCCCAGTGGAGTCACCAAAAACTGTTGGTCGTCAAATAGGACTTTACGAAGAGCAACAGTCAGGGGACAAGAAGTCCCTCCTCTTTAATGGGAGAGGTTCCCTTATTCAGAAACGAACCTATTTACAAATGTACAAGACATGATTTGTTGGTTAAACTTGGATATTACGAAAGTGTTTTCTATGAAGATCATCAATTACAAAAGGACTGAGGAAATGAGAGTACGGGAAAGAGCAGAAAGGCAACATGCAGAATTATAGATATCAGAGTAATTCTTTATGTATGCGAAGTCACAGTGAATTGAAACAAGATCATTTGTATCGGATAAATAAGATGGAATTCAAAGACACAAAGTTCTGTAAATAACATCTGCTAGAACACAAAGTTTCTTAACATAACACAGACTCATTAATCAAGGACACAAAGTTCCTTCTTGGTTATACAAGATCACCGTGCTTGCAAAGTCGAAGAGTATGCAATCGGCAAGACTAATGAACTTGAGACAAATGATCTTCACAAAGAAAATAAATGAAAGCTTAGGAGTAACAGAGATCAGATAGACAAAGAATGGAAAGTCCTTCTGTATTGATTTCTTTATGATCTATTTACACTTTCAGAAAATATGCCAAATTCTTCCTCCTTTAGAATGGCGTAAGGAAGGCCATTATATAGCTTACAAATCAGTTACTCTTCGTAACCGCTTCTTTAACCAAGAACAGTTAAGGACCGCCAATCACAATACCTTAACTTCTTACAAAGAAAACGGAAAAAGAAAGGGAAGAAGAGAAAAGAATAAGGAGAAGAAGACAGGTGGCCAGTCACTGAGAGGGACCCACTGACTTTAGAATCCGCTGCCTGAATTTCTTTAACGCCTCAGCTATGTCTCAGAAGTCTTATCCTAAAGATGACAGTGTATGTCTTTGAAAGCAGAGATGACCAGTGTCTTGAAAACTTCGTCCTTCTGCCAGCTGTTCTTCAGTTCTCCCAAGCCTCCTCCAAGACTCTGATCTTCCCAAGATTTTGATAGATTATCCTTGACGTCATCGAAAACCTTATTCGACAGCAAGATGTTCGAGCAAAAGATAGCAAGGAAGCAGTGAGAGAAATGTAAAAAGGGGGTCTGCCTGTTATATAGCCATTGAGGAGAGAGAAAGGTGATCAATGTGCATTAAATTCATATCTATTAGTTTGAAAAAAAACATATTCGGGTAGAGCGGGAAAAACTAAGTATGAATGGAATTTGGAACATGAAAGAGCAAAGTACGCGGTTCGGGTGTTTCGGCCGAAAATGGAACAGCTTGCATAATTGACTTTGGGACATTTGGGACGAAAAGTTCCGACAGGCCCGAAAATGGAACAACTTCGGGGATTTCAGCCGATCGGGGAACAAAGCGCACTTTTGAACTTGGGACAGGTGGGACAAAAAGTTCCGACAGGCCCGAAAATGGAACAACTTCGGGGATTTCGGCCGATCGGGGAACAGAACGCACTTCGGAACTTGGGACACACGGGACAAAAATGTCCGACAGGCCCGAAATACATACAAAATGACCCAAAACGCAGATTTTTCTCAATTTCACGACTTTGGTACATTAGAGAAAACACTTAAACTCAAAATTTTGAAATTTTTACTTTCATCAGAGCAGGGAATTTTGAGTGGACAACACAAGACGAGGGGTTTTATTTTTGATGGTAGTTAAGCATAGGATTTAGCAATGAAAGGATAGAATCAAGATCAACATTGTTTGATGATTGACACTATTAGGAAATATTCATTTAGTGCTCACAATATTATGAAGGTTGGATTAATATTATAATGTGTGAGTTTATTATATAATGGTAAATGTAATAAACTATTGCAAATAGGTTGTTTATAAAACAACTCATATTTGTTAGTAAGGTTATGGGTTATTTGGGTAAGATTTGGTTGATTAAACAATACTCACGTGAATATTTTTTTGTGAGGAGTATTGTTAAAACAATTTCCTAGATTATACGAGAATTCTCTCATATATATATGTAACTCATTTTTTTATATGAATATTAAGAATAATTGTTTGATGTTCGGATTATTCTACTCTCACATCTTATATTTTTCATTGGTACCATGAGTTGAAAAGGAGTTATGAATAAATTCCAAATATTTATTTTACATGGTTACATTAGAAGTTTCTTCAAATTAAATGTATCCATTATTTAGTAAATCTTATATTTAATGGCTTACATTTGAAAAATGATCCATATAATGCCCATTGATGTGGTGGTATTCACAATATTATGATTTTTTATACAAGGTTGGTTTTATTTTCTCTTCTTTGAAGGGTATTTTGAATGGATAGGTGACCATTTTAGGAAGTTCTAATTGATGGAATATACTATAAATAATTTATCCAAGAGGTGGGAATTGTCTTTATTTGACTTCATGTGCAATAATTTATTTACTGATTATAATTGTTGTATTTTTGATTTTGTATTCACTGGGAAGCCATATGAGAGATTTCTTTGACATCCTAAGAATTTTTTCTAATAAATTCTTGTTATATTTTTTTTTGGGCTCACAATTGTACTAAAAGTAAGATTCGAAAGTAAAAGGTGGGTTTTAATATTTATGAGTTTGATTTGGAAAGATTTGTTTTATACAAATTCAAATTTAATAGATTTTTTTAAACTTAGATAAAGTGAATATTCAAAAGAATACTACTTTGATTTGACATAATTTATTAAGTTTAGAGTTTTATAGGATTGATTGGGATTTGGATAAATTTTTATAAAGTGAATATCCAAAAGATAAGACTTTAATTGATAGGATTGATATGCTTAAATTTGGATAAAGTGAATATCCAAAAGATAAGACTTTTGATTGATAGGATTTGATAGGCTTAAATTTGGACAAAGTGAATGTCCAAAAGATAAGGATTTTGATTGATAGGATTTGATAGGCTTAAATTTGGATAAAGTGAATGTCCAAAAGATAATACTTTTGATTGATAGGATTTGATAGGCCTAAATTCGGACAAAATGAATGTCCGAAAGACAAGGATTTGATAGGATGATATTGATTAAACTAACTTTGGCCAAAATTTGTGAGGCCCTAAATACCCTAGGCTTCCTTCCTCTCCTAGCCCAGCTACACCTTTGATGGGCTCTGCTGCTGTCAGCCCTGTTTCTCCTGCTGCCCCTGTCACCGCTGCTGTCACCCCCCAGTGGCTGTTCTAGCTTCTCCATCCATTCCCCCACTACTGCTCCAGCCACCCACCTCACCTCTACCTCTAAAAGACCGGTCACCAGGGCCTCCAGGAAGCTCAACCTTGAGTCTCTTGCTGTGGAGAAGGAGCCTTTCGAACTTGAGATTGCACATGATCTTCTGAATATCAGCAGTGCCAGTCCCCGGGAAGTGCAGTTGGATAGCTCTTCAAAGAGGTTGGAGGCCTTAGAGGCTGAGATGAAACTGTTGAAGGATGAGGTCAAGAAGCTGGCTAAACAGAAAGGCAAGAAAAGCATGGAGGGGGAGGAGAACATTGATAGCAGTCAGATTGAGGACATTTATAAGAAGCTGACCTCCTTTGACTCCCGCTTAGGGATGGCCAAAACTAGACATGATTACATCATTTCCGCTCTTAGGGCAATTGAGGAGTTCATTGAGGGTCATGCCAAGAGTGTTTCCAACCTCAGCGGTGTCCCGGCTACACTTTGGGGCAACGAAAAAGAGAGCAAAAGAACCATTGAGGAGCTTGATAAAACTGATGCTGCCCATATGAAAACTCTAGGTATGTTTCGTTCCTAGAAGAGAGTCAAGACTAGCATCGAAAAAGCTACCAAGAAGTAGTATTGGTTGCTTCTGCTTCTGTTTGTTTTTTTGCTTTTTTGCGGTCTCTTTACTGCTTTTTTGCGGTAATTTTGTTGTTTTGTCTCGTTTGAGTAGTCAAGCTTTACGGCTACTTGAGCTTCATTGTAACACTCAGATATTGATCCATTCTCTCTCGCTTCTCACTCTTATTCCGGCTCTTAGGCCTTCTTTTGTTCTCGAAGTACAGTCCTTTCAAAAACTATTTGCCAATAATTTAAAAAAAAAAAAATTTGACAAATTTTTATTTTGATTTTGAAATTTGTAAGGAATGGAATTTTTGATAAATTATTTTAAAATTGGATTGATTTCTGATAATACGAGATGTGGAAAATAAATATTTTTATCTCACAATCTAAAAACTTAATAGAAATGGTTGGCCCTTGTTTGTTAGCTTGTCTAAGGACGTGGAAAATTCATTCAACAATACTTTTCTAAACGAGTACATGCATTAGAAAAATTTTAGACTATGGACTATACCCCTCAATCAAATAAGAATGGGGTTATCACCATGGATAACTTTTGGTATTCCTCATTGGTAATACTAGTCAATCAGGATGGGGCACTACCCATTTTGTTGGCCAGTCCTCTTAATGTGCCGACTACTTTGGGGTTCTTACAAGACTCCTCATAATGTGTTTTAGGGATTAATCCCAAGTAATTCCTATAGCTAATAGGATGTGTAATAACCCTTATCCAAAACTACAATGCAAATATTTTGTTTATTTTATTAAGAGTTTGATTTTCCTTTGGCTAAGGAAACTGCGTATATAAGGTGTTATTAGTTGGTTGATGGGTTTTGGTAAGGTATCCAAACCATGTGGTCCTACACAAAAAAATATTAGTATTTTTCCTATAAACGTGACATTCTAAGAAAAAAATAATGAGATAATCGTGTTTTTATTTTATTTTCAAGATCACCCAAAAGTGTGAGAAAAGAGAGTATGTGGCTTTTAAACAAAACAAAACACAAACGTATATTGATAAAGATTTAATATGTAAGTAATTTTATAACTAATTAAACTTCATATTAGATTCTTAAACACACATAAAACACCAAAACAATAGAAACGACGATACTAATTTTTTTAAAAAATAGATAAAAATTTACCACATAACGCTAGTGCACCTACTAGAACACTATCCCAACCAAGAGAACACTAGAGTAAGTAAAGCAACACTAGCACATAAAATGAGATAGTAGTAAACATATTATGACAATAGCAAAAATAATATGGTTATAGCATAGATACTATGATGGTAGCATAGATAACAAGACTGTATAACATATACTATGGGAGTAACACATAATAGGATGGTATTTCATGTATTATAATGGTAGTGTAAATTTTGTGCTATGATAGTGCAAGTCGTGTTATAAGAACATAGGTAACATGTAGCTACACAAAAAAAAAAACATGGCCAATTTGACTAGTTTTTGAAATTGATCACAAATTACGCTATGAAAAGATCTTAAAATTTGTTAGTTAGTCTAAAACAACAAGAAGAACAAAAAAAAAAGGTAAATTTCATGAAAAATTATGAAGAAATGAAAAATATGTGGGTTTGTCCCACTAGGCGTGTCAAAAATGTATACAAGGAAATACTACAAAATGAAAGAAACAAAGTAAATAAAGGATAACTAGTTCTTCCTTCATGTCTCCTTACAAGCTCGAATGAGATTGGTGAAGCTTGAATGAAGCACCAAAATTGGTGAATATATTGATCGATTTTTTGTGTGGATGATCCAAAGATGTTTTGAAAGGAAGTAGATAATCTATGAGTAAAGTGATTGAATGACTGATTTGATTATAGATTCATAATCAAATGGACATGATAACAATGTGTGAGATTTAATGATAGTCCAATACAATGACGATGTTAATTTCAAATCTTCCAAAGATCATAAATGGAGAAGAATGAGTGATTATTTATGCATATGAGGGAGATAATCTCACATCCTTGATTTTTCTTATTAACTTGTCTTATCTAAAGTTAATTAAAGCATGATTTAATTTCTTAGTTGAGTTTTTTATGATTCACTTGATTATCTTTTAAAACACTTCATCTTTTGTATTCTCGTCGATCCATTCATATCCCTGAACTCGTATTTCCCAATGATACTGCTAGACATTTTCATTATAACTTGAACTCATGGCATGAATATTAATTAATATAATTATTACTAGTTTACTTTATTCTATGGTATTATGAGTATGCATTTATTATTTTGATTGCAATACGATGTTTAAATGATGCTTTGAATAATGTGATCCTTTTTGCAAAGAACTTGTTATATGTAGTGAATGACATGCATCCAAAGGAACTCATCCACATCCAAGGATCCATATGCAGTAAGTGACATGCATCCAATGAGCCTCATCCTGAGAAAATAATCCAAATCCAAAGGAGGTCACACACATAAATAAATTCGTGATTCTAAGGATCTTTTTACAACATGGACATCACACCTAAGCTTTCACATGTTAATGGAAGAAACAGATTATGAGAACTAGGAGAGAAATCAACACCATCATCTTATTATGTGTTACAACTTAACAAATAACTATTTGATTTAATTCATAATTTAATAATTGGTTGATCAACTGATCGATTAGTTAAGTTATGTGATTGATATGTAAACAAATACTGAGTAGTTATGTTGCATGCATGTAGTCTCCGATTGTTCGGTTGAGATATTTTACATAATCTAACTGGAGATCCTAGTAGAACTCTATCTCTTTTTGCCTCTATTGTAATGAAATATATAAAAAGGAAAGATTAATGTTGTAGAGATATAGAAATACATAGATAGAGAATTTGTTGTATTTTCTAATTGTAATCTTCATGTTGATGAAATAAAATTATGAGTTTAGTCAATTTTTTGTAGTCAAAAGCTTTAGGAGGAGTTAACACCCAAGGTAGGGCCCACTTGCAATTTTCTAACCCTCTCTCCTTATTTTTGATTTAATTCATTGCATGATTAGATCAGCAATACTTCATTTATTTATCTGTTTTTGTTTGTACATGCTTTTTCATTAGTCGTAGTATTTACTTTCACCATAATCTAGTTTATTTCACCGTTGTTATTTCTTAATTATAGTGACAGTAATTTACCTTTACACCTCTCAAATTTTAGTAATTGTGCATACAACACTAGAAATATTGAAATTTTACATCCCTTTGTATAATAGTTAAATGATTCTAGATTAATGAACAACATAGTAATCACTACAAGTTAATTTGCACAACCATTTTTGACACTATTTTTGGGGATCCTACAAGGAGAAATAACCCCTAATTTAGTGATGTACCCACTCCACAAGGAGGATACAAACCCTAGGATGACCAAGCACAAAATAATCCTCCTTAAGGTTTTTTTATCTCTGATGATTCTACTTCCAAAATTGATAGATATCACTAATTCAACTTAAAAACCCTATGTCAAACCCTAGGTCTTCAACCTTGTTATTTCTTCCTCTTTCTCAACTTATCTTACCTCTAATATATTTCACACATGATATATTATCTTCCATAACATATAATTGTCTTCATAAGCCTTCAAATTATGCACACGTACCTATAAATAACTCTCCTCTAGGTTGCACTACTCCCCCATACAAGAGTAGCTCACAAAATGAGCTCAAATTTCACTTTTATATGCAACTCTTCTCTCCAACCCAAAGGAGATTGGTCCCTCATGACTAATTAGACCATTAAAAATTCATTACATTAAAATAAAATCATTAAAATTTTCACATATGACCCAAGTAGGTCGGCTCTGTCCAAAATCCTCATTACATTTGCAAAAACTAACTTAAAACCCCATGGGCACAATCTTAGAATTTCCCTAACATTAGTACTATAATTTTTCATGACCCAAAAATCATCACACATGTTTAAAATAAAATTTAAACATCATACATGGTCTCAATTAATAACAACCAATAAAATTATTTCTTTTAATGGGCCCAGTTCCCTTTACAATTCTAAACATAGTTATTTCCAACACCCTTCATCACCACTCGGGAAACTTAATGAGGCTAATGAATGCCTCCAACATGATAAAACCTTGAAATTTAGAAAATTTATGGAAATATATAAACTTTTATAACACTTATAAGTAAGAAATAATCCTTTATTCAACATATTTCTCAAACTACAACTACTTTTGCATTCACAAAAACAACCTTCCAAAAATGTTGTTTCCAAAGGTTGCTCATAAAAAAATTATACATACATTAAAGACCAAAAAATTGATTCATTGGATTAAAAAGGAATCCTTATTCAAATTATAGGTGATATAAATCATCACCCAACCCATATCATGCCTCAAACAACATCAAACGTTCACCATAACACATGTTGTCTTGAACTGCCAAAAACATTCTTATCAAAGGAATGACCTCATCATGAGGAAAAACTTATATAACTGGAAATATATCTGAATCCTCTTTCCAATTAAACTTTAATAATTTCAAAACTCCACCTGTAGCTCAGTTTATGCTCATTTCATGAGCACTTCTATTTGAGACCACAAAATTGCCCTTTGACCACCAATCAACTGTATGGAACTAAAAAAATGTACCTATATGAAAATTCTCTAAAACCTTCATGGACGTCAAGTAAAAACTCTCAAACATCATGAAACATTAATGTTTCATGTTACTCCTTCGACAATCTTATCCTAAAACCTTCTTCTTTAAAAATGCCATTTTTAGGTGGGTCCCGCTCATCACCATGACCTCAACCATACATTTATGGAAATATAAAATATTCCTATAAAAAATCCAATCAAAAATATTATGAAAAAATCAAAATTGGGTCACTATAAGTCATTCTATGCAAATCGCTCCTAGCTAGCGTTTAACTAGGGTTTTAGACTAGTTTACCTTCTTAAAATTCATTCATAAAATGCCGAGGATATACTGACCTCATTATTATTATGAAAACTTTTTAAATAACCATAGAATCTTCCCTGAAATCCAAAATTTCTCATGTAAATCACACTATTCACAATGGCATCTGAACTTGAACTTTGATCTAGAAAATGGCTTGTTTTTCACCCTATATAACATAATCAATCATATCTTGCAAAATACACATCATGTAAATCTGAAATTTTTCTCAAATAACTATGACACATCCATATAACATCTCTAATAATAATAATGTCAATTCCATACCTCAATCTCTCCAGTCACTAAGACTTTCCTATGCTTGCATGTTTGATTATCACTATAGAAGCTAGGGTCACCTAAATTAATGCAATAATTGATCATAAAACCTCTAAAAATGACCCATACATACCTAATAATCCATGATACACCTAAATTAATGCTTATTTGATCTCATAGATCTCCAAACAACTCTGTTATACCTCCAACTTATCATACCTACTCCAAATGAGCACATGAAACATAGTGATCCACTTATACCTGCACCATTTGACTATTGTGAGTGTCAATGAACCCTCAAAACATAATAACCATCATGTAAAATTTTTCCCAAGTATCCAAGAAGCTCATACTACCATGTTGCATCACTTAGGCACCTGTATAGGCTTGTAAGAGCAAACACACCTCACTGAATCCCATTGTATCGTAAAAACACATCTCAAACACAATGTCAATGGCATGTAAATCATCATAAAATCATGATACATTATTAAATTTTTCATTAATGAAAACACCTATTAGGACCACATGCCAATAATATCCCCCTTTTTCATTGATTAAAAGCATCGTAAATTTCCCTATTTTTACATTAATAACAAAGGCATACCATGTAGCTCACATTATGCAAATACCTCAGCTTCATACCGTCATGCTTTGGTTAGAAACATCAACCAAAGGTCTCAAACAAGCTCCATTTCTTGATTTTTTCTCAAAAACTAGTTTTTCCCTTCATTTTAGGCATGCAATGACCATGATCCCCTAGGAAAAGAACGTATATAATCTAAACATAACCAAGGAACACAAATAAAGCATCATCATACCTTGCTGTAGAGTTGAAATATCATCTTCACCATCAAGGCATGCCAAATATGCACTTTTTCTCCTCAACCCTATTTTGCCTTTTTTTAGAAACACTCTAATAGCCTGAGATCTGAGTCATCCACATCTTAAACATGCCAAAAATTTCATTTCCAATCTTATCAAAGAATTATATCACCTTTCTTGACCACATATAATATTTTATAAGCATATTTTGAGTATTACCATGCATAATCTTGTTTCTCATTTCAAACTTGATATTAAGATCCCTAAACATTCTTCTTAATGTATTTAAGACAAATTTTGACAAGCTCTAAGACCTCATATAAGCTCTAAAAAATCAATTTCTAGCTCCCCTGGCCTTAAGAGTATTATATCTACATCCCAAGCATAATTTGACGCAACTTATCTTTCTCTCTTTCTAAAAAGACATCATCGACATTTTCATCATGTCTTAACAACTTTGTTAGTCATGTACACTCATATTTGACTAAGAAATGACAAAATTTGTTCTTGACATACAAAAACATGTTCCAATATACATCATGAGACTAGATATCATCATTTCAACTTACCTATTTTCTCCCCCTAACTTTAGTAGGCTTGATCAAACTTTCTCATCATGTTCACACATGTAGGAATATGCTTCAATATTATAGCACAAGCTCACTGCTCATAGTCATCATATAAAACAACTTCTTAAAGGTTTTGATCCATCCTAAGATGCAAAATCACACACGTTTCACCTATTTTTTCACATGTACATATTTGGAAATCATTAAATCTTATAACACCATGGTTTCTTAATGTGTTCTAGACTATTCATAGTAAGTCTCAAATGTTTTCAACTCATCAAAATCATAGACAATTGACATTCATATTTTTTTTGAGATTTGAGACTCACTGCGAAGTGTCACAGACCTCTTGCAATATGAGTATGTCTGAGATTTACTAAGTCATCCTGTAGAAACTCATTTTCTTACCTGTAGAATTTTTTTTAAAACATTGTAGCACTGTACTAGTCTTCAAGCTATTAATCCAATTCACCAACCAAGCTTTAGACAAAGAAGAGGATTACTTTCAAACATAATATATCTCATGTATATCATTAGAGAGTGAACATGTGCACTCCCCTATCCTAATAGGAAAAAAAAGACTTCTTCTACTGTATATGCAATCATATTCTTGTTACTTTAGCGCTATAGGTGTCATTTCTTGCCACAAACTCACAACTTCATCAATACCTTGCATTTGTATCATGATTTTGTAGTCTCTTAGACTTATCACAGAATGTACCTTGCCTATATCTCCATCTTGATTTTTTGACTGACTTCAGAAACTAGTAAATATATTGTTATGATCATTACTAGGTTGCTGCAATGTACTCTTCTTCATAATTCTCTGAAATCCACTTATTTCAACTTGGCCTTAACTAATTAAAGGATTTGGATTTGATCTTTGATGATCTAAATACTTCCTACAAGATTCTTGTCACAACCTTATTGACCTCATATCCATCTAGGCCATCAAGAAACAAACTTCACTCCTTAGAGACCAAAAATTGCAAGACACAATTCAACTCAATTCTCGGTATCTTATAAACATATATTCTATTTGAGAAGCCTTGTGATAAGGCCAAAATATGTTTTGTTGATGTGCAATAAATGATCTTATTTTACTCTCCCTTTTATCAAGTTTGACTCCATTTTGTGAATTTTGTTTGATCTCGTATAATTTTAGGATGTAATTTTCCATCTTTTGTTGGATTTACTTTCTAACATCTAAAAACTCTATAATTCCTAACAAAGTGTGTGGAAATTCAGTTTTTGTAATAAAACATGTCACAATCAATCAAAATAATGAAGTATGAAGTAATCGGCACGTTTTTGGGAGCATTGGCTTCAATATCGCTTAGTTCCAGAACCTCCAGACTTAGTTTTGGAACTCCATCACACAACTAAGGAGATCTATCGCTTAGTTCTGGAACCTTCAGACTTAGTTTTGGAACTTCAACACTTAGTTCCAAAACTCCAACACTTAGTTATGAAACTATTGCGCATAGCTCTGGAACTTTCGCAGTTAATTCTGGAATAGTTCCCTTTGACTCCGGAGCTTCTCGAAAGTCCCAAAATAAATGGGAATCTATTTATTTTGACAACATCTAATGATAGAGAAATCAATGGGCCTTCTAATCAGGAGTAGATCAATAGATTACCGATTCTTCATACTCCAGATCCAGAGATAACTTATCAGACAATTGTACATCTAGCAAGGTTTCTAAATTCCACATCTATTTTGGGCACTATTCGGTTCCATTTGAATTGGTAGAACAACTATGGTTGTAAATGCATCTTTGGATGATGAAATATATATAAGTACCTATAGATAGATTAGAGAATATATGTATATGTAAGAGAGATACGGTGAAGTTTTGTAAGATGTAACAATTCGAATAAAATAGCCACTTCATTTTGAGAGAATTATACTTTGTCAAAACTTGATTCAAGGTGGAGCAAGGGCCCACTCCTCTAAGAACCAAGATCCTTGTTTTATTGGTATTTATATTTCTAAGAAAATCATGTAGATCTGTTAAGTATTAATTTTGTAAATGCTTTTGATTCTTTAGTTGAATTATGTTATGTACTTTTCACTTGCTCGTGTAAAAGCCTAGACTCTTATTTCCTTGCAATAATTTTCACTACATTTTCAATGTAGTGTTTGTTTCCATTAATCTATTTCATTTTGCAATGAGTGTTTGTTTCCATAAATCTATTTCATTTTGCAACAAGTGTTTGTTTCAGCAATCTATTTCATTTTACAATGAGTGTTTGTTTCCAACCATCTCTTTCATTTTGCAATGTGCGTTTATTTCTAACAAGTTTCTTATAGTTTTATTTTAATAAGGATTTGACCAGGAAATCTTCAAGACAACGCAAAAATCCCCGAAAATTAAATAAATACCTTCAGTCATTTACTAGAACACTAGGATTATTCTTTCGCATATAGCTTGAGACACACCCTGGTTTGAATATGACATAAACTAACAAGTTGATTAAATGAAAGGAATAACGACATCCATCATTTTTGGTGTTGTTTCCAAGGAACCACTAGTTAGAATTATCTAATTAGGTGTCAAAAAGAGAAAAAATCATCCATCTAGTAATTGAAAATATTCCCTATGTTATCATAAAATTTATGAGTAGACCAAGAGACTCAAAGGGTAGATTTCTCCCAAATATATCTCAATAAGAATTATCCACATCATTAAGTTCAAATAAGGAATTTGACCAAGAATTAGAAGCACCATTATCTCTTGTTAGACAAGAAGTAAAACTACCACCTTTGGAATTCTTAGATCAGTCACCGGAAGGATTATCTCCCAAGACTTGTTTAGAGTAAGTTTTGATTCTTAGTGCGAGAGTCAACCTCCTACTCCTTACTTCTCACCTTCCCCAAAGTAGATCACATACCACATTGATTGGGAGAAAAATATAGAAATTACTGTAGAAATGGCATGAGAAGCTGAAAGAGAAACTAATAGGACCCTTACTTATCCAATTCAGTTCGATGATGATGATACACCTATGAAGAATATTTCACCTTCACATTTACCCACATTTAGAGGTATGTCATCTAATGATCCTAACCAATTTCTATTTGAATTTAAAGTACCTTGTGTCGACTTATGATTAAATAATAGATAATCAAAACCTCAAGTTGTTTCCATCTACTCTAAAGGAGGCAACAATGAGGTGGTTTATGGGATTAACATCCAATTCTATTACCACTTGGGCACAAATGGAAACTTCCTTCCTAGAAAAATATCAAGACTACTGTAGGGGAGAGACATGAAGGAAGATTTTTTTAAAATCAATGAGGAGGCCGAGAATATGGAAGATTATTTGGACATGATTCCTCTTTGTAAGTAAAAGGTTTGGATTTGTACTTCAAGAAGAGTTAAGAAAAAACATTTTTATTCAAGGTCTGGATGATGAATCTAGGGAAGCCCTTATTTTAAAAGGAGGTGGAAACATTGATCAATTTATAATGAATGATATTAAAGACATTTGTAGAAGCTATTTAAGAACAACGGGTGGACCTAACAAAGGAAAAACAGTGAAAATTTTGAATCCTAATATGAACAAACTGATGCATGAACTAGAAAACTTTAAAACATACATTATAGTTTAATTAACCTCCACCATGGATGGATTTCAAGCTAAAGAAAATGCTAAAACTGAACCATTAGCTATGTATTGTCCTAGATGCAAGAAAAATCATGTAATAAGAGATTGTCCTCTAGATAAAATAGAAATGTGTCTTATCTGTGAATCTAGGGACCATGAGAGTAATGTTTGTTCTCTTCTTCCATTTATAAAAATTAACTTAAATAAACTAGAATTCCATCCACAACAGAAGAAGTAAACTTTGTCCAGAGACAACCTAGCTAGGGGAAGTTCATGCCAAGGTCAATTCCTAATCCCTGGATGATGCCATGGGTGGCTCAAATAGTACCAAAAATTGGGGAAAACCACCTTGGGCCCCTCAACCAGCATGGAATCCCTAGTATTAGACAAGACAATCTTGGTATGCTCAAGGACACCAACAATCATGGTCTAGTCAAGGTAACCTGAATGATTCGTCACAACCTAGGTGGATCCCTAATAACTATGCTCAGGGGAAGACATATCCCAATCAAAATAAACAAGCCATAATGGGTTCCCCAGTAAAAAAATCATAGATGAAAAATGTGGTTCAAACACAAATACCAGCAAAACCAGTGGTTAATCCCAGAAATAAACAAACAGCTCTTGTATATGGGACAGAACAAGAAAATCATATTTATCTTAATGCCATGAATTATAAGGATATTCAAACCAAATATGGAAAAATAATTAGTAGTCCACCTGTTATAATTACTAAAATGATAGAAGAAACTAAAACCCCTAGTTCGGTTGTTCCTAAGAAGGATGAAAAATAAAAAGATAAGGAGCCAGATAACAACTCTACTAAAACTCCATTTCTAGAGAGATTTAAAGAAGTCATAGAGACCAAGGAATCTGAGTTGGTGTAGGAATTGAGGAAATTAAATATTGAAATACCATTGTTGCAAGCAATTAAGGACATTCTGGAGTTAAACAAGTTAATCAAAATGTTATGTTTAAAAATACCTAGAAGGAAGAAGCAATACCCTAGGACTATTAAGGTAGATGGGAAACTTGTTGATTTATTAGCAAGAAAACTCTTACTTCCCAAATATGGAGATCCTAGAATCCCTGTTATTTCTATATCTATAGGTAATAAATAAACACATAATGTTTTGGTTGATTTGGGAGTAGCTATAAATGTGATGATAGTGGACACTTTGAAAACATTACCATTAACAGGTATACAACCTACTAGAACCATATTGCAGATGGAAGATCAATCTATAGCAAAACCAAAAGGATTTATTGAGGATGTGGAAGTTATGGTGGAGTCATGGGAATATCCAGTGGACTTCTTTATATTACAACAAAAAGGTAAACCACTTGGTTATCCCATTATTTTGGGTAGACCATGGTTAGCTTCTGATGGCTTCCTTAATTGATTACGAGATCGGGTGATATGACTATCTCAAGTGGTAAGAATTCTAAGAAAAATTCCTTATATCCTTCTGCATGACATTTTATTGATAATCAAGAAAAATTATGGGTTGATGATCCTGATACTAATAAGAAAAATCTGTCTTCTTTGGCTATGATAATGTTGTAGGATCATGTATACGGAGGTGGAAGATATGATTAATCAACCATTGAATGAACACCAATTGTCCTTGGAGAAATTGGGGATAGTTCTAGAACCTATGAACTTAGTTTTGGAACCTACTGGACTTAGTTCTAGAACCATCAGATTTAGTTCCAGAACATTCACACTTATCTCCAGAACCACACCAACAACAATTCCCTGCGAATGCAAAAAAAATCACTCTGGAGGAATGAGATTTATCTTGGGGAGGGGAAGAAAAATATGGAATTGGTAGATTTAGTTTCAAAATATCGGAAATTATGGGGATATTTTGGAAAGCAAAGAATGACGAGGATTTTGACCGACAACAAGATAAGTATCATAACTCTGCCTACTGTCCTATTTCTAGTATTCTTTCTAAAGGAAATTTTGGAGATATTTATGCATTTCATATGTTATTACCACATTCTTGTCCAGATAAACACCCTAATGAAACCTTTTCAACAAATTAGTTCATCACACACTGGAACCAAACATGTTGAGATTTAACTAGGTAAAATTTTGAACATTAATAGCTAGTTGAAGAATGATGAAAAATCTAAATTGTTTTATGTTCTGAAAGATAATTCTATAGATTTTTATTGGGACTATAAAGACATGAAAGCAATCCATCCAAGTATTTTCACCCATCACATCTACACTAAAAACATTAAACTAGTTAGAAAACCTCAGAGAAGGATTAATCCATCCTTAAGGGACATAGTCAAGCAAGAAATTGAAAAACTATTACAAGTAGGTTTTATCTACCCTATCTTAGATAGTCAATGGGTGTCTCCTCTTGTAATTATGCCTAAAAATAATGGAAAATGGAAAATTTTTGTTGATTATAGGGATCTGAACAAAGCCACACTGAGAGATTATTTTCCCTTACCATTCATAGATCAAGTTTTAGACAACCTTATAGGTAAACAATACTTTTTTTCCTATATGGCTTTAGTGGATATAATCAAATTAGAGTTTCTGCTAGGGATCGGGACAAAAATACCTTTAATTTTCCATGGGTACCTTTTCCTATAGGTTATTTCCATTTGGACTACGTAATGCTCCAATAACCTTCCAAAGAGATGTATTATCAATTTTTACAGACCTAAGAAATTATTGTGTAGAGGTATACATGGATGACTTTACTCTACATGGAGACACATTCGATGATGCTTTGAAGAATTTTGATATATTATTAATAATATTTGTGCAAAACCATTTGTCTCTTAGTTATGATAAATTTCTCATGATGGTTGATGAGGGGATTGTAATAGGACACCACATTTCAAAAGAGGAATTCATGTTGACCAAAAAAATTAGGATTATTTAAGAATTACCTATTCCTCAAACCCCCATAGATATCAAGGTATTTTTAGGGCATGTTGGATACTATAGGTGTTTTATCATGGATTTTAGTAAATTTTATGCCCCATGTTTAAATTTACTTACCAAGGACTATGAATTTCTTTGGAATGAAAAGTGTCAACATGTTTTTGAAGAAATTAAAGAAAAATTAATCACCCAAATATTGAGAGTACCTAATTGGGAGAAAGCTTTTCACATCCAAACAGATGCCTCAAATAAATCAATTGGTGCATTTTTGGGACGAGAAAAATGAAGAAGGTAAAATGTATGTTATTTACTACCTTAGCAATAATATTACTCCAACCGCTAAAAGAAATTACACCACCACGAAATATAATTTCTTGCTTTGTGATTTATGCAATTACTAAGTTCAGAAATTATATTACGAGTACAAAATATTTATACATATAGATCACTCTGCAATTAGATACTTAATGAAAAAACTATTGGTTGGAGGTAGGATAATTAGATGGTTATTACTTTTACAAGAATTTGATATTAGTATTGTGGATAATCTAGGAAAATATAATGTGGTAGCTGATTTATTATCAAGATTAACCAATACGGGAGCAAATGAAGAATTATTTGCTATTTCAAATTTGATACACCATGGTTTTATGATATGGTGACTTATATTACAACAGGGAAGTTTCCTCCTTATTTTAAAATGAAACAAATGAATAAGTTAATAAAAACCGATTGCCCAATTTAAATGGTTAAATGGAATGTTATTTAAATGTGGTATTGATTTGGTTTTACACAAGTGTGTGAGAGAAGATGAAATATTTGACATACTCAGGGCATGTCATGATGAACTAAGTGGAGGTAATTTTTCAATAAAAATAACAATACACAAAATACTTGGCACTGGCTATTATTGGCCATCTCTATATAAATATGTGAAGAAATACATCAAGCGGTGTGATCCTTGTCAAAGGATGGGACAACCAACTTTCACCAATGAAACTCCTCTGACCTCAAGTAGTAATTGAACCATTTGAAAAGTGGGGATAGATTTTTTTGGTCCATTTAGTTCTCCTTCACAAGGAAAGGATCACATTATTGTGTGTACTTATTATGTGACAAAGTAGAAAGAGGTGCAAAATTTAACAAATCTGCTACTGAAGAAGCAATTGTTGATTTCCTTTTGCATAAAATTATGATGAATATTGGTGCGATAAGGAGTATAGTTTTAGAGCAAGGGCCAAAATTCATGTCTAATATGATCCAATAATTCATAATGTACTATCATATCAAACATAAGAATTCATCTCCCTATCACCCACAATCAAATGGACAAGCGAAGTAACAAACAAAGAAGAATTGGAAAACATCCTTACCAAAAAGAGTTGAAGCAAGTAGAAGATATTGGGTAAAGAGACTACTGTGGTACTGCGGGATTATAATACAACTTGGAAGAATAAAAAAGGTTGTCACCATATGAGTTAGTCTATGGTAAAAATCCCTTATTGCCTAGTGAATTTGAATTATAAACATTGAGGAGAATAGCTAAACTAGGTATTGAATTGGATGCGCACAAAAGGAAGGAATTCTGTAACTCAATGAATTGGATGAGATGAGATTGGAAGCACTTCATCGGATAGATATAATCCAAGATGAAAGGAAGAAGTGGCATCATAAACATATAAAGGAAAGGAAATTTAAGATAGGATATTGGGAATTACTATTTGATTCCAAGTACCAAAAATTCAAAGGCAACTTGAGAACTAGATGGTTAGGACCCTATCAGTTGAATGAGATATTTGAAAATAGATCTATTTAACTACTTCCCATTGATGGAATCAGAAGGACACATTACATAGGTTAAAACTTTATAGGAAACCTCCTATTAGGGATGAATTCTTGAAACAGTTGAAGTAGACAAATAATTTGATCATATGGAAGAACCCGGTTCTTCCAAAATGATCAAATAATTAGATGCATGGATCTAAAACAAAGGGAAGAGAATGAAAACTAGAAAATGGAATTCTATTTCCCAAAAAGAAGAAGAAGAAAATAAAAAATAAAAAGGGAAGAAATGAAAACCAATAAATGGCATTCTTTTCCCCAAAAATTTAAAAAATCTCTCGAAAGACCAATTGAAATTCCAGGTTGTCTTTTCTAACCATTTTTCCTTTTTCACTTTTAGGAATGATGAGTCATCAAGGTGGAGGGATTACATCGACAAGGATGGTAATTATGTCTTGATCTTATTAAAGGTTAAATTAAAGTCTTCATGTGTGATTATAATTGATTTAAGAAGTCGGTATGATGAGTCATTTATTGTACATTATGATTAAAAGAAATTAATCATGAGGGTGATGTTGATGGAACAAGAAAGTGGTGGCATATTTGTAATGAACTATCATTTGGGTAGAATAAAAAAGTTGACAAGAATTTGTAGAAAAACTTCAATGAAGAAGAAGAAGAATTATATTTGAATTCCACAGCTAAACCCAACAATTCTACAAATTAAACACAATAGTTCCACATGACTAAACCCAATAGTTCCGTAGCTAAATCCGATAGTTACGCATCTAATTATGATAGAGTAAGAATTTGAATTTTCCTCTTTGTCATGGGGATTAAAAAAGTTAAGAACCGAGAGGATGATACATAACTTCTTGTATATGGGGAAGTGACAGACCATTTTTGGACAAGCAGGGTGGCTGGAGTTCCTAAAAATGTTCTCGAGGTACAATGACAAATTGGTAAGGGAATTTGTTGTAAATTTAGAAGAATATAGAACTAAATTTAGAAGCATTGTAATTCCTTTTATTGTCAATAGAATGATTAATGTATCAGGGGTACCGATTGTACATGTTCCTAATCCTGTAAAAGAAAACCTCAAAGAACTAGTGGAAACCCGAGATACTGAGAGGAGGAATCGAAACTCAATATATTTATAACAATAAGAAAATCATAAAGGGGGTCAGAAGAGATAGCTAACCCAAACCCTTTTACAGGGTAGCATTTTGGGTAGTTATGTACCTAACCTGTGATGGCCAATTTGGGATTGTGGGAAGATAGGTCCTTAAGATGTTAATATATCCTACGTATGAGGCTACAAAATCCAAATATATAGTAAACCTTCTAGGGTTACTTTTTGAATCCATCTAGAAAATGGATCAGATGTATTATTGGGGATTTGGAACAATTAGACATCATGGATTAGTCCATCTGGTGTGTCAGCACCATTTTATATCAAAGAAAAATGGAGAAGAAGTATGGAAAAAGTTCATTAAAAAATTTAAACAAAGTATTAATATTATCGGGAGGAAATACCATCCCCTTTCTCCCATAAAATTAATTTTGATATTTGTCCCCTTAAAGAGAAAAATAAGGAAATAGGAGGGGTTAATGTACCAAAGAGGAGGAGATCTAAAAGAATGATTAAAATTGCAAAACCTACTATGCCTTCAAAAGAAACCCCTTCCTCTGCAACAATAATAGAAGAACTAATATATGTCTTTGACTATCCTTGATAGTGACAATTCACCTAACATGTATCAAGAAGTGAAAATCAGAAGAAGCTAGGAAAAAACCCACTTCAGGACATTTTGAAGTTCCTCAAAGAAGAAGAGTTTATAACAGGTCTAAAGAAAATATAAAGGATATTGAAGAACATGATGGTTTGGAGAAAGAAGATGCTGATATTTTGGGCAGCATGGCAATGACTCCTCCTCGACCAAGTCAAACTGAGGTGAAAAATAAGAGGAGATATTTGAAGAATAGACTTTTCAAGAGATGAGTGAATCAACAATACAGTCACATGAAGAAGAGGAATTGGCATCTTGGAAATGAAAAGGGAAATCCCCTTTGGTAGAAGAGGAATGCTCATTTCCCAAGGAAATTTTAGAAAAGGAGGAAAAACAACACTTAAAATAGACTCTGTTCTTGTCTAGAGTAGAACTTATCATTAGGGAGAAAGATGAGGAATTAAATTTCCTCAAACTCAAATTGGAATAGAGGGAAATGCTCATTGAGCAACTAAAAACTTAGCTCACAGATAGGACTGAAGAATTGACATTGGTCAAACAAAAAATGGTAGAAAAAGAGAAAGAATGTCAATTGGATAGTAAACAAAATGATATGTCAAAAATATCTTCAATGAATCAGGTTGTGCAAATTGAATTGACTTACTGGCCACTTAAGCAGTTATGGGATGATACCTGCAAAGGGAACTTAATGAATTTAAAACATCAAATGAGGAACTAAGAAGCAATATGGAAGAGGAGAATAAGGAAATGAAGGAATGGGAAGAAATTTTTACAAAGATGAAGAAGACAAATTTAAATGTCTAGAAAAGATACAAATGGTTTGCATAATGAGTGAAAAATTACTCACATGCAGGAAACCTTCTCCTACATACAACGTCTTTACGGAAGAAGAAAATTTATTTTTATTATTGGTAAATATTTTTAGAAAGGGAATACAGTTTTTAAGGTTGATGTTCGATTATGAGCGGGACGGGAGGATTGCGGGAAGAGGGACAAGCAGCTCGTTATCCTTCCACTGTAGGGAGCGGGTGGTTATCGTTGCTCTGTGAAACCAGCCTCACGCAGTCCCCTCCTCTCTAGGCCGCAAGACAGACCTCCCTCTTTCGAGGATGGGCCTTGCAACAACTCTCTACTTAGACCAGGGTGAGCCGCGTAATATGCCACGCATCTCCCCTCCTCCCGTTCCATGCCTCACATGTCCATCAACCTTGTGTTCCCCGACATGGGTCACAAGCTTGTGTTCTTGAGCTCTGGAAGAACAATTTATTCGCTAACAACTATCAATAATTTCATGTGACCTTCCAAATAAAAGAAAAGATGAATTTGAGTTTATGATAGCATATTGATCAGCCCATGTAGAATAGAAAAATATTCTTTGTGAATTCTATCTCTGTAATTTTATGCTTTGGAAAATAATATAGGCTTCATGATCAATTTGTATGTAGGGGAAAGACAACTAAATGTATTTGTTTCTATACTTAAAAATTAGATTACATGGAAAGAGAGGGATTTTGAACATCTATTAACAACTAGTTCATATGGCATCTGTATTAGGTCTCACTGTGTGGAAAACCATCTACCTTTGTTATACATTTCAGATCCCATGCCTTTGATAGTTGGTTCAAGGAACATTATCGCCAGTTTATAAATTATGTAATTGTATATATTATGTTGTATTTACTTCTAACATCTAAATTTTTTGTAATTCCTAACAAAGTGTGTGGAAATTTAGTTTTTGTAATTAAACAGGTCATAATCAGTCAAAAAAATGAAGTATGAAGCAATCAGCATGTTTTTGGGAGCATTGGCTTCAATATCACTTAGTTCTGGAACCTCCAGACTTAGTTTTAGAACTACATCACATAGCTAAGGAGCTCTATCTCTTAGTTCCAGAACCTTTGGACTTAGTCCTAGAAATTAAACACTTAGCTCTGGAACTCCAACACTTAGTTTCGGAACTATTGTGCATAGCTATGGAACTTTCACAGTTAATTCTGGAATAGTTCTATTTGGCTCTAGAACTTCTCCAAATTCCTGGAATCAATGGGAATATGTTTTTTTTGACAACATCTGATGATAGATAAATCAATGGGCCTTCCAATTAGGATCAAATTAATAGATTGTCATTTCATCATACACTAGATCCAGAGAAAAATTATCAAAAATTTATACGTCCAATAAGGTTTCTAAATTCCACATCTATTCTGGGAACTATTCAATTCCATTCGAATCGGTAGAAAACATATGGTTGTAAATGCATCTTTGGATGGCAAAATATATGAAAGGACCTATATATAGATTAGAGAATATATGTATATGTGAGAGAGATACAGTGAAGTTTTGTAAGAAAAAACATTTCAGTAATAAAATAGCAACTTCGTTTTGAAACAATCATACTTTTTCAAATATTGATTCAATATGGAGAAAGGGCCCACTCCTATAAGAAACAAGATCCTTGTTTTATTGGTATTTATATTTCTAATAAAATAGTGTAGATCTGTTAAGTATTAATTTTGTAAATGCTTTTGATTCTTTAATTGAATTTTGTTATGTAATTTTCACTACAGGTGTTATAGCCTAGACTCTTATTTCCTTGCAAGCATTTCCAATGGAGTGTTTGTTTCCAGAAATCTATTTCATTTTACAACAAGTGTTTGTTTCCATAAATCTATTTCATTTTGCAATGAGTGTTTGTTTCTAGCAATCTATTTCATTTTGCAACGAGTGTTTATTTTGAACAATCTATTTCATTTTACAATGTGTGTTTTTTTCCAACAAGTTTCTTATAGTTTGGTTTCAATAAGGTTTTGACCAAGAAATATTGAAGACATTGCAAATATCCCTCAAAAATAAAATGAATACCTTCATTTAATTACTAGATCGCAAGGATTTTTCTTGTCGTATATAGCTTTAGACACACCTGGTTTGAATATGAAATCAACTAATAAGTTGATTAAATGATTTGAATAATGACACCCATCACCTTGAACCCCTGTTATAGATCGGACATCTCTGGAAAAACTTTGCGTCCTATTCTCACACCTAAATAATCCTTCATGAACTTCCTATCCACCAATAATACTTCATTTTATCATTTCATAGACCTATGTCAAATCTTGAGAAACACTTCTGGTCTTACATACCATTCTTCATGAATATGGATCATCACAAGACCTACTTGCACCTATATCATGTTGTAATAAGATTCAATGACATCATTACTCTTCTCTAAAATAACTCATGCATCTAAAAATCATGTCGAGACTTATGAAATTTAGGAAGTCTCATTCAATTCTTGATAATATTTTACTAAGACCACTTGTGAGCTCTATCATACTTTCATTATCTTCATGTTACTTTTGATGTGTACTATAGGTCATATGCTTAGCATTATTCATTTATACACTGACTAAAATTCTTAATACACTATTCTTGTAAGCTTCTTAGTGAACTTATACACTTGATACCATATATTTTTAGACCCCTTAAGCACTCAAACAAGCATGAAAGTGAGTTCTCTTTAGACCTTTAAGTAAAATCAACTTTTTCATTTTTGAGTATGGTCTTCACATTGAACTTATACTAGTGAGATATCCTTATGATGCTTATAATACTTCTTTTTACTCGATAGACCTCAATCGACCTATAGACAATAATTTTTCTCCACTTTGTATCTGCTCTGAAGCTTGATTCACATTATTCTCCTTATTTCTGCACCTCACTACTCCATATGGTCTTCAAGAATCTATGTAAGCCCCACCTCAAGTTGAGAGAGTTCTTCAAAAAATTTACATGAAAATTTTCTTGAGTAGACCTATTACAAACTTTTAAAATTCACTTATCTCGAGAATTAGACTTCATAAACCTTCAGTAACATAATATACTGGTCCCATATGATATGAGAAACTTCTTACTTTAGAAGGAACATATACACACATCTTCACACAAGGATCCAAAACCAAGACAATGTAAATGACTGTTGGCATAGTATATAAAAGATTACGGACCTTTAAGACAAATACCATGGATTTCATGATGAATTCACCCCTTTTGCACTCAAGAAACTCATTACTAACTTACTTTCACTTATACTTGTGACTTAAACCTTGAATCAACTCAAGACACCATTTTACATGAAATCCACGAGTTCTTAAAGTATACGAAGGACTTAGATGACTACAAATAACACATACATCCTACTATGACATAGACCTCAAACTGACCTCTTGGAATGAGATGACACAATTTCTTACAACTTACAATCCTTGGAACATTACTTGCTTGACAAACTTGGAACACCATATTTTGACCAAATTTGCATGATTTTCACACTTTTAAACTTACCAACCCTCATTACATAGATGAAATGACCTTACACATTTAATTGGATGTTTCATAGATTTCAAAACCTTGACTAAGAGACCTTAAACAATATGCTTATGTCTAGAACACTAAACATGTTCACACTCAAAGATGTAATACACAAATCATTCATACTCATGACTAACTCAGATTACTCATTCTATAATTTTTAATAGTGCTATTACAATCTTGAAATGTCTTTACACAAACTCCAACCAATAATAACCCATCACATAAAATAAACATACTCGATTAGGACTATATACTCATGAACATGACAACTAGATAATAACAAGAAAGAAAACTTACAAATATTATAAATATCTTCTTTGTTGACATATAGTAATACATTATTCTATAAAGCAAGAAAAGGGAAAATATCTTGGACTTAAACACCTTTTAACCACTTGAAACAAGCTAGCTCACACCACAGATACCTTAAAACCCATGATCTCAAAAAATGACACACTTTGAATGTTATAAATGGCTTAGAAACCTATCAAAATGACTTCAAAGACTCAAATACTCCTATTATAGGACAATTTTACAAGACCTACTATGCCCAAAAACATGACTCATGCATACAAACTCGAGACAATAGACTACTTGACACATTTCAAGACATCATAAATCCTTTTATGACAATATGATATATGAGAAAAACAAAATCAGACACCTATAGTAGATACATGACATAAGAACTAAAATACACATGAGTAGGTCACTTGACATACCTTATAACCCTTGATGTGTCCCACAGACCAAGCTTCTTAAACTTATCTTATACAGATGATTTCTTTATTTCAGTTCTCTACTCAACCTTCTCAACTTCATTTGCTTGATTTTTCCTTTCGGCATCCTTGGTGGGCTTAACATGTTCTTTACTTCCTTTTTATCATTCATCTTGACTAAGACATATCCTTCTATGACTAACTTTGGCATCCATACATCTTTCACCCTAGGAGACATAACCCTCTTTACTTTCCTTGATGAATCACGTGAACAAAAATTTACAACATGACCCTTGAGATGACACTTGTATAAAGTAACCTCATGTTTACCACTTGACTGATCACTTTTTTGTCCTTTTCCATTTCTCCAAGGGTACTCATAACTGAAAAACTTCCTGCAATCCCTTTATCTACGACGATAACCATTGCAAACATAAAAATAACCATGAAATTTTACATATAGAATTGCATGTGGCTATCTAATAGGATTGGGCCTCACATATACCTTCTTCTCATGAACACCATCATATTCACTTTATTTGGAACTAGGACCAGTTGTTGGATCTACAAGATTAGGTTTCTTAACTTCTTTGATCTTTAGGATATGAATCTCCTCTTTGAGATTTTCACATTCTTCTTCCTTGCACTTAAGAACACTTGTCACATCCTTGATTTCAGTCTTCAATCTGATGTTCTCTATAAATGGAATGTTAGATATTCTTGTAGATTAAATACCACCTCTTTGAATTAAACTTTCCCATGCACACACACCTCACATGGCTTGTTTCTTGGTATTTCACATTCTCTTCCTTTGCGATCGTTATTAAATCACCTTCTCCAACTGAATCTTGATATTTTATGGTTTATTCATCCTTCTTATCCATGGCTTTCAATTCCTAATTCTCTTTCCTTATTTTCTTCACCATATTGTGTTTCTAGATCTCCTCTAAGCTGATATACATGCTTCTTAAGATACTTTCTTTGATACCAATTGTTGGAAGAAAAATAGACTCGAGAGGGGTGAATCAGTCAAAAATATTACAATTTAATTACCATCACATTCATTCATTATTCCATTCATCCATTTATCATTAAAAACATACATGAACATTAGATGTGTGTTAAATATTCACAACAAAATGAAATAAAGAGGAAGACACATGAACCCCATAGATAAGTGGGAAACCCACATTGGGAATAAGAACCAATAACAATTTTCTAATATTAATCATAACAAAGTAATTTAGTGAAGCACCAACTTCAAAAGGAGGACCAAAACCTATTTTAGTAGAGCACCAACCCTACAAAGAACACCAACCCTTAATTTAGTGAAGCACCCACTCCACAAGGAGGATACAACCTAATAGGGTGACCAAGAAAAAATCAGCTTACTTAATATGTTTTCTCTCTGGTAATTCTTACTCCACACAACTAATAGAGATCACTAATTCATCTCACAAACCCTAAGTCTTCAACCTTGCTCTTTCTTCCTCTTTCTCAACTTGTCTTGCCTCTAATATCTTGCACACATGTTATTTTATATTCATAAACCTATAACACTTTTCCTTAGACTTCAAATTATGCACACATACTTGCAAACAATTCTCCTCTAGGTCGCACTACTCCCCCATGCAAGACTAGCTCACAAAATGAGCTCAAACTTCACTTTTATATGAAAATATTCTCTCCAACCCAAAGGAAGTCAGTCCCTCATGACTAATTCAACCAATAAAATTTAATTACATTAAAATTAAATCACTACAATGGTCACATATAACCCAAGTAGGTAGGCATATCCAAAACCCTCATTACAAATGTCATAAATGACTCAAAACACCATGGGCACAATCTTAAAATTGCCCTAACATTAGTACCATACTTTTTCATGACCAAAAACTCATAACACATGTTTAATTTAATATTTAGACATTATAAATTTTTGTAATTAATATCAAGCAATAAAATTCTTTCATTTACTTGGCCCATTTCCCTTTACAATTCTCAAAACATTTGTTTCCTACACCCTTCAACACCCTGAAAACTTCATAAAGCCACAAAATATTTTAAACATGAGAAAAAAATCCATCTAACCACTTGATGTAAATTTAATAACTTATAGAACACTTCTAAGTAATATATTATACTTTAATCCACCTCCCGCTCAAACCGTAGCTACTTTGCCTTTATCAAAACAACTCGCCAAAGGCATTGTTTCCAGAGGTTAGCTCATAAAACTATATATATATATATATATATATATATATATACAATAAAGACATAAAAATAGATTAATTTGATGAAACATTCATCTCTATTAACATTATAAGAGATAAAAATATCCAACCAGTCCATCTCATGCCTTAAAAAACATCAAATGTTCACCAAAACACATGATGTCTTAAACTGCCAAAAATCTTCCTTTCAAAAGAATGACTTGTAAACCCTGTCAAATGACCACATCATGAGTAAAACCTCATATAAATGGAAATATATCTTAATCATATTTCCAATTCAACTTTAATAACTTCAAAACTCTACCTATAGCTCAAGTTATGCTCATTTCTATCGAGAACCGCTTTTGAGACCCCAAAACTACCCTTTGACCAATCAACCTATATGGACCTCAAAAAACCATTTAACTATATGAAAATTATTTTAAAAATTCATTTACATTATTAAAAACTCCCAAAAATAATGCATTATCAATTTTGCATTCTACTCCTTTAGACCATCTTATCCTAAAACCTTCTTCTTCGTAAATTGCCATTTTTAGGTGAGGTCCACTCATCACCATAACCTCAACCATACATTTATTGAATGATAAAATATTACTCTACAACATAAAATAAAATAAAAATTATGAAACAATCGAAATCTGGTCACTATATTTCATTCTCTTCAAACTTCTCCTAGTTAGGGTTTTAGACCACCTTACCTTCTTAACATTTGTTCATAAAATCTTGAGGATCAACTGACCTAATTATTTTTATGAAACCTTTTAAACTCACCATAAAATATTCCCTAAAATCTAAAATATCCCATTCAAATCACACTATTCAAAATGAGGATCTCGAACTTGAACTTCGAGTGGGAAAATGACTTATTTTTTACCTTGTCTCACATAATCAGTCATATCTTGCAAAATACACATCATGTGAACCTAAAATTTTTCTCTAATAACTATGTCACATCCCTCTAACATCTCTAAGAATCATAATTTCAATTCCATTCCTAAATCTCTCTGTTCACTAAGACTTACCTATACTTTCTTGTTTGATCCTCACTATAAAAGCTAGGGTCAACTAAAATAATGCAAGTACTAATCATAGAACCTTTGAAAATGACCCATATATACTTGATAATCCATGATAAACCTTAATTAATTATTCTTTGAGCTCATATATCTTGAAACAAATCTTCCATACCTCCAAGATTCCATACCTTCTCCTAATGAGCACATGTAACATAGTGATCTACCTGTACTTGTACCATGCCACTATTGAAACTTCCCAATAACCCTCAAAACATACTAGAGATCCTGTCAAAATTATTCCTAAGAATCCAAGAATCTCATACAGTAGTGTTGCATAACCTAGGCACTGTATAGGCTTGTAAGAGCAAACACACCTCATTGAATCCCATTATATCAGTCTACAAACACTTCTAAAAAATAATGTTTGAATCATGTAAATAATCATAACAAAATGATACATCATTCATTTTTATTAATGTGTTATTTTTTCGATGACAACACCTATTAGGACCACATACCAACAATGTAGTGACCACTTGGGAACAAAATGAAGGAGAAACTCCTAAATAATTATCGGGATTATTGTAGACCAAGAAACATGAGGTGATGAAATCTATAAAATGGCATAAAAGGAGGATGAAAAATTAGAATAAAATCTAGAAAGGTCCCTATTTTGTGGTTAGAAGACAAGGCACATAATAGTACCTCTTGAATCTCTCAAATTACTCTTTTTAAAGGGACTCGGTGAGGAGGACATGGATGCCCTAGATCTTATTGGAATAGGATACATTTAAAAATATTCCTTTGAATAAATTTGTGAATATTGCAAGAATTACTTATGATATACTATGAAGAGGATAATAAATGTAAGATTAAGAGGTGGATCAACTACCAAAACAATGGGGGGCATATCCAAGCCAGAGATTATTAGGATGTTGAAGAACATGTACCATGAGATTGTAAATGATATGAATAATCAATTAGATGATCTACATTCCAAGAAGAAAAGATAAGATTAGGAAGTAACACTCACTGATTTTTTCCATGCATGTAGAAGAGAGAAATATGACTGCAGATGCAAAAGATTATCCAACATTGCGAAGCGAAAGGAGGATTCACTTGAATTCAAGATGTTGGAGAAAGAGGATGGAAAATTATTTTATGTTTCTAAAAGGAAACCATGGCTTCCAAAACAAGGAGGTATGTCACAAGACCCTATGAAAGCATTTCAAAATTGGTCTAATAATAAATATATGCCACCTCCACCTTGGGATAATAAGTATCAAGGTTGGGATCCATATCGTAGCCAATATAAAAAACAGTGGCAACCTCAGTTTCAAGGAAAACAACAATGGAAACAACCACCTCAATAATGGTAGTATCTTTGGAGAGGAGGTAAGTAGTGAAATAACCCACCTCCTAATTACCAAAAATCCTATAGTCAACCTCCTTACCCTCAGCAAGAAGGTTTAATGCCAAATCCCCACGCAAAATCTCAGCCAAAAGAAACTCAACTACTATCTCAACCAATGCCTAACCCTAACAATAAATAATCTCAGCTAGCCTACGCCATTGAACCAACTCAATACCATACCTATTTAGTTGTGGTTAACAATATCCACCTTCACTCGGAAGAGCACTTCCTCTAGCAATTGGATCCATCATTAGTGAGATTGTTGATGAACCACGGAAGTTACAAGAATATTTGCAAAAAATAAAAAACACACTATAAGAAGATCCTTAGAAAAAGTAGAAGACGTTACATATTGATCCACAGAAACTGAGTAGAATTCTAGCATGATAAAAATTAAGCTAATGATCCATCATTTGCTAAAAGATTACAAGAAAATAAAAGTGACCTCAAATAAAAATCTAATTTTGTTTTTTCAACCTAGGCTAAAGGACATTTGTGTCAAGATTCCATTGATTCAAGCCATCAGAATGTTCCTATATACAATAAGTTTGTAAAGGATTTATGTATAAAGAAGACAAGAAGGAAGAGAAAGGATTCATATACTGTATGTTATTAGACATCTAGCTGATATTACTCTTGGGAATTCAATCTTTCCTAAATATATAGATCCAAGAATTCCATTGGTAAACATTTCAATTAATGGCATACTAATAAAGAACACTCTGATTGATGTGTGGACAACCATAAACATCATGATGAAGAAAATCATGGATGCTTTGAAGTTGGAAGGAATAAGACCAATAACCACATTCTTACAACTTACGAGATAGATCAATAGTGAAACATGAAGAATTTCTTGAAGATGTAGTGGTAGTGGTAGAATCTTGGGAATAACCTGCTGATTTTATTGTTCTTTAGCCAAAAGAAAGCTTGGGAGGATATCCTATCATCCTAATAGACCATGGTTGGCCACTATTGATGCATTCATAGGATGCAGATCTAGTAATATCATTATTTATAATGGAAGTGTTACCAAAAATCTCATGATTTATCCCCCTACACAACCATTCAATGAAGAAGATCAAACCATTTGGGTGTAAGAGCTAGAAGAAGACCAAATATCTGTGAAAATATTATTATGCTCGATAATTCATGCACAATTGAAGGACAAGGAGAATATTTTGTTCTTTCCAACGTCTTGCAAAATAACTATGGAAGGAATGAAGAAGTAGGTGATAGATTATGGTGTATAAGATGTCTTGTCAACCAAATTCTACCAGAAAAAAGCAATATGAATGTTCCAGGTAATAATTACATCCTTCACCAACTTCTCCCACATGATTACGTACTAAATTATATAAGAAGTAATGTATGTTCCATGATTGATCTCTCCAAGCAAGTGGAAATTACTCTGGGAAAGCCACTTGATGTAAAAAAAATGCTAAGCATGTAGCAAGAGCACCTATTGATTGATTTTCTACAAAAACACAAAACAACGTTTCCATGGGACTATGGTGACATACATGGGATTTATCCTAATCTATGTACACACAATATATTTATGAAATACAACTAAAAGACAATGATTTATCCACAAAGAATAATTAACCCAATAGTGAGAGACATTGTAAAAGAAGAATTAAAAAAATATTGGATACTAGATTCATATATCCAATCTCATACAGACAATGGATGTCAACCCTTGTCATTGTACCCATGAAAAATGGAAAATGGAGGGTTTGTGTAGACTATAGATAGTTGAATGCAGCAACAATGAAATATTTTTTTCCACTCCCTTTCATTGATTAGGTTCTTGACACCCTGGCTAGTAAGAAATATTTTCTTTCCTCGATGTATATAGTGGCTATAAGAAAATACAGATTGCACAAGAGGATCAAGAAAAACCACATTCACATGCCCATGGGGAACATTTTCATATTATGTTCTTCCCTTTGGTTTTTGCAATGCACCTGCTACATTCCAGAGGGAAGTCTTAAGCATCTTCTTAGATCTAACCAATGACTACATGAAGGTATACATGGATGATTTTACAGTACATGGTAGTACTTTTGACAAAGAAATGAATAATCTACATAAAGTTTTGAAGAGATGAAAGCACCATAATCTATCCTTAAGAAATGAAAAATGATACATGATGATGTCTAAAGGAATAGTGGGCACTATCTATAATAAGATGGAATTCAATTTGATCTAGAAAAATATCTCACATTATAAATCTTCCAACACCAAAGAAACAAAAGGATGTGAGGAGATTCTTAGGTCATGCTTTGGTTAATTATAAATCTTCCAACACTACTTGAGAAGGATGTTGTAGTTTGAGTGGACTCGAAAATGCTAGACCGCATTTCAAACCTTAAGGAAAATCTTGAATACTACATCTGTATTGACTGTACCTAATTGGAAATTTCCATTCCACATTCATATCGATGCTTCGATAATGCCATTGGAGTTGTTTTAAGAAAGAAATATGGAGTTCTAAACTATGCAATTTATTACGTAAACAAGAACTTGGAACATGCTGAAATTAACTATATAGTCACATAGAAAGAGTTCTTGGTAGTTATCTATGCTATTAATAAGTTTAGGGAATACATCATAGGTTATCTAGTATAGATTCATACCGATCATGTAAAAAATAAATATTTTATCAATAAACCAGATGTAAGTAGAATATTAATTATATAGTTTCTTCTATTGCAAGATTTTGATGTTACCATTATGAATAAGTCTAGTCAGAAAACATTGTAGCTGAATTTATTTCAAGAATGGAGAATAGGTAGTGGATGAATCTTACTGAGATGAGAACCTATTTTCTATTTCCACTAGAACAACTTGGTATTCTAATATAATTATGTATTTTGTCTCGGGTAAGACACCTCCACACTACTTATACTCGAAAAGAAATATATAGTTGAGAAAAGTGTGAATTTCTCTTGGGTAGCTACATTTCTTTTCACACAAAGAAGGATAATGTCATGAGATGATACATTGATGATGATGAAATATATGATGTTTTAAAATCCTATCCCAATGAACCGTGTGGAGGACACTTTGCTTTCAAAAGTACAAAACACAAGGTGTTGACAATAGGATATTACTGGCCAACACTTTGGATAAGGATGAAACATTACATACCAGGGAGTTGTGATAGATGCCAAAGGATGGCTAAGCCTACTAGTACAAATTAAATTCCATTACAACATTAGTTATTATTACATCTATTTGAAAAATGGGGTTTAGAATTCATTGGACCTATAGATCCTAAATATCAGCAAAAGGTTCATGCATCTTGGTGTGCACAAATTACCTCACTAAATAGAAAAAGTGAAAGCATTTTCAAATCAAAAGAGTGGTAAATTTTCCAAATTCCTATATTACCACATATTCACAAGGTATGGGGTACCAATAAAAATTGTTACTCTTGATCAAGGTACATAATTTATTGCTTAAGTTATTTCTGATATAGCTAAGGAATATTATATTAGACATAGGAATTTTACACCTTATCACCCCAATCTAATGGTTAGGTTGAGGTAACAAATAGGGAAATAAAATTAATATTGTAAATAAAAATATTGCACTCCCAGAGATATTGGGAGATAGACTTCTAGAGGTAGTTTGGGAACTCAAAATAATGTGGAAGAAAACAACATGATTCACACCATTCGAGATTTTGTATGATAATACTATTGTTCTCCTATAGAATTTGAGCATAAGACATTGAGGTCTGCACTTGAACTAGGCATGGGTTTGTCTGAAGCTCAAAGGAAGAGGATTCTCCAACTCAATGAGCTAGATAAAATGAGGAGACAAGATATGCATAATATAGAGGTAGTATAGAAACAAATGATCAAATGACATGACAAGATTCATTAAAAAAGGAAATTTGAAGAAGGTGACTTGGCTCTCTTATTTGACTCAAGTACATAGATCACATGGGAAAATCAAGACAAGTGTAGTATAGATTTTATCACCAATAGCCAAAGATGCATTGGCACATCACTCGGTAGAAATGAGTTCTCACTCAAATCACACAAGGGTACCAAGTACCTTTTTCATGGAATAATTATCAAGGAGATAACATGATTATACAAATATTCCACATCCATAATAGTTAACCATGTATTTTGCATAACATATCTATATCTTAACCAATAATTATGAACAATCAAACAAGAACCATATTCATATTTACCATGAAATATCCATCCTCGCTTATGTCAATTACTAATATCCACCACAAAGATCCATCATATTAATTGTTGTAAAATAAAAAAGCTTCATACATACATAATATTGTCACCATAAGTCATGTGCATTTATAAATCAACAACATAAATATGTTGCAAAAGTGGTACCACTAAACCATGAAAATAAATACATATTTATAGGTAGTGAGGACTTTCCCTTCATCACCTAAACACCCTCAAAATAGACTGCATGCTAAGAATAGCCATGTGCCCTTTACATGATAAATACAAAATCATGCAAGCTTGCTAATAATACAATTGTAGTCTAATCCTATTATTAGCTCCAAAAATATGCATGTCGATTGATCTTCTACTTGTCCAAAATAGTCTTTGCGTGTTTTCCAAGTATTTTACAAAACGTGCTCCACACTCCATGTCTATAATTACCCTCATACTAAAAACTTCTAAGTCATGATTTCATGATTTTATGGGTACGCCTTATTTTAGTATAATTCTTTGTGCCCCTACGCACCCTATGTCCATGCTTTGAATCCTTTTGTGCCTTGTATACTTAGGTTGTATTTCACTAATCAAAAATTACCTCACACTAAACTCATTCCCACCCTCAACAATGGGTAGACATAACATATCTCTCCAAATAAATAATAAATAATGAAAGAATCCTTGTTCAAAGAATAGATTAATACTTGCACCCTACTCTTTGACAGAAGAATCAAATCATGCTATTTTGTTTTTATCTCTCGCCGAAGTGATTCCAATCACTCATCACATTATTTATCCCATCTAGAATGTATACAAGTACTACTTCCTTTTCATCAAGTGTCATGTTATCACCTTTATTATGTAGTACCTTGAGAATGTTGGCCATGCTTGAGACCATTCCGTCCATGACATCCATTCATTGTGCTATCAATTTTCCAATGTCCTTTATTTTCTCCTTGTGCGGGTCCTAGGCTGCTGCAAACACAACATGATTTTCTATTATCAAGGTTAGCCTCTCCAAAAGTATGAGTGTTTCATTATTTACTACTTTTTGAACCTCAGCCTCTTCTGCTAGATTTATTGTCTTGATTATCACATTAGGGGCCGCGCACATATTCAAGTCCAAATATGATTTCTTTAGTTCATCCTTAGAATTATATAGTAAGGCCTTGTAACTTGTAATTTTTCACACAATAGTGACATTGGCCTTCATTTCCTATACTACAACATCATTGGGTTTTGGAATTTTTACAGACCTTCATCCAAAACCATATGAACTAAAGTGCTTAAATAATGTAAAGTAGATGGAAAATATCATGTGACTTTATCTTCTAAATCCATCCTTTTCCTCAAAATCTCATCCCCAATTTGTTCAAATATACTAAGTATTGAACACACTATTACCTCGCTATCTCTTTTTCTTATGTCGGGAAATTTATTTCAGTATTCTTATCCTTCTTATCATCTAACAACCTAAATAGTTTTCACTTTGTCGATATTCCTACACACAACCTCAAGGGATACCTTTGTTAAGGCTTTTCTTACCTGTTCATCCGAAATCATAGTGGGCTTAACTATGACATGGTGCGAGTGTGGTGCCTTTTTCAATATAAATGAAACACATGACTCTTAACATACGTCAAATTAAGGCTCATCCATATGAGTTTACATACTCAAAGATAACCACTTGTGTGTGGGTGTAGTAGCTATGTTTGCATCCATCAACTTTTAGCTATAAAGGAATTTGGGTTGTAAAAGTACTTTGGAACCTCATGCATATTATTTTGGTTGGGTCATCAATATACCCAACTACTAGCGTCTCATAAGTTTCTTCCTCCTTTCCTTTCCTTGAGTGATTACCTCTAGGTTTTTGCATTCTCAAATCCAAACTGGTTCCCCACCTAACTATATAGTATGAGGCATACTTGATGGCTCACCCTTACCTATTTCTACCTCTCGTATCACTCTTCATTTTGTCTCCTTAAGGCTCTTTTGTATCCTTAGTATGAAAATTATTTTTTGGCATGTTATCCACATATTTTTCATGGTCATCATCCTTCCTTACGATGTACTTATGCATTTTATTCTTCTTTGGTTCTACTTTCACAGGGGAAGTCCTAGGTGACCTCCTAAGGGGCTATGAAGGTCTTGTGCCTTGATTCCTTTTTCTTCTTAGCAAGTGTTTTAAATTGAGTTTCCTTAATGCTCTATTCTATGTCTATCTCCATAATGTCTATTTCCAACACTTCATCTTCTTTTTGAATTGGATATTTCACCTCGTGTTCTCTTTTCTCTCCTACAACTGGCTTTTTCCTTCCCTTGTGGTCCAAACCACCACTATTTTCATTAAGCTTCTTCCGTAAGGGGGAAAATTATCTTCTCCATCTTGTAGTGTGCCCATAGTATGCTTCCCCTTAGGTGGTCCCAGGAGCTTAAACTCATTTTCAACATACTTTCCATTTTCCAACCTTGGTTTGAGGTGAATATATACCAGGGATGCCCCAGAATTTCCAATTTCTAAGCTCATTTCCTTCATGTTAATATCATTTGAAACTAATTTATCAATATATGTAGACTTTATTGGATAAACATAAGTCTTCCTGAGTATGTGGTAGTCACATTATACCTTACATTGAAAAGAAACTGACATGCATTTGAAAACCTATGTACATATTCTTGGAAGTATCACATGGTGAAGGCATAAGGGATCTTACATAAACAACTCCACTTCCCATCCTTCATCCCAAACCTCCATATACAAAAGTGTTGATACGTCACAAACTATTCTTGTTTATCTAATACCAAAGTAAGATCTTTGGGTATTCTCCACTCCTCCTCAAATGTAGTGTGAAGTCACTCATACACCAACTTTTCTCTTTTTTTAAAGGGTCCAATCATGGATCCATCGTAATTATACATAGCAAATATCTTTGTAAGATATTTATTCTCTTCAGGATACTTCCATATTTTATCCTTTGGCCCATCCGACACTCCAATTTCTACAAAGACAAGGGATATATGGATCTCTCCAAAGCTTATATTCTCACCTTGGCGTGCTTCCTTAATGATGGTTTCTACAATGTAACTAGACAAATTGTAAAATATACCTTTTGTCATCTTTTTCTCCACATGCAACTAGGCCTTGTTTACCTGTGACCAACTCTCTTGATTATTCAAATTTATAAGTAGATGCTTTGCCGCATGAATTATTGGATACTTCTACAACTTAGGGATATCCATCCCAAACCCTCCCTTTGTATATCCGAGCACCTTCTTTATTTCTTATATAACCTCCTTATTAGTGAGGTTGTTTCTTAATTCAAGACTGAAATCCTTGGTCTTGTCAAACTCCCAATCAAGGGTTGGGTGAGCCTCATCCATAGCCCCGCAAAATAAAATAATTCCTCATGGAATCTTCTCATTAAAAATTGGTATAACTTCTCTAGTTTTTAAAAGTAAGGAATTTCATATAGCTATAAAAATCCTACCTTTTTCAACAATTTTTCACCTCGCATCATCATACATGACCATATTGTCAGCTTTTCTCTTTATTGTCCTTACCACTAGTAACTTATCGAATTAATATTTTTATCTTTATTTATCTGGTTGTATTCACTTAATTTACAATGATGAATTTGTGAATCCCAATCACAACCCATCAAAACCCTTCTAGATATTGCATTTTTGAAAAACAGCTTTCATGGGGCATCTTCTACCGTAACCTCAATTTTTTTCTACTTCCTTCTCTTTGTGGCCACTCCATGTTCTCTCTTAGGCTTCATAGAAACAATAAAGGTGTGTTCTTTCAATAGATTTGAGATCTGCAACCTAAACCCACGTGCCTAGCATGATTCCATGTTCCCTAGATAAAAATCAAACCCTACTACCTAATTTATCTTCCCCGCATGCCTTTTCTTTACTCAAGAACTTCTCTCCAATAGAGTGGAAAATGATCTAGTGCACAACTTCAACAAATTTTTGTGGTTCTATTTGGTATCGCATCTCTTCACACGTCAAAACTTGCTACTTAGCTCACTCTTCAACTCACTTGAATTTTCTCCATTGAAAAGGTAAAAATGATTTCACAACACCACCTTATATAGAATTTAAAAAAAAATCCTCATTTATTGCTCTCCACCTACCAGTGTACTCAACATTAACTTGGATTTTATTCAATTTTCTACACCAAGTTTTCCACACCATAATCATAACTGTTGGACCCCTGTAATCTTAACCAAGTATGAAGGCACGTGGGCATGCAAGGTTCCAGTTATGAAATGGTACGCAAGGAAAAAGTAGGTGAGAGAAAGGCTTAGGAAAGTACATAGCATGTGCGACATGCTAAAGGAGGATCATGACTTAGTCAATTTGAGTTCCGAGGGTAGAACATGTGAAAAGTATGATCAGTTGCACGTGGATGAGATGCCAACATGGCAATAGGCTAGCCTAGGAAAGAGCATGCCCTAGATGGAATCTTCTAGAAGAACATCATGAGGTAAAGTGGAAAGCTCAAGCCTAAAGAAGCATGCTCGCATGGACCACATTCGACACTTGGCACTATATTTGAGGATGTTGGAAGGTGAGTTGGCAGTGTAGGAAAATTATAAATACAAGTTCCTGCAGAGTAAAAGAGATATCTAGAAGTACAAGGTATAATGGGTTAGAGAGTGAGCAGAGCTCTACAGAATTACTGTGAGTGGATATTTGTATTCAAGAAAGAATGCACTAAGCATGGAGTTGTAATTTTTCTTTTTCTATTAGCTTAGTTACATACGTCCAGAGATATGCATGACTATGGTCTGCTCTCTGTGACACTCTGTAATGAATCAATGAATATAATGAGGTTACCTGATATAAATAGACATGGATATCAATGGTTTTAATGCACTTTTCTCTCATATGAGTTCTCTTTCCTTTCATGCTATGTATGAATGCTTGTATAATTTTTTTGTCATAATGCATGTTCTCGAGTTCTATTAGAGTACTTAGTCTAAGGTGACTATAAGGATCTAGAGGAAATTTTGAGCCCTATGGTCGTTGTATGGTTCAACCTCCCTCATTAAAACTCTTACACTAATCATAATTGATGCTTCCCACTAAAATCACATAAAAGTGAGACTCTCTACCTACGCGTGTCTTGGGTGAGCACTTAGCTTTTCTTTGGGTGATAGGATGGCGTGCATGGGGTTCCTTCCTTTTTTGATAGGAGTAAAAATGAATACATCTTGGTTCTGTTGTTGGGACCTCTTTTAAAAGTTGTAGTGGGATATAACATACATCATGATCTATGTAATGAGTAATGACAGAGCAGTTGACATTGGAAATTATTGAATCATGGTTCAAGAGCACGGAGGGTGAATTTTCTCAAAGATATAGCACTGGAATGGATTTTAATGCACGTAGATGGGTAGAAGAGAACCTCTACCATGATTTGTATGAGACCTTCTTCTACTACTTCCCAGTAGAATTATATGAATGGCTTTCAGCCTATACGTCTAGATCAAGTTGGCATTATGGATCGCATGTATGGACCGAAGAAGACTACCAAAGGTTGCAGGATGCAAATATGACGTGGACCCGTGTTGTAGATCATTGGTGGAGAAGAGTACTGACTAGTTACACTCTGGAATACACCATTTCCACGTATTCTTGTCTAGAGGTTACTGAGTTTGAATTTCGTGAGAATAAAGAAGAACGTTTCTACATGTTATTCCCCTAGCTATGAAGATATTAATGGTTACCATGAGTTTAGATGATTTCCCAATGGCCGATAAATCATTCGAGAGTCTTTGGGTAAGGGAGCTTGGGTGGAGGAAGATGGCAGATATCACAACAGAGAAGGAGAGGGAAGAGAGAAGGCTCAAGTATAGTGAAGTGCATGAAAGGAAAATTTCTCGATGATGTGAAGCTACTAGTGTGATGGATCTATGGAGACAGACATTGTGGGAAGGAGTTGAGGTTCACGCAGAGGAAGTGGATCCTAAGCGCCTATGCTACCCCATCTTGGCAAGCATGTGAGGGAGACCCTTTCACTTCTCGGTGAGAGTTCATCTCAAGGAGAAAGGAGAGGTGTTGGTACATATCTCGAACCCATCTAGTGATCGAGCCCCGGCACTTGGATTTCCCAAACTAGGAAGAAGTGTTATTGACCCAGTTGATATTAGTGGAAGAGATAGATCCATGCCTAGGAGATATAATTTTACAGTTCCTTCTTCTATGGCTGCACATATTCCAATATTTGGAGGGGTCTTTGGATGAGGAGTGATTGTATCAAGCTTTTGGTCCCCCATCGGGGAGTGGCATGGGACAAATTAGTGGTAGTGAAGTTCTATCATAGACCATCGGCACACAATCCGGTGGGACCATGGGGGTGCTTGCACAACTCCTATAGGCCCTATTATACCCAATGGTTTTGGTGGATCTAGTGGATCTTGAGGCACGAGGACCCAGTGGATCGGAGGTGGAGGAAACACTAGAGGGAACCAAGGCTCATGCTCATGAGGACAGGGACCCCAGCCACCACCTCAAGTATTCTTTGAAATGTCTCTATATTTTCGAGATTATAGGGGAATTGAGGATGCTATGGAACATGTTCACAATCGTGAATTGCTATGGCATGCGAAGGGTGTCAAAACCCCGGAAAAAAAGGCTAGTCAGTTTGCAACCACGTTGCAAGGGCACCCACATAGCTGGTATACAAAGTATAACCTTCATCAAACAGTGGTGGACTATACTACCTTAAAGAATACATTCTTAGTAGAGTTCCACATCCCTAAGTTCGAGTAGAAGAGCATTAGTGCTTTGAAGGAGATTCAACAAGGAATGGTAGAGAGTGTGTAGGAGTATGATGTGCACTTTAAAACTCTCTTGTCTAAATTATCATATGATATCCATCCTTCTCAGCATGCACAGTGGTTTTTTGGAGGATTTATCACCCCTTTTAGAAGGGCCTTATCTCATAAAACTTTTATAGACCCGCGAAGCATTAGAAGTTGCCTTACGCACCGAGGCTATTAGTAGTATTGATACTAGCATTAGCCTGTTCTTAAAGGCTTAGATTGCTACTATGGCAAAATAGTTGGAAAAACTATCTATGAACATAGACCATGAGACTCATGGGGGTTTGTGGTGAAAAAATTGTGAAATAGAGGGACACGTTAAGGATAATTTCCCCCAGAGGATGGTACGTGCTTTGACAGTGGATTATGAAATTTGTCATGGGGACCATGATGTAAGTAGATGTCCCTTGCTGCAACACATGATCAGGAAGAATGTATCTTGTTATCAGTAAATTTGCACCTTTACAACCCATGACACTAAGGACTATAGGCTCATTGATCAGATCCATGAGGCCATTGATCATGGGGTGTGCCAAACTAGCGTTGCCAGTGGTTCCAAGGATAATGATCGCCGTTATGAGGAGCACACAAATGGAGGCACATGTGGAAGAGGTTTTCAAGGAGGATTCTATGGTCGAGGTAACTATGGAGGAGGAAGGAGTGAGTTCCCATGTGGAACATGTTTCAATTGTGGATCTACAGAACATTTCAAGTGTGAGTGCCTGGACTTGTTGTAGTGCGCATGGTGCAAAAAGAAGCATAAGTATGAGGAGTGCCCATAATTATTTGAGCATGTGAATTATAAGTACCCGGAAGGACAAGGGCACTATAATGTTTAGTATTAAGAAGGCATACATATAGTGGATGCCCTGTAACATGAGATGAAGGTTTAGATCCCGTCTTAGTAACAAGGGTAGAAGCCATGCGCGTGAGAGAGGTACCAAGATAGAAGACCATGGTTTCAAGGAGGAGGTCATTCATGGAAAGCATCCAAACCCCGCACATCAAAAGAATATATATCAGGACACCATGGATGTTATTTAGAGCTTATAAGGGGAGATCTAGTGTCTAAAGGAGCAATCTAGGAGGGAGGAACAAGGAAGGAGAGTTGAGGCATAAAAGGATGACCTAGATGAGGTCAAGGAGGTGTGTAAAATGCTAAGGTAGGAGAATATCATTCCCTTGCTAGGATCCTGGTTGAGAGAGAAGGTACCACACACCGGAGAAGAGCGCGAGAGACAAGTCTTGCACATGAACCTTCCCCCTCACAACCTCGACTATGACAAGGAGATTACATTGAATGTAGTTGTATATGGATGGCTCCTCAGCAATATCCTCATTGACATAGGCACGGAGGTTAATGTTCGACTTTGGATGCATGGCATCAGATGGGAAGAACTACATTACGTCCATCTTCAAATGTGTTATATATGGCAAACAAGACTAAAGCAATGCTCATCGGTGTCTTAAAGGATGCGGTTATTACTATCTAGGGATCCAAGTTTACTGGGGACTTTGAAATCTTGGCACTCACCGAGGTGGATAATTTCCCAGCTACTACTTGGGTGTCCTTGGTGTTATAAAAACAATGCAGACCTTTGGTTCAACAAAAGGTAAATTAGCTTCGAGAACAAGGAGGAATGGGTCATTATACCCCTGGTTGATGGGAAGTTGATACCCTATATTGAACCATTGGGGAAGAAGTTCTGGACAAGATTTATGTGCACTCACTCAGAGACCTTGAGATGATACACCCTACTAATAGGGTTATCCAGTTTGAAGATGCTCACTCAATGAGTGATACTACTAGTCTTGCATGTGACAATTAGGTGCAAAGAATTAATGGGATGGCAACAGAGGGTTGGTGACCAAGGTAATAAAGGCATGCATGGTTAGCTACCTTGGAGGAAAAGAACTACCCAAGTATTCAGGAGGATCCTTCCTTGAGATATTTCTACAGGAGGTAGAAGCTTAGTGGAAGGATGAGAAGGAACAGAGGGAGATGTTAAGTTATGTCCTACTTGGCAAAATAGCTTAGTGGTGGGCCACACATCATGAGAGCCTTTTAGAGTGGCGCGAGGTAAGAATTGCTCTCTCTGTCATATTTTCTAGGAGCAATGTACCGACCATCATCAAGTATTACCATGGGAAGGAGCCTACCTCTTTCCATATCCAAGAGTGTGAACGGGTCTAGAGAGAAGGAACGGAAGGTTTTCCACCATCCCTCCGGGTGAACAAGTTGTATTCTACACTACAGGGGTTACGTACGTGCATGGTACATTCATTCGAGAGACACGCTTCCGACAAGGAATTGGAAAGAACTTCGCAACTGACCTTATTCAAACCTTTGAATATCGTAGTACCAAGCCATCGGTTGATAAGGCCTTACAGGGTATCAAGTTCCTTACCATGGGGGACAATGCCAAGATGGAAGATAGGATGTTGGAATTACTAGGTAAACCAGAATTGGAGGTGTGTTTTGAAGAAGAAAAGGAAACAGAAGAGTTACAGCTTGAGTGCACATGTTTGGAAAAAGAGAAGGGAAATTTGGTATATGTGATTGATGGAGAGGAATCAGAAAGCTTAGATGTTAGCCATTCTATAGGGACGCGTGAGGTATTGGGCGGTGTAGATGCTTGCGCGCATGCCTACTATGAGCCTTTAAAGATGAATAAAGTTAACATCGGTTCAGAAGAAGAACCTAAGGAAGCTATTATTGGGGATTACTGGAAAGAGAACAAAGTATCAAAAATCATTGATCTACTGTACGAATTTGAGGATTTATTTCCGCATGGGTATCATGAGCTCAGAGGCATTCACCATTCCTTGGGGGAGATGAAGATAAAGCAAAAGGACGGTGTGCACTGATTAGGAAAAGTCCCTACCAAATGAATCCCAACTTACGTGTAAAGGTCAAGGAGGAGATAGAAAAAATGATAGCTTCTAGGATCATTGAGGTAGTGGAAGAATCAGAGTGGATAAGTCCAATGGTAATCAACATCAAGAAGGATGGGTGAATTATAATTTGTGTGGATTATAGGGAATTGAACGCAGTTTGTGTCATTGATCCATTTCCGACCCCCTTCATTGAAGAAATTTTAGGAGTCGCTAGGCGTAAAATCTATTCCTTTATGGATGGATTTTTAGGGTACCACCAAGTCTAGATTGCAAAGGAAGACCAAGAAAAGACAACTTTAACCACCGATTGGGAAAATTTTACATATACGGTCATGCCATTTGGGTTGAAGAATGCGCTAGCTGTCTTTTTGTGCATAGTGGTGTAAGAATTATAGGACTTCATCCATAAATTTATTCAGGTCTATTTGGATGACTAAACAACATATGGTCAGGTTAAAGACCATTGTGACAATTGAGGTTAATTTTTGAGAGGTGTAGGTAGTTGAGGATATCCCTCAACTTTAAGAAATGTGTGTTTGCTACACCCTTTGGGACTTTATTGGGGCATATCATATGTAAGAAGGGCTTACTGGTAGATCCCACTAAAGTTACAATTATTGTGGGGTTAAGGGAGCCTACTAGCTAGAGCAGCACGAGTGCATGGATTCCTTGGGCATGTGGGCTATTACAAAAAATTCATTAAGGGATATGCCAAGATCACCGTGCCATTAGAGGAGCTTCTTAGACAAAAAAATTCCTTCCATTGGGGAGAGGTGCATCAGAGGGCATTTAATACATTAAAATATAGGCTTATTACCGCGCTTATTTTATGGTTTCCCTCTTGGGACAAGCCCTTTCATGTTCATGTAGATGCCTCAGGGACTACCATTGGAGCAGTGCTTACATAACCAGTGAAGGGATTGTTGATCATCCTCTCTATTTTGTAAGGGAAGTCGACACCAGAGAGTAGAATTATACCACAATTGAGTGTGAGGCATTGTCAATGATCTATGTGCTCTTCAAGTTTAGGTAGTATCTATTGGCAACACCCTTTGTGTTCTACACCGACCACATGGCATTGAAGTACTTAGTGAACAAGCATGTTCTACAAGGACACATATGTCGATGGGTGTTGTTGTTTCAAGAGTTTGAATTCACCGTTGTAGTAAAACCTGGAAAAAGCAACTGTGGACCTGATCATCTGTCAAGAATTGATTCAGGGGAGGATGTGCAAAGTATTGAGGAAGCAATTCCAGATATGTAACTGTTTAGGTTGTGGTGCACGCCCTTAGATTTAGAGGAGATTGCAGTATTCTTAAAGGAAGGTGTGGCACCGGATGGAATGAAGACATTGGAAAAGAAGCAGTTGGCCATACGCGCCGCACCCTACATGTTAATCAGTGGAGACTTATACAAATTGGGATGTGATGAAGTTTTGTGTAGGTGTTTCTTAGAGCATGAGTGCACGACCATCATGGAGAAAGCACATGAAGGAAGTGCAGTGGGCATTATGTAGGTGATGCACCATGTACAAGATATTAATGGAAGGTTTATGGTGGGAAACCTTGTACAAGGATTGTAGAGATTATTGTAAAGTGTGTTACCATTGTCAGCACTTTGGTAAATAAGGAAGGAGAGATGACATGCCTTTGCGCCCTATTCCTAGTGCGGAGCCTTTTGAAAAGTGGGTGATAGACTTTGTAGGACCAGGTCACATTATGTCATCACTTTCACGATTATATCACAAGGTGGGCGAGAGGCAGCTCCAACTAAAGATTGCACAACAACAACAACGACAAGGTTCTTATGGGAAAACATTATCACTAGGTATGGATGTCCATTGAGTTTGACGAGTGATAGAGGTACGCATTTCTTGAATGAGACAGTCAAGATCCTATTATCAAAGTTCATGGTAGCTCATCACAAGACTACACCTTATCACCCACAAGAAAATGGAACCACGGAAGCATTCAACAAGATATTGAGTCATACCTTGACCAAGATTTGTGATGTCAGAAGACTTGATTGGGATGACAAGGTATCGGTAGTACTATGGGCTTATAGGACAATGTATAAAATACTAAACAAAGCCACACCTTTTCAATTGGTGTTTGGCATGGAAGTTATTTTACCGGTTGAATTTATGTTTCCTTCTTTGTGAATAGTGTGCGTAGGAGGGTTAGCTGATGAACAAGCGCTAGAAGAAATAATTGATGAGATAATGAAACTGGATGAGATACAATCACTTTCCTGATGGAGCCAAATAGTGGAAAAGGAAAATAAAAAGGCTTGGCATGATCACCATATTAGAAACAAGAAGTTTGAGGTTGGGCAGATGGTGTTATTATATGATTCTAAGTTTTTGCGCCATCCTAGGAAGTTGAAAGTCCATTGGTTGGGTCCTTACACAATCTTGTACATCCTTGATTCGGTGTGTGCCAGTTATAAGTGTTGGATGGGATGAAGTTTCCTAGACACTTCAATGGTAGTAGGCTGAAGCCCTACTATAAATAAGTCTTCTTGGTGTTTGTAAATAAGGTAGTTTTTCTAGTTAGTTTAGAAGTTTCTTTTATGCATTTTCCCTTTCTTGTGTTTCCCTTTCACATTGTTGTTTTGTTTTGCACCTTGGGCGCCAGTAACCTTATTGTTATTTTTGGAGAATTTTTAAGTGCATAGAGGACCACACATCACTTTAAGTGTGGGGTGGAGAAAGGTGAAGAAGCGTGTGATCAAAGTACCAAGGAAGTTGTGTTGAAAATCCTTGTTGAGTAGTCAGGTTGAAAGAGGTATATAAAGAGGAAGATGGAAGAATGGTTGGTGCCAAGGTAAAGCTACTTGTAGATCCCATGTACTAAGGAGGAGAAAGTGCATTTGAAAGCAACACGAGGTAGGTGAGATCAAGGATACGAGATAGAATAAGTGTCTTCATCATGGATTACGCGTGTGCAAGAATCTCCCGTCAGGCTGGATTAGTTACGCGCCAGAAGGTTGGAGGCATTTTTGCACAGGTTAGGCACGTAAGGGAAAGCACTTTGGAGATGGGATTTGTTTGAAAAATCCACATTAAATGAAAAAAGTATGGTGGTAGGTGAAGTATCATTTAATGTTCAGAAAAGAGAAAAACTATAAGTAAAGGGTCAGGGAACTCTCATTTTTACCTTGCGAAATAGAAGAGTTTGAAATATAAGCAAGTTCCATAAGCTAGGGCTTTCATATTCGATCGAGTGAAGGAAGATCTGTAAGATTGAAGTAGCCAGTTTGAATTTTTGAACCAGAAGGGGTTACAAGGGCATAGAGAGAGTGAAGAAACACTATCTTGTGAAGATTTTATCCTAGTTAGGGTTCAAAAAACTAGGGCACGATGTAGAAGAGTTATATCATGAATGCGAGATTGGGGGATTGAAATAAGTAAGAGAGAATAACAAGGAGAGGGTAGGATTGATAAAAATACATTGACCATGGCACCCAAGAAAGGAAAGGGAAAAACCAAGGATAAATAACCAGAACCCATGGTAGACACAAATGAGGAATGGTATGCAGAGATGCAATACCCAGATGGGGTGATGATGGGGAAGGAATGGGAATCCCACTTGAGAAGTATACCTGTTAGTGACTATAATCACCACATGAACACAATAGAAAAGTAAATGGTGTTGGAATTAGTATGCCCCACCAACAAACAAACACTTGAGGGTTTGCCTATATACGATGATGACGTTAAGGTTAAAATGGAGAAGGCAGGGCTTGTTGCAACTCTATGAGTTGCCTTATTTTGGAAAGCCAGAGTTCTGTACTAGTGGTTGATGTCATGGGTGCATGAATATTACTTCCACTTTACTGGGCACTAGATGCTTGTGACTCCTAGCTGATTTCACAATTTGTAGGCCTCATATGTGAGGGAGATAGCCTAAAAGATGACCTTAGCGATAAGGAATATATTTAAGAGACCATCACCAAGTATGCCTGTAAGAAAGGGTCACGGTACTATGACATTTCAAACATCAAGGACCCCGTAATGAAAATGGTTGTGCATTTGGTAACTAAGCTGAATGGCTAGGAAAGATGGACACAGGTCAACAAACCTTGGCTACATGTCTGCAGAAATATTACAGAGGGAACTATATACAACCTATCCACATACATTGCAGAGGAAATTGTCAGTTGTGTAAAGGAAGGGGACATGATCCTATTCGGAAACGTCTTTCTCACCATTGTATTCATGGAGATTGGGGTGCCTGACGCACTAGAAAAATTTGTATGGGAGTACCCCGTGAGGATCCCTCACCCACAAAGAGGTTTGAAAAATATTCCTGTGATACAATGACAACACCCCAAAAGGCATGGCTTGAAAAATGGTACACGTGCCTGAGGAGTGCATTCGAGGCAGAGTGGAGAATCCTGAACAACTCCCAATAGCCACTGAGGGAGAAGCTAAATTCGTGGTCTACCAACACTACTACCTAGGTAGATTCAAGCTGATAGACGAATCATGGAGCCCTTGGTGCAAGCTCCCCTTCGCATTTACTTGCCCAATACTTCAAAGTGGGAGTGAACAGGTTTAAAGAGTCAAAAAAGCTAAGACTGAAAGTGGGTAGGATGGACCGAGAACACAGGGAGATGATAAAGAAGTTGAATTACCCTGGTGGAAAGCATGCATATGTGGAGAATTATGTATAACACGAGATTCAAATGACAAGACTAATGATGTTACCCATCGCTAGAGGATCAGTGATGTGCGTGTACTTGCACATAAGGCTGAAGTTCGAGAAGGGTGTGTATATAGAGGATGAAGTATCCATACCTAAAGATCCCTTGGGTAAGAAGGGGCCCATGTCAAGGAAAAGAGGGAGAGGAGAAGAAGAAGCACCAATTGTGCAAACTACTTAGACAGTGAGCATGCCATCCACGAGTGCTCAGCCAAGCACTTACATGCGGAGAAAGAAGTCTTCGGTAAAGGAGAAGATGCCAGAGGTAGAGGTGCCTAGGCAACCCATCTCCAAGGAAGAATTTCTTGAGGAAGAAGATAAGGCCAAATCCCCTAATCAGGAGCCACCTCTCAGGAAAAAGTAGAGGGTTGATGAAGAAGATGACTTGGAGGCAACCGATAGCTTAGAGAAATACATGGGTGGAAGAGGGGATGAAAGTGAAGAAGATGGTGGCAAGGAAGAAGAGATAGAGAAAGGCCAAGATCCACATGTGTTTAGTGTCTATGACTCAGGAGAGGAGAGAGGAGATAAGAAGTAAGATTTTATATTCACGCAAAGTGGAAGGGTGCACAAGATGAGGAAGATGCCAAAGACATGGAGGATGAGGAGGTTTCTAGGGAAAAGGAGGGAGCCATAAGTTTTACAAAAGAGCAAATCATAGAGGTGGTAGAGAGAGAAGCACAAATAATTCTTGAGGGCTTGGTAAACCAAGAGTTGGAGTGTAGCATGGACATAGTGCTTTGAAGGAGGGGAAGGAGGAGAACATTTAAAAATAACATGATATCCTAGGAGGCCCCACTCTGATAGTAAGCTTCCCCAAAGGCACGTGCTCGGGCGGAAAGAACTCTAGATGCGAAATGGGGATAGGTAATGGGCTATGTTGATGACACAGGAAGGTGTTACGCATGTGATTCCAGTCAGTACCGTACCCATGGAAAGGCTCATAGCCATGGGGGTCCTTTGAGAAGGATGCAACATACCCCGGAACCAAGAATATTCTCTCTTGGGAATTCGAGTCCCATGTTGATGAGCCAGACTTCAAAGTCTTCCAAGGAGTGCTCATCACATTGCCAGAGTCTAAGGGGGTCAATCCCTTACTAAATTCTCAGGAGCTCTCAGATGAGTAGGTCTGCAATGTACTGAACAAGGTTGTGGTCGAGACCGAGGTGAGATTATTTACATGTAATGACAGGATTAGAATGCTTGAGGTGAAGTTAGGGAAGGAGATAGAACTGGTAGAGAAGGCCAAAAGCTTGAAGTAGGAGGAACTGATCAGCACACAATTAAGGCACGAGTTAAAGGAAGAAAAATTAAAGGTGTAGGAAGTATACAAGAAAATGGATTCTATCAAGGCTGCCATCCTCTTGAAGCACCTAGATTTAGCACCATCCGCAAAAAGTACTCATCCCTCATAGAGTGTATGGAAGACCTAACGTGTGTCCTCACTATGGAGAGAAAACCCTTGGCCCTAGAGTCTGCTGAAGAAGTGACCACATGCTTGAAAGAGGAGGACCGATTGAAGGTGGTAGTGCTTGTTGCAGAGTACAACCAAGTACTCGTGGAGGTTAAGGTTGCTTCCCATTCTGCAGAAGCTGCATATGATACATGTGTGGACAGAGATAAGGTGGTGAGCTCCTTGGTCACCACATTTGAAGTAGAGCTAAAATAGTTCCAAGAAAATAACAAGGGGAACAAGGCGAGAGAGACAGGGTCCTGGCTGAAGTAGAGAAGAAATCAGAGGTAATTAAACCTTTAAGGAGCTCAATTAAGGCCCGGCTAAAGGAATTATTCCCCCATATAACTAGAAGTATGGATAAACTTGAGACCTTGGGCAAAGAGATGGAGAAGATTGTGGATGTTTTGGGCACCTAAGGAGTTGGCCTGAGTTTTGATGAAGTGAGCACCCTAGTGGGAGACCTCTCGCCAAAAGGCATAGAGCGAGTTCGAGTATGGAATAAGCTAGAGCGCACCTCCGAAAGATTTTTCTAGCTTGTTGATTTGATGCCCCCCCCCCATTATTCATTCTTTTTCCTGATTCTTCCATTCCTTATTCTTTTTGTAAAGTGTAAGATGATTCATTGGTTCCCTAGACAGCATGCATCTTGGTCAAGTGAAATGTTTTCTATGATAGAGAATAGGTGTAGTGTGGGGTGATGTTGGACCCCTGTAATCTTAACCAAGTATGAAGGCGCATGGGCGTGCAGGGTCCCAGTTATGAAAAGGCATGCGGAAAAAGTGCACAAGAGAAAGGTTTGAGGAAGCACATAGCACCCGTGATGCATGAAAGGAGGCTTAGGACTTATTCGATTTGAGTGTTTAGGGTAGAACACGTTAAAAGCATGATCGATTACGCATGGATAAGATGCCAGCCTGGCAATAGGCTTGCCCATCAAAGAGCATGCCCCAGATGATGAAATCTTCTATAAGAACATCATAAGGTAAAGTGGAAAGATTAGGCACGAAGAAGCATGCTCACATGGACCACATTCAACACTTGGCACCAGATCTAAGGACGATGGAAGGAGAGTTGGCAGTGTAGGAAAATTATAAATACAAGTTCTGTGAAGTAAAAGAGATATCTAGAAGTACTAGGTATAGTAGGTTAGATAGTGAGCGAGCTCTGCACTTTATTGCGAGTGGATATTTGTATTCAAGAAATAATGTACTAAGCATGGAGTTGTAATTTTTATTTTTCTATTAGCTTAGTTGCATATGTCCAGAGATATGCATGATTGCGGTCTGGTCTATGTGACACTCTATAATGAATCAATGAATATAATGAGGTTACATGATATAAATAGACATGGATATTAATGGTTTTAATGCACTTTTATCTCATATGAGTTCTCTTTCCTTTTATGCTATGTATGAATTCTTGTATAATTCTTTTTGTCATAATGCATGTTCCTGGTTCTATTCAAGTACTCAATCTAAGGTAAGCTGCAAGAATCTAGAGGCCGTTCTAAGCCCTATGGTCCTTGTATGGTTCAAACTCCTCATTAGAAATCTTACACTAATCATAATTGATGCTTCTTTCTAAACTCACATAAAATGGAGACTCGGTATCCACGCATGCCTCGGGTGAGTGCTCAACTTCTCTTGGGTGATAGGTCTGCGTGCATGGGGTTCATTCCTTCCGTGATAGGAGTAAAATGACTACAATAACCTTTTGGCACACCTTCTACTCCTTTTCCATAGACCTCCTTTCATGCACCTTCATGCACCAAAGTACCAATCCACTGTGCCTTTTACTATGTAGTTTCCACTCCTGTAACCTACCTCGCATTATATTGTGCATCCATTCATCCATACATGGTCTTCATTCATTAGTAATTTTTATCTATCTACAGCTTTACTTCAAGAAAGTGGAAAAGATCACTATATGCATACCCATCTTTAGAGAACATTCAATCATGGTTAATTTATCTTGGGGACAACCACCTTGGGCCCCTCAACTAGCATGAAATCCCCAAGATTGGACAAGACAAGCTTGGTATGCTCAAGGACACCAACAACCATGGTATAGTCAAGGTAACTTGAATGCTTGGTCACAACCTAGGTGGAGCCCTAATAACTATGCTCAAGGGAAGACATATCCCAATCAGAATAAACAAGCCATAATGGGTTCCCCAATAAAAAATTCACAAGATGAAAAATGTGGTTCAAACACAAATACTAGCACAACCAGTGGGTAATCCTAAAAATAAACAAACAACTCCTATATATGGGACAAAACAAGAAAATCCTATTGATCTTAACGTCATGGATTATAAGGATATCAAAACCAGATATGGAAAAATAATTAGTAGTCCACCTGTTATAATTACTAATATGACAAAAGAATCAAAACCCCTAGTTCGGTTGTTCCTAAGAAGGATGAAAAAGAAAAAGATAAGGAGCCAGATAACAACTCTACTGAAACTCCATTTCCAAAGAGATTTAAAGAAGTCATAGAGACCAAGGAATCTAAGTTGGTGTAGGAATTGAGGAAATTAAATATTGAAATACCATTGTTGCAAGCAATCAAGGACATTCCTAAGTTAAACAAGTTAATCAAAATGCTATGTTTAAAAATACCTAGAAGGAAGAAGTAGTACCCTAGGACTATTAAGGTAGATGGGAAACTTGTTGATTTATTAGCAGGAAAAATCTTACTTCCCAAATATGGAGATCCTGAATCCCTATTATTTCTATATCTATAGGGAATAAATATATACATAATGTTTTGGTTGATTTGGGAGCAGCTATAAATGTGATGACATTGGACACTTTGAAAACATTACCATTAACTTCTATACAACCTACTAGAACCATATTGCAGATGGAAGATCAGATCAGTAGAAAATACAAAAGGATTTATTGAGGTTGTGGAAGTTATGGCGGATTCATGGGAATATCCAGTGGACTTTCTTATATTGCAGCCAAAAGGTAAACCACTTGGTTATCCCATTATTTTGGGCAGACCATGGTTAGCTACAATAGTTTCCTTAATTGATTACAGATCAAGTGATAGGACTATCTCAAATGGTAAAAATTCTAAGAAAATTTCCTTATATCCTTCTACATGAAATTTTATTGATAGTCAAGAAAATTATGGGTTGATGATCTTGATACTAATAAGAAAAATATGTCTTCTTTGGCTATGATAATGTTGCAAGATCATGTACAGGAGGTGGAAGATATGATTAATCAACCATTTAATAAACACCAATTTTCCTTGGATAAATCAGGGATATTTCTAGAACCTACAAACTTAGTTCCGGAACCTACGGACTTAGTTCCGGAACCATCAGATTTAGTTTCATAATATTCACACTTATCTCTGGAACCACACCAACAAAAATTCCCTATGAATGCAAAAACAATTCACTCCAGAGGAATGAGATTTCTCTTGGTGAGGGAAAGAAAAGTCTCAAGAAATGGTAGTGAATTTTGGGAAAGTAGCAGTGATGAGGATTTTGACCAATAACAAGATAAGTATCATAACTCGCTTGCCTTTGTCCTTTTCCAGTATTCTTTCTCAAGGAAATTTTGGAGATATTTATGCATGTCATATGTTATTACCACATTCTTGTCCATTAAACACCCTAATGAAACCTTTTCAACAAATCAGTTCATCACACACTGGAACCAAACATGTTGAGATTTAACCAGGTAAAATTTTGAACATTAATATCTAGTTGAAGAATGATGAAAAATCTAAATTGTTTTATGTTCTGAAAGATAATTCTAGAGTTTTTTCTTGGGACTATAAAGACATGAAAGCAATCCATCCAAGTATTTTCACCCATCACATCTACACTTTGAAAACATTAAACTAGTTAGACAACCTAAGAGAAGGATTAATCCATCCTTAAGGGACATAGACAAGCAAGAAATAGAAAAACTATTACAAGTAGGTTTTATATACCCTATCTCGAGATAGTCGAGGGTGTCTCCTCTTGTAATTGTGCCTAAAAATAATGGAAAATGGAAAATTTGTGTTCATTATAGGGATCTAAACAAATCCGCACCGAGAGATTATTTCACCTTAGCATTCATAAATCATGTTTTAGACAACCTTGCAGGTAAGCAATACTTTTCTTTCCTATATGGCTTTAGTGGATATAATCAAATTAGAGTTTCTTAGAGGATCAGGACAAAACTACCTTTAATTTTCCATAGGGTACCTTTTCCTATAAGGTATTTCCATTTGGGCTATGTAATGCTCCAACAACCTTCCAAAGAGATGTATTATCAATTTTCACAGACCTAAGAAATGATTATGTAGAGGTATACATGGATGAATTTACTCCGCATGGAGACACATTCGATGATGCTTTGAAGAATTTTGATATATTATTAACAATATGTGAGCAAAATCCATTTATCGCTTAGCTATGATAAATGTCTCATGATGGTTGATGAGGGGATTGTAATAGGACACCACATTTCAAAAGAGGAATTCATGTTGACCAAAAAAATTAGGATTATTTAAGACTTACCTATTGCTCAAACCCCCATAGATATCAAGGTATTTTTAGGGCATGTTGGATACTATAGGTGTTTTTGTTGTTGCAAATCAGCAGCACCCCCTGGATGTTGATCAGATTTCTAGTTTGATCATACTAGCATCCAGTGTGATTGCACAACATTGAATCATTTCCCCAAGTGTGGGACTTGCAAAATGAGAAAAGAATCTCCAGGTTTAGATCTTTGGTTCCTCAATTCCTTTGGTCAGATTTATCACTTACAAGTTGTAGAGGTCTATATTCCTAACCCTACCCTAAATTCCAAAGGAGACAGAGATAGAGAATGCAAAAAAGCTAAAACTAATGCTAATAGGTGATGCACCAAAGGAGTGGTGAGCATTTTTTACTTCTGCAGATTGACACAGTCCATAAAAATGCAACAAAGAACCTCATGCAAAAACTGATAATTGTAATGAAGGATCATAAATTAACCAAACAACACAGGTAGAGGATGAAAACTAATCACAGAGGCTGTATTGTTATTTTAATCATCAAAATCACTTGCATTACAACACCTGAGAGGAAAAATAAAAGTTGCAGCTCTTAGAAAAGGTCTAATATTCCACCAAAATCACTTCCAAGGTGAGAAAGGGGACCTGCAATACACAAAAAATGTTCAACCCTTTGAAAATGAGCCAAATCTGGCTTTTACAGTGCAAGGGACAAGCCCAGGAGAGAGAAACATGGGAAAACATGGGAGAGGTTCAATCATTGACCAAAATACATTCAAAACAACATGGGCATCCTTATAGACCCATTCCCTAACATTTTTAACCATGCTGGGAGAGAATGCGAGCCATTCTTCATTAAAAATGGTGGTTGAAACGTCATTTCTGCTCATCACCACGTGCCAGAGATGTTTTTCAATTTTCTCTCTCCAAACTCCATCAAAATGCAAAATTGACCCTAGAATCTTGTAGATAATTTCACCAGCTTTCCATTGATATAAAGAATGTGAAAAATTGAGCTCTGGATCGAAAGATATGGCCATTTGAAGTTTTAGGGCAAAACAGGGCCAAATCGGGTTGGCGGGCAAAAATTTGAATTTTTGCACCTTTTTGGTCATTTGGAAAATTTTCCAAAATTTCCCCACACTCTGCCACTCTAGGTGCCATGTGGTGGCATCTCATTAGCCACGGGCCTTTCAGGGGAAAATTTTCCCAAAAAACTCCGCCGAGCCATAACTTCAAAAATACATGGAGTTAGGAGGAAAACTTTACCTTTCTGGAAAGTTGAGAAAGAGCTCTATCCAATGGTGCCATTTTCAGAAGGTTTTGAGTGCCTAAAAATCAAAATATTATGACTGAGGCACAAGAGAGGGGAGAATGGAAGGAGTTAGCCACAAAAAATGAGCAGGGGCACATTTTGGATAACAATTTTGGCGACTCAAAGGGGTCATCTGCCTGCTGGATGAAATTACCAGTTGCCTGAAACAATCCATTGGGCATGGAGTCATTAAATTCTCTGTTTGGTACCCCAACTGACTAGAACGTTGCAAGGAGGAACATGGAATATCACCTGATGGAGCAAGGCCTGCAAACACATTCCCAGGAATAGCAAGCCTGTGCCAAAGCACTTAGGGAAAGCAAAACTAACCTACAACAAAACAATGTGCACAAGCACTTGGAGGAATGAAAACCTAAGCTAATATTTACAAGGTGGAGAATTTCCCTTTAGTAGCAATGCTTTAGATGGATCCCATTGACTGGAATCTACAGTTCTTTGCCATCCAATGAAGACAATTAGAAGGCATTGTTGTCCTTACACTTTGTGACCATGTATGGGCCACTCCAAATGGCATCAAATTTTGAATGCCTTCCCGGTTTTTCTCTGTCTGCATCCCATTTTAACACTAGATCTCCAACTTGGAAGGATCTATTCTTGGCCTTTCTATCAAAGGTCTTCTTTATCAAAGCCTAATCCTTCTCCATTGCTTGGGATGCCTGATTCCTGATTTCTTGGAGCTCCATCAATTCTGCATATCTAACTTCCATGGGCTCAAACTCCAACAACTCCAACTGTTTCATGAGTTCCAATGTTGGCAACTCAAGTGATATGGGAAAAATTTCCTCTCTCCCATAAACAATCCTAAATGGAGAGTTACCTGTAGATCTTTTAGGAGTTATCCTATCAGCCCATAAAGCTGATTTCAATTTAGTATGCCAAGACCTCTGATTTTCATCAAGAGTCCTCTTAATGATCCTCAACAAGTTCTTGTTTGTAGATTCAGCCTGGCCATTACCCTGGGGGTAATAGTTTGATGAAGTACTTAGGTAGATCCCGTTCTTGACAGCCCATTCAGTCACCTTGGACCCGATGAATGCCAATGCATTATCTGATATTATTGTAGCAGGTACACCAAATCTGGTTGCTATTCCCTCATAGAAGTCTAGGATGCTAGATTCATTTGCTTCCTTGAGTGCTACTACTTCAGTCCACTTAGTGAAGTAATCTGTGGCTGTTAAAATCCACTTGTGCCCTTGGCTTGAATTGGGATTAATGACTCCAATGAAGTCTAAACCCCATTGCATGAATGGCTGGTCAACTGAAATTGGATGCATAACAATCATTGAAAATCTTGGGCCAATAATAGCCAGCCCTCATGATCTTTAGAGCTATCACTCTTGGTGCAAAATGACCACCAGCTGGTCCACCATGGAACTCTTCCAACATCCTATGAATCTAATTTGTACCAATGCATCTCAGCAGTACTTCATTCACATCTCTTTTGAACAAGACACCATCAACAAGGGCATATGGGACAGCCTGCAATCTGAAGTGTCTTCTTTGGGTCTTGTTCATCTCTGGAGGGCATAGGCCTATGCTTAGGAAGTGCATTATAATTTGGGTCCAGCAAGGAGTGGGGACACCATTATTTTCCTCTTGAGTGCTTCCTTGCTCATGGTTGTCTTGCAACTTCAAAACAGTCTCTTTCTCATTGCATGCTTCCTTTTGCTTGCTCAAAATCAGCTGCTCACACAGTCCTTTTCCTCTAACCAACTTGGTGACCTTGATCTCTATGTCATACTCCATGACATGAGTAATCCAACTTGCCCTTTTTTCATTCAAGTCTTTATTTAGGAGGAATTCCTTACCTCCCGCATGAGAAACCAACAATTGAACCTTGTTGTTTGAGACTAAATGCTTGAACTTCTTCAAGCTTCTGATTACTGCAAGAACATTCTTCTCAATGAAAGAATATCTCACCTCATAGTCCTCCAGGCTTTGGCTGAAGAAAGCAATTGGCTGCTCATCATTGTCTTTATTCTGCTGTACCAAAATTGCAGAGATAGTATCATCACCCCCAAATGCATAGAGGATGAAATCCTTGGAGAAATCTGGGTTGATGAGAGCTGGGGCTTGAGAGATGGCTTCTTTGGTTTCTTCAAAACTCTCCTTTCCTTCTGCTATCCATTTGAAAGCCATGCTTTTCTTTAACATCTTGGTGATGGGCTTGAAAAGGGCTGCAAAATCTGGGACAAACCTCTCGAACAAAATTTATTCTCCCCAAGAAACTCTGGAGGGCCTTCTTGTGGCTTGGAAATGGTAGTGCTCTTATGGCTTCAACTCTTTCTGGATCAATTGCTAATCCTTCTTTGGAGACAATGTGACCAAGGAGCTTTCCTTCATGAGCTAAGAAAATACATTTTTTAGGATTCAAGGAGACTCCAAATCTTCTGCACCTTTGGAACACTTGTCTCAAATGAGAGAGGTGGTCTGCTGTATTTTTTGAAAAAACAGTGATATCATCAAGATATATCAGCACTATGTTGTTAATCAAACCTTTGAATGCCATGTCCATTTCTCTTTGGAAGGTAGCTCCGGTGTTGGACAGCCCAAATGGCATTTTCCTGTATGCATAAGTTCCCCATTTAGTTGTAAAGGTTGTCTTGAACTGATCTTCTTCCTTCACCATAATCTGATTATACCCTGAATAGCCATCAAGTAGTGAAAACCTCTCGGGGCCAGCAACAACTTGTAAAATCTGCTCCATGGAAGGAAGTGGATAATGATCCTTGAGAGATGCTCTATTCAAATCTCTGAAGTCAACACACAATCTGATTTCCCCACTCTTCTTTCTGACTGGAACCAAGTTGGCAACCCAACTAGAATGCTTGATAGGGAATATGATTCTTGATTCTATCAACTTATTCAATTCTTTTCTCATGAGAGGCTCCATGTGGGGGTTGACTGGCCTTTGTTTCTACCTGATGGGCTTAGTATTTGGATCCAATTCAATGGTGTGTTGAGCTAACTCGGGATTGAAACCTTTCAAATATTCATAGCTCCAAGAAAACACATCAGGGAATTCTTGACAAAGTTGTATAAACTCATACCTTTCTTGCTCAGTTGTCATCTTGCCAACTTGGAGTGATTTTCCTTCTCCTACCGAGATGGACACTGAATCTTCTTCCTTCACTTGGATGTTTGCTTTCTCCTTCCTAAACTGATCATTAGGATTGAAAATGGACTCCAAAGTAATAAGCCCCTTTGGTAGTTTGTTGGTTCTCAGCTGCACCGCCTAGTCACCATACTGCTGCTCCAACTTTTCCTGATTTTTGGCTGAGAACTCAGCCTCTTCTTGCAAGAAATGGATGATTTGCTGATCATTTTAAAATACTTGCCAACTTACATTGTTGTCCGGAATTGAAGGCCTCATAATCACATGGATGTTTGGCTATACCTTTTCCTTTTGAATGCTCTCCACAATGTCAAAGGCTGCCCCAACTGCTGCAAGCCTGTCAGCAGCTTGGTTCTCTTTTCTAGGAATGGATTTTATGCTAAAGCCCTCAAAATCTTCAATGAGGTCCCACACCCTGTTCTTGTAGCACTTGAGCAGATTATTCTTGACAACATGCTACCCCTTAACTTGGTTGACAATCAACTCACTGTCACCAAAGACTTGCAAGTTCTTTATCCCTCTCTTGATTGCCCAATGCAGTCCTTGCACCAAGGCTTCATATTCAGCAGTGTTGTTAGAGCATGCAAACTGAAATCTAAAAGCTGAATAATACTTAACTCCTTGAGGTGAAACCAGCATGGCTCCCCCTCCTACACCTTGTCTACTCCTTGATCCATCAAAAACAACTTGCCATACCTCATTGTCATCCTTGTGGTCTGGCTTGGTGATGCTAGGAATAGGCTGATTTTCTTCATGCATGCAATAGACTCCTAACTCAGATTCTTCTATTTCTTGATAAGGATCAAAAGCATGCACCTTGCTTGCCCATTCATCAAGAGTCAAATCTGGGATGCTTCCTACCTTGGTGTCAGCTTCATCAGTGCTTGGATAATCTTCTTGATCAAATGCTGAACAATTGGTATTGATCTGACTTGGAGTGTAAGGCTCAATGTGAAAGTTTGCAATAGGTTCAGACCTGATTGTGGCTTTGGTTCCATATCTTGTTCTGAACAGCATGTGTGACCAATCAGCAGACAAGTAACCTCCAATCTTAGTTGTGAAATCCCTTGACAAACATAGGGCAAAGAGTGGTGGAAGGTCTATTACTGAGACATCTTGCAAAACAACCACATTGGGACAGGCATGCAAAGTAAGACTCAAGTTTTTAATCACTCCAACTATTGTTACTGTTGTCCCATCCAATTGTACCACCCCTTTGGATATGGTTTCATACTAAATTCCCAACTGATCAGCTATTTGCTTGGGCATTACTGAACTACTTGCCCCGAGAATCAATCATGCAATTGTGTACTAATTGGTTCCCAATGATCAATGAAACATAGAATGGAGGGGGCTTCAACATCTTACCTTGCTGTCCTCCATGATTCCCCTCAGGCTGGGCAGCATTTGTGAGCACCTTCTCTTGCATTTGGACTTGCTGATTTGAAGTTGACCAGTCCTTCATGGCAGCTTGTAGCAAATCTCTTTGGCCTGGGATAGATAGTGATTCCCACATTGATATGTTTACATTTGTCTTCTTCATCTGATCAATGATATTGAATGGGGATGAAGTATCCTTTTGCTATCCCTTGGCCTGCACATTCATCCCTTGTATATGGGCAGCAACAACTGGCATTTGAGTTGGCCTAGGAACTGTTTTAGGCAGTCCTTGTGTGCTTGGGATTGCATTTTGCTTGCCAATAGTTTGTGGAGTGACAGAAGGTCATGAATTACTTGGGGCCAATGGCTGTTCTTCACCCAAATTTCTCCTCTTTGACCTTGTGTTGGCTGCAACACTTTGGGAAACTGTCTGGTTCATGCCACAAAAATCTTCTGCCTACCAGTTTACAAGTGTGGTATCATTTGGAGCTGATTGCTGCTGGAATGTTTCTTGTTGCTGGTCATTTCTTTGACTACCTTCACCCTCCACACCAGTTGTTGTCACCATTAATGCTTGATTCAAGGCACCGTTGAAGCACCTGGATTGGTTATGAGGTTCATTGCATGGGAAACACCAATCATACTCTTGAGCCATATTGTTTTGTACTGGCACTAATGCTTTAGAGGCAGATGTAGCATTGGGATTATAGGGCTGAAATGGTCTGTTAGCAGGAGGCCTTGCTTGATTTAGGCTTACAGCTAGATTGGGTGGTCTTTGGGGTTGATATGGCTGCCTATTAGGCTAAGCTTGAGGTTGGAAGGAAGGTCTAAAACCTTGAGCTTGCTGCCTTTTGAGTGTAACCAGCTCATTACCTAGATTTTGCAATTGCTTCATGACTTCTTGAAGTTCATTTGAGGCACTAGAAGATGAAGTGGAAGCTTCACTTGAATTCTGATTTCTAGGAGTGGGAATAGAAGCTAAATTAGGCACTTGGCTAGTACTTGGGCTCTCTAAACTTGGAAATAATGGCATTGGAGGCCTAGGAGCTAGCTTGCCAGCTTGAATCAAACAATTTTCAGCTCTAATGGCAATGCTATAAGAAATGGGGATAGTTGTGCCTCCCATGGACTGAATTAACATAGAAATATCAGAATTTAAAGCTTTAAGGTAATAAAGAAAAGCACCTTCTACTGTTGGGCTGACTGCCACTGGAATTCTCTCCCAAGTCCTTTGAAATCTGAAATTAAAATCAGTTAGCTGCTCCAAAAGGGACAAGTTGTCTCCCTTTTCCCCAAACTACTCATGGAGGGCTATACATATCTTATTCCAATTTTGAATAGAACCTGAGGCAAGACTCCTGAACCATTGCAAAGCTTTCCCTTTGAATGAAGATGCTAGCAGTTTGACAGCAACTTGCATCTCATTGATCTCATGGATTGCACAAATGTTAGCAATATCCTTAACATGATCACCAGGAGTGGTCTGATTTTCTCTAGTGAAGTATGGAATGTTCTTCAATGCTGCAACTGGGATTGGATTTTGTGCATTGAGAGCAAGTGGGCTGCTGCCAGTGAAATTGACATAGGGGTTGTTTTGTGCCATTCTGATTGGCCTTAGAACCCTTGTTGATTGAATGAAAGGCCTACCAGGTGGAGGAGTTGAGAGAGTTATATTTGGTGGAGATGGAGACCTTTGGATTCTCCTCCCACTTTTCCTTATTCTTGGAGATAACTACAGATATTCAAATAGCACCTCTTCCTCTCCAGCTCTTGACCTTGTGTTGATTCTTCTCATGAGTTTTCAGGTCTGCACTGCTAAAACCAGCTGATTCTTCTTCCTTGGAGTCACCAGATGTGTAATTTATAGCTCTTTTAAAGCAAGAAACTTACAACAAATGCACATCAATTTTGTTGCAATGAAGATGAAGACCTCTAAGGTCCCACTAGGTGTGCCAAAACTATTGTGGAAAATCAGCAGCACCCTTGGATGTTGATCAGATTTCTAGTTTGATCATACTAGCATCCAGTGTGATTGCACAACATTGAATCCTTTCCCCAAGTGTGGGACTTGCAAAATGAGAAAAGAATCTCTAGTTTAGAGGCTGGTTCCTCAATTCCTCTAGTCAGATTTATCACTTACAAGTTGTAGAGGTCTATATTCCTAACCCTACCCTAAATTCCAAAGGAGACAGAGATAGAGAATGCAAAAAAGCTAAAACTAATGCTAATAGGTGATGCACCAAAGGAGTGGTGAGCATTTTTTACTTCTGCAGATTGACACAGTCCATAAAAATGCAACAAAGAACCTCATGCACAAACTGATAATTGTAATGAAGGATCATAAATTAACCAAACAACACAGGAAGAGGATGAAAACTAATCACAGAGGTTGTATTGTTATTTTAATCATCAAAATCACTTGCATTACAACACCTGAGAGGAAAAATAAAAGTTATAGCTCTTAGAAAAGGTCTAATATTCCACCAAAATCACTTCCAAGGTGAGAAAGGGGACCTACAATACACAAAAAATGTTCAACCCTTTGAAAATGAGCCAAATCTGGCTTTTACAGTGCAAGGGACGAGCCCAGGAGAGAGAAACACGAGAAAACATGGGAGAGGTTCAATCATTGACCAAAATGCATTCAAAATAACATGGGCATCCTTATAGACCCATTCCCTGACATTTTTAACCATTCTGGGAGAGAATGCGAGCCATTCTTCATTAAAAACGGTGGTTGAAACGTCATTTCTACTCATCACCACGTGCCATAGATGTTTTTCAATTTTATCTCTCCAAACTCCATCAAAATGCAAAATTGACCCCAGAATCTTGTAGATAATTTCACCATCTTTCCATTGATATAAAGAACGCAAAAAACTAAGCTCTGGATCGAAAGATATGGCCATTTGAAGTTTTAGGGCAAAACAGGGCCAAATCGGGTTGGCGGGCAAAAATTTGAATTTTTGCACCTTTTTGGTCATTTGGACAATTTTCCAAAATTTCCCCACACTTCGCCACTCTAGGTGCCATGTGGCGGCATCTCATTAGCTACGTGCCTTTCAGGGGAAAAGTTTCCAAAAACTCATCGAGCCATAACTTCAAAAATACATGAAGTTAGGAGGAAAACTTTACCTTTCTAGGAAGTTGAGAAAGAGCTCTATCCAATGGTGCCATTTTCAGAAGGTTTTGAGTGCCTAAAAGAAAAATATTATGACTGAGGGGCACAAGAGAGGGGAGAATGGAAGGAGTTAGCCACAAAAAAAATGAGCAAGGGAACATTTTGGATAACAGCTTTTATCATGGATTTTAGTAAATTTTCTACCCCCATGTTTAGTTTACTTACCAAGGACTGAATTTATTTGGGATGAAAAGTGTCAACATGTTTTTGAAGAAATTAAAGAAAAATTAGTCACTACCCCAATATTGAGAGTACCTAATTCGGAGAAAGTTTTTCACATCCAAACAGATGCCTCAAATAAATCAATTGGTGTAGTTTTGGGATAGAAAGATGAAGAAGGTAAAATTCATGTTATTTAGTACATTAGCAAAAATATTAATCCCACTAAAAGAAATTACACCACCACTAAAAAATAATTTCTTGCTTTATGATTTATGCAATTAATAAGTTCAGACATTATATTATAGGGTACAAAATATTTTTACATATAGATTACTCAACAATTAGATACTTAATGAAAAAACCAATGGTTGGAGGTAGGATAATTAGATGGTTATTACTTTTACAAGAATTTGATATTACCATTGTGGACAATCCAGGAAAATATAATGTGGTAGCTGATTTCTTGTCAAGATTAACCAATACAGGGGAGCAAGATCTAGTTAAGGACAACTTTCCAGATGAACAATTATTTGCTATTTCATTTAATACACCATAGTTTTCTTATATGGTGAATTATCTTACAACAGGGAAGTTTCCTCCTTTTACAAATAAAAAAATGAATAAGTTAATCAAAACTAGTGGCAAATTTAAATGGATAAATGGAATGTTATTTAAACGTGGTACTTATTTGGTTTTACATGGGTGTGTGAGAGAAGATGAAATATTTTACATACTCAGGGCATGTCATGATGAACCAACTGGAGGAAATTTTTCAATAAAAATAAAAACACACAAAATACTTGGTAGTGGCTATTATTGGCCATCTCTGTATAAATATGTGAAGAAATACATCAAGCAATGTGATCCTTGTCAAAGGATGGGACAACCAACTTTCACCAATGAAATGCCTCTGTAACCTCAAGTAGTAATTGAACCATTTGAAAAGTGGGAGATGGATTTTTTTGGTCCCTTTAGTCCTTCTTCACAAGGAAAGGATCACATTCTTGTGTGTATTGATTATGTGAAAAAGTGGGCAGAGGTGCAAACTTTAACAAATGCTACTGAAGAAGCAATTTTTGATTTCCTTTGACACAAAATTATGATGAATCTTGGTGCACAAATGAGTATAGTTTCAGATCAAGGGCCAAAATTCATGTCTAATATGATCCAAGAATTCATAATGTACTATTAGATCAATCATAAGAAGTCATATCCCTATCACCCACAATCAAATGGACAAGCGAAATAAAAACAAAGAGTTAGAAAACATCCTTACCAAAAAGAGTTGAAGCAAGTAGAAGAGATTGGGTAAAGAGACTATCTGCGGCTATCCGGGCTTATAATAAAACTTGGAAGACTACAACAAGGTTCTCACCATTTGAGTTAGTCTATTGGAAAAATCCCTTATTTCCTATTGAATTTGAATTATAAACATTGAGGACAACAACTAAAATAGGTATTGAATTGGATGCAACACAAAAGGAAAGAATTATGCAACTAAATGAATTTTATGAGCGAGAGATTGGTAGAACTTCATCGGATAGAGATAATCCAAGACCAAAGGAAGTAATGGCATGATACACATATCAAGGAAAGGTGATTTAAGATAGGAGATTGGGAATTACTATTTGATTCCAAGTACCAACAATTCAAAGGCAAGTTGAGAACTAGATGGTTAGGACTCTACAGATTAAGCGAGATATTTGAAAATGGATCTATTCAAATACTTCCCATTGATGGCATCGAAGGACACATTTTTAAATGGAAACAGGTTAAAACTTTATAGGAGACCTCCTACTAGGGATGAATTCTTGAAACAGTTGAAGCATAAAAATAATTTTATCATATGGAAGAACCTAATTCTTCCAAAATGATCAAATAATCATATGCATGGATCCAAAATAAAGGGAAGAGAATGAATACTAGAAAATATCATTCTCTTCCCCAAAAAAGGAAGAAAAAAATAAAAAGGGAAGGAATGAAAACCAATAAATGGCATTCTCTTCCCCAAAAATTTAAAAAAATCTCTCAAAAGACCAATTGAAAACAAGAAATGGTGGTTGGTCTCTTCAATGAATGGCTAATGCAAAATAAATGAATTTCTTTAGAATTCTAGTTGTCTTTTCTAACTATTTTTCCTTTTTTCACTTTAAGGAATGATGAGTCATCAAGGCAAAGGGATTACATTGGCAAGGACATAATTATGTCTTGATCTTATTACGAGTTAAATTAAAGTTTTCATGTGTGATTATAATTGATTTAATAAGTCGGTATGATGAGTCATTTATTGTACATTATGATTAAAAGAAAATAATCATGAGGGTGATGTCGATGGAATAAGAAAGTGGTGGCATATTTGTAATGAGCTATCATTTGGGTAGAATAAACAAAGTTGAGAAGAAGTTGTAGAAAAACTTCAAGGAAGAAGCAAGAAGAATTATATTTGAATTCCACAGCTAAACCCAACAATTCCGTAGCTAAACACAATAGTTCCACACCTAAACCCAATAGTTCCGTAGCTAAATCCAGTAGTTCTGCATCTAATTCTGATAGAGTAAGAATTTGAAGAAGGAATAATTTGAATTTCCTCTTTGGCATGGGGATTAAAAACTCGTAACTGTGGATGATACGCAACTTCTTGCAAATGGAGAAGTGGCAGCCATTTTTGGACAAGCAGGGTGTTGGAGTTCTTAAAAATGTTCTCAAGGTACAATGACAAATTGGTAAGGGATTTTTTTTTTAAATTTAGAAGAATATAGAACTAAAGTTAGAAGCATTGTAATTCCTTTTCTCATCACAATACAATGATTAATGTATCGAAGTACGATTGTAAATGTTCCTAATCCTGTAAAAGGAAACATCAAAGAACTAGTAGAAACCTAGATACAAGAGGGGGAATCTGAAACACAATATATTTATTAAAAAAAAAAATCATAAAGGGGGTCAGAAGATCCAACTTGGCCAAACCCTTTTACAGGGTAGCATTTTGGGTATTTAAGTACCTAACTTGTGATGGAAAATTTGGGACTGTGGGAAGAGAGGTCCTTAAGATGTTAATATATCTTAGGTATGAGGTTACAAAACCAAAATACATAGTAAACCTTCTAGGTTTACTTTTTCAATCCATCTAGAAAATGGCTCAAAGGTATTATTGGGGATTTGGAAAAATTAGACATCATGGATTAGTCCATCGGTGTGTCGGCACCATATTATTTAAAATAAAAATGGAGAAGAAGTATGGAAAAAGTTCATTAAAAATTTAAAAAACGTCTTGATATGATCGGGAGGAAATACCAACCCCTTTCTCCCCTAAAATTAATTTGGATATTGATCCCCACGAAGAGAAAAATAAGGAAATAAGAGGGGTTAATGTACCAAATAGGAGGAGATTTGAAAGAATGATTAAAATTGCAAAACCTACTATGCCTTCAAAAGAAACCCCTTCATCTGCAACAATAATAGAAGAACTAATATATGTCTTTTACAGTGATAATTCACCTAAGATGGATCAGAAGTGAAAATCGGAAGAAGCTCTAAGAGGAAACCCACTTGAGACATTTTGAAGTTCCTTAAAGAAGAAGAGTAGAACTTATCATTAGGGAGAGAGACAAGGAATTAAATTTCCTCAAACTCAAATTGGAATAGAGGGAAATTCTCATTGAGCAACTAAAAACTCAGCTCACAGATAGGACTAAAGAATGTATATTAGTCAAACATTAAATTGTAGAAAAAGATAAATAATATCAATTGGATAGTTAAAAAAATGATATGTCAAAAATATCTTTAATGAACCGGGTTTTACAAACTGAATTGACTAACTAACCACTTAAGCAATTATGAGATGATACTTATAGTTAACTTAATGAATTTAAAACATAAAATGAGGAACTAAGAAGCAATATGGAAGAGGAGAAGAAGGAAAGGAAGAAATGGGAAGAAATTTTTTACAAAGATGAAGAAGACAAATTTAAATGTCTAGAAAAGATACAAATGGTTTGCATAATGAGTGAAAAATTACTCACATGCAAGAAACCTTCTCCCCGCATACGTCTTTCGGAAGAAAAATTTATTCGCTGACAGCTGTAAAGAATTTCATGTGGCCTTCCAAATAAAATAAAATATGAATTTGAGTTCTTGACAACATATTCATCAGCCAGTGTAGAATAGAAAAATATTGTCTGTGAATTCTATCTCTACAATTTTATGCTGGAAAAGATTACAGACTTTATGATCAATTTGTATGTAGGGGAAAGACAATTAAATGTATGTGTTTCTATACTTAAAAATAAGATTGCATGGAAAGAGAGGGATTTTTAGCATCTATTAACAACTAGTTCATCTGGCATCTGCATTAGGGCTCACTATGGAAAACCATTTTCCTTTGTTATACATTTCAGATCCCATGCCTTTGATAGTTGGTTCAAGGAACATTATCTAGCCAGTTTACAAAAAATTATTGATGTCTTCACCTCTTATGAGGAGGAAACATTTGAAGACATTTATGATGGATGCTTGAGAATATGGAATTTTCTCACAGTTGCATTAAGAAGAAGGGAAGTGATATCTCCCATAAACTTAATATGGAGCTTAGAAAGAGCTAAAGTTTTGTGTACACTAATCCCTCAGGTCAATGATAAATGTAGGGGCATATGGATGGGAATGATAATAAGTCATCCTCTTCTTCTCACCCCCATGTCTCCATGAAAAATATAGAGCCTCAAGATCCCACTCACTTTGAGGAGTGGTAGAGGAATATAGAAGTAAGATCAAGGTATAGTACTTCTGAACTAAAGCATTGGGATATTTAGTTTCAACCATTTGACTGAGTAGTCAATTGGAATGCAAAATCCACAACCCAATATTTGAAGAGTAAATTTTTTAAGGGGACTTACAAACAAGTAAGTATGGGGGAGATGATAAGGCCAAAATATGTCTTGTTGATGTGCATAAATGAGACATAAATAAGGCCAAAATATCTCTAAAATATTTAGGAGTTTTTAGATGTTCCCATATGAAGAAATGAAAATACATAACTTGAAAAGCTACACATATAAGATTAATCATGGTCAACCTTGTAATAAGTGCTAATCAGACCTACCGATATGTCAAAGGTCCTCTAGTATCACCTACACACTCTACATCAAATAGGGCCCTAACAAAGGCTTCATCAGGACCACTCAAGTTGAAGATTTGATTTAAATATTTTGAGGAAATTTCTTTCAGATTGTGTGCTACAAGTACCTTCACCATTTTTCTGATAAAATTCTTTATATTCAGAATAAGAAGGGAAATACATAAATGTAATGAAGTAGAACCGAGTTTTATAGTGAAAAGGGTGTATATGGTTCTGATTTAGAGAAATATTTCCCATGAGATGAGAGATATTTTCTTAGTTCACATGAGAAGGATTTAAGAGTTGGAAGGGATTAGGAATAAGCAGAAATGGTGAATAAATATGATTTGAAAGGAACCTTGTGTGGAAGTTAAAATAGTGAGACATGAAATAGAGTGTGTAGTGCCCAAGATGGATTCTTGAAAGGTAGATGAGGATGTATGTCTTATCGTGAGCCATCCGGAAATTCCCATAGTTCATTTGAAATCATTATCTAATCAATATGAGGGAAATCAATTAATTTTTTGTTGAGAAATGATTACCTGATATCCTAGTTGAGCACAAGTGGAACCAATTAAAAAGACTTGCATTTTGTACACCTGATAGCTTAAAGTAAAAATGGCATGTTCTAGAACAAGTATTGTAAAAAGGAATATTCTTGGGAATGTTTTTACTTTTGAGGGGAAAATAATTTTGAAGGATATAAAGTGAAATGAGTGATATAAAAATGAAAGGAATAATCGTAAGAAAAGGGGGTTAATTTTCTAAGAGTTGTTCAAAGAAAAGAAGAAGAGAGAAAGTTGAGAGAAGCCATTTTTCCAAAGAACCTATCTGAGAAACTGTTATTTCTGTGTGTTTTAGATTTGATCATGTCAAGATGGTTGCAAGTGTCCAACCATTGAAAATCTTTGAGACTATAAATATAACTTTCCCTTGCTGATAAATTTGAATAACCTTGAATAAAGCATGTTAATCATGAGCATAGTTGCATCTCCTTTCACTTTGAGATATCTTCAAGTAGTTATCCATGTTCCTTTTGTAATCTTATGTTAGGAATTCCTTCAAGTCACACAAGATCTCGTCCTTGTGATAGTATTGTGGCATTTACAATTACATTGTGAAGAGAGATTTCATTTCATGATGCAATAAACAATTTAAATTCACTCTACTTTCATTTTGTTGGTACAGATTGTTTGTTAGTCTATGAGTGTATCTTAGGCATGATGAATTAGGGATTTATGATGTTTAATTGAGTCTTTAACATGATCTTTTGTGTTGAATTCTTAAAGAATGTGTGAAACCATGTATCTTTGGGATTCCATGGGTACACATCTTCTAGTTGAAGGATCATTTTGACCATTTGAAGAATTTTTTTATCATTTTTCTTAGTAGATGTCCCAACATTTGTTAAAATTTCCCAAGAATTTGGTATAATCAACTTTATCCTTCTTAACTTCCCAACAAAAATTATACATTAAATGATAAATCTTACAAGAACTTCCCCTACTTGCACTGTGTATCCATAAATGCTGAGGAAATTCATTGATTTTTCCATCCTTTGACCCAAAATATGTAGGAGCAATCAGGTTTTAGCATTGTCTTTAGTAACTTGGACCTTGTCTAGAAAATATCTTCATTATCTAGGGTGACAACTCGTGAGAGTTATATTATGTTGCATTGACCATGTTTTCCTAAGGTTTCCTTTGAATATTGCAAAAAGAAGAGTCAAATATTGGAAATATGCTTATATCCTTCACTAAAATAGGTTACAAAATGTTTCCTCTCACCCTAGTTGAAGGCACAACCAAAATTATTAAGCATATCTCAAACCTTTAGTACGGTGTTATCCAATTTTTCTAAGCCTAAGTGACAAAGAGTCAGTTAAATCCTTCCCTGGATATAAAATGACTCATATTCTGATCTATTTGTCTCCAAGCATCATACTTGACTTGTGATGCTACTTGGCTTCAAAGGAGAATCAATTTCGGTACCAACAAAAGGTATAAGGAAGGCATGCGTAACGCATGTGGTGGAAACGATGAAAACTAATGAGTGGAGAACATCTGGTGAAGGTGTAACTATTACAAAGTAATGTGCGGGGCATGCGAGAGGGCCAAGGACTTAGCTAATTGAAGCAAGTGCAAGGTTCATGCAAAGGATGAATAGGTGCTTTAGGAAGAAGGAGAATGCGTGGAAGATGCGTAAAAGGTAAGAGTGGAAAAAAGGAAAAGGAAAATATGACAGAATAAGTGGAATCATGCGAGGGCACGTGAGGAAATAGTGACTAAGTGAATGTGCCAGGAGGACAACTGAGGTGCGCACCACTTGTAATGAAGATATTTGAGCTAGAATATGTATGTAATTTGTCCAAATAAATAGAAGAGTTATTTAGATAATTGATGAGTGTTGAACTGATTTTCCTTCATCACAATGTATCCTACCTCATATTGGCAAGAAAACATTATTTTGTTATATCTTGTACACACTCGATTTTGATACACTTTGAGGTGATCAAGGGTGAGAATCCTTTTCTCATCTAATAGCTCCATCTCTTCTAGTCGAACCACTCTATAATCCTCCTTGTTATCCAAATACTCTCTTAATTCTATGCGCGGTGAGGGGAGCTCAATCTCAAGAGGTAAAATGGATTCAGTGATGAAGATTAGGGAATATGGAGTTGCACCAGTAGGGGTGTGGATGGATGTTATGTATACCCAGAGGGATGGGTGAATATGTAGATGCCACGTGCAACTAGGTTTTTTCACCATATTCTCCATAATATGGAAAAGTGTTCTATTTTTGGCCTCATCCTTTCTATTAACTTAAGGGCAATATAGGGTTGAGTACTTGATACTGATTTGAAATTGTTGACATAATGCCTTCATGGTTTTATTTTTAAACGATTTTCCATTGTTTGTGATAAGAAAAGAAGGTATGTCGTAGTGGAAAATGATATGATTCGTTATAAACTTTGATATCTATGCACCCTTGATATAGGTGAGAGTCAAATCCTCTACCCACTTTGTATAGTACTCAGTGGCAATGATATTGAACATATGGCCATCAAATGATGTTGGGGTAAGATCTCCAATGAGATAGATCTGCAATTTGAAAAAGGCCATGGTATTGTAATAGATTACAAGGATTGCACCAGCATATTAATCAAATTTCCATATTTTTGAAACATCAAACACTTATTTACATAATTACAATAGTAACTTTCCATGGTAGACCAATAATAACCTACTCTTAGTATCTTCTTGGTCAGGATTATCCCATTTTATGGGCCCTAAAGATACCTTCATGAACCTCCTTAATCGCTAAGATGGATTTGTCAAAATTAAGACAGAGAAATAGATTTCCATCATATCGTCTACGATAGAGAGTTCCCCCAAGTAAGGTGTGGCAGGCATAACATTGGATAATGTTTCTTTTATCATAATGGGAGATGTCTGGAGGGAAGGTTCCTTTATGAATGTAATTGAAAATATCAAGGTACCATGGTGAATGAGGACCAAAAACTTCACATACCAGACAAGACTCAGACATATCATATGCTAGTGTCAGAAAGTGATCCAAAAAGAAGGGTATATCATTCTATCTAGGTGGGATGTGTAACAAAGAACCCATCATATCCATGGCATCTTCCACTTGATTCTACCCTCTAGGAATCTATCCAAAGGTAATCTACACAAAGAAATCTTTTAATGTATCAACCATTTTTATAAGGAATGATTTTTTCATCCTTAACTTTATACTCATCTGTAACTTGTTTGATAATCAACATAGAATCTCTAGTCACATTGAGCTTCCTAATATCCCAATGTATAGCTATCTTCAGCCCTGTAATGATAGCTTCATATTTCGTTATGTTATTTGTACATGGGAATCCTATTTTGAAAGCTTGTGGGATCAAGTCCCCTAAAGGATTTATAAGCACAACTCCTACTCTTGAACCATGAAATGTGAAGGATCCATCAAAAGACATTTTCCATGTTATGGATTCCTCAATATACATGAGTGAATATTTTGGAAGTTCCAAATTTAGTGGTTCTCTACCTGGTAAAGGGGATTCAACTAATTGATCTACCAATACATGCCCCTTGATTGATTTTTGATGGACATATTCTATATCAAATTCACTGAGTAGGATGATCCAATTGGCCATCCTTCCTATAAGCACTAGTCTTGATAGTAGATACTTCAATGGGTCCACCTTTGATATAAGCTTGATTTTGTTATTTAGCAAATAATGTTGCATTTTTTAAAGGCAAAAAAGCTACACCAAACAAGTCTTATCAATATACGGGTTATTTAGCTCATAAGAAATCAATGTCTGGCTTAGATAATATATATCATTTTCCTTTTTCTCCCTATCATATTGGGCTAAGAGTGTTCTAATTGAAAATTATGTAGCAGAAATATATAATAATAGGGGTTTGCCTACGGTAGGTGGCATTAGAACAACAAGTTGTGATAGGTATTGTTTAAGCAACATAAATTATTGTTGTTGTTCTATACCCAATATGAAGTTGGCATATTACTTGAGAATATGTGTAAATGAATTGAAATTTTATGCGAGACGGAAATGAATCCCTTGATTACTTGAATTTTCCCCTACAAGTTGTGTAGTTGTTTGATGTTTATAGGAGGCATATCCATGATAGCTGAGACCTTAGTTGGGTCTACTTCAATTCCCCTCCATGATATAATAAAACCTAGTAATTTCCCTGATAAAACACCAAAGACACACTTCTTTGGATTTAGATAGACCTTGTATTCCCTTAGACATTGAAAGATGTGTTGTAGAATATCTAGATGGTCTTCTCTCATTCTAGACTTTCCCAAGATTTCATCTACATAATATTCCATTATGTTGTTGATCATATCATGAAAGATGACAGTCATAGCCCACTGATAAGTTACACCTACATTCTTGAGGCCAAAGGGCATGACTTGGTAACAGAATGTTCCCCCAAGGGGTTGTGAAATTTTTCTTATGTTGATCCTCTGCATAATCTTAATCTAATTATAACCTGAAAATTCATCCATGAGTGATAGCATTTCATAACTAGTCATGGAATAGAAAATCATGTCAATATTGAAGAGAGGAAGTTCATCCTTATGAAAATCTTTATTTATGTGTCAAAAATATGTACAAATTCTAATGCATATGGGATTTTTTTTATACAATTCGAACATTTGAAATCCACTGGGTAGTTGGTAGGCTAAATGAATCCTACTTTGTGAATAATATTTCTAGCTCCTCTTTAACGAACAAGGCAACACAAGGATGCATTTTCCTAAGATTTTGTTTAATAGGCTTTGCATTTGGGTGCTCAAAAATATTATGCACCACTAATGTTGGATCAAGTCCGAGAATGTCTGGATAGGACCAAGAGAATATGTCTAATAATTCACGTAAAAACAAGACAAATGTTTTTGTTCTTGAGGTTAGAGAAAAGCTACCAACTTAACCATCATAGGTAATTCCTCTATTTCGATGTTGACATCATTAGTCTCCTCCACAAGAAGATTATATTATTATTCCATGCAAATAGATCAAGGTGAGATTTAGATCTTCTTCCAAGGGTGTCTCAATGATATTTTCACCCTTGGATAAGTCAATTTCTTTGTCCTGTAATTTTTCCTTTTGTTTGTCTGTCAATGCCTCAAAAATGTTTTCACTATAAGACTTGGACTTGTTATTTTTACAAGGATTCTTTGTGGAACATTTTCCTTTATTTTTACTTTATTTTGATGACCATAGAACTCAACCTCCTCCCTGAAATATGTACATGCATCAAGGTTAATGAAGAATCATTTTTATGATCACATGTTGGGATGTCATCTCGGATACCCATAAAATCACCAATAGCTTCATCATTGGAAAATAAGTCAATCGGTACATGTTTTTGTTGGTCCCAATTCACCAAGGAAGGATAAACAAGGTTTAATTCAGGAACAAGGATAGGTAAGGTAGGGGATATGGTCAATATAGTTGTATCAGAAAATATATTGGTGGAGGAAAGGTCTTCGTAAATACTACACCAGGAATTTGTTTCACTTTCGTAACTTGACTCACTATCTTCACGTTTAGAGGTAGTGGCATCACACATAGGTTGAATAGATCCATATGGTTGAATACCAATACCATTTTTGCACATTTTTATGGGGTTCCAGAAGAGGTTCATGCACTCCTTGTTCATGTGTACCACAACCATACCCTTGGTATCCCATGGCATACATAATTTTGTTTGGAATTGCATATTTAGGATCCTAGTAGCATGATTCCATCTCATCCACAGGAGGTGGTATCATATATTTACATAGTATTTGTTCATTATCTAGTAAACCACCAGGAGTGAAGGCGTTAAAGGGTAAATTCTCCTAGGAAGTTAATATTTGTGACAAGGTCTACCACATGATTTGGGTGATAGAGGAAGGTTTGAAACCAGAAGGGCTTGTTGGAGATCATACTCCCCATAACTGGTTGAAAGGGTCTTCATATCCCATGTAGAAAAGGGAGAAACTAACGTTGAAGCACTATTGTCATTAGGGGTCAAGGAATTTGGATCAACTTGTGAGGTGAGAGCCTTAGATTGATTCAAAACAACCATCTTTGTAGAAGGGAAATCAAAATAATTAAGGAAGTAAATTGATAATGCTATACAATGAGAAAAATCTTGAGTATCCCCCATAATAGTTATAATTTTTGGTTCATAGTATAGCTTCAGAAATTGGTGATATGTAGAAGGAACAAATTGCATGGCATGAATCCATGGGTGAGCAAGAAGTATTTTATAAGGCAGCTCCAAGTCTAGAACAAGGATCTTTTTATCGTGAGTAGTAGGCCCTACTCCCAACAAGAATGTTATCATCCCGACAAACTACTACTCTTCATTGTCATACACCTTGATGGTGATGACCTTTGTTTCCATATCTATTTTAGTATGACCCAATTTCTGAACTAGTTTCAAGGTATAAAATTTTAGGACTGATATGTCATCCACAAGCACCCATTTAATTTTCTTATGATTGATAATAACCTCAATGTGTAAGGGAAAATTGTGTGAAGGATATTCTACAGAATTTCATATTGACTAAAGGTTATATGCTCCATTGGAGCAATCTGTGTAACCATTTCTTGGAAGTAGGTAGGGTCTATATCAACCAACACTCTTGAACCTTGTAATGTATTACAAAGGATTTCCTTGTGTACGTTAGAGATCTTAAGAATATCTAAGATCGAGATCTTAGTGGTAGTCTTCTCAAGTTGCTCCAAGACATCATAGTGACTATCCTGAGGGTAGACAAAGGAGGTTTTGAAATAAAAAGGTGAGCATGTTGCGTTACCACAACACACTCCTTTTCTTTGAAATTTATTGTGTTGATATGCTCAATGAATGGGTTTACACAACCAATTATGGCATCATAAGAATTGTTATTTTTGGCCACATAGTTTGTATCTTTATAAATATAGCCAATACCTTTATTTTGGGACATTTGTCCTTGATCCAAATTTTCCTTTCCTTTATTATGTTTAGGGAAAGGTTATTTATAAATTCCCATGTCAGCATTGGTATACTTTTTAGTTCCTAAGGAATCCATTTCCACATCACCACTTTCAATTAGGTCCTGGATATAGTGCTTTAGTTTTAGGCACTTATCAATTTTGTGACCCTTAACATGATGAAATTTGCAATAATCATTTTCTCTAAACCAAGATGGTTTAGGTACATCATTAGGATAAGGGGTTGTTTATGGGTATTTGACCATGTTAACCACCTCTAACTATTTGAGTATTGATGACATAGAGTTAGATAGAGGAGTAAATGTATGACATTTGAACTTAGGGGTCGGAGGTCCCTTAGCTAGTTTCAAGGGAGCATGATTTTGAACCTCCTGCACCCATTTAGAATATATAATACCATCACCAATGACATTCTTGTTATTTTTGGATCAAAATTTGATTTTTCAGTAGGCTTTGAATCTTGATTAGGTTTTGAATCGTGGTTATCTCATGATAAGGGTTTCAAATTCCCTTTTATCAACAACACTTTTTCTATTTTTCTACCTTGTTCTATAACCTCCTCAAATGTATTACCACAATGCATTTGCAAGTGGAAAGCGATCTCGAGTTTAAGTTAGGTATAAAGATGCTAACTAACTATTTCTCTTGTATGGAGTAAGGGAAGCAACTAGCTAACCCTTGCCATCTTTGTAAGAAACCAACAAATTTCTCATTGTTGCATTGTTTTGTGTTACACAAGTCAATCATAGTAATGTCATTCTCCATGTTGAAGGATAAATGGCATACAAATATTTTTGCCAATTGTGGCCATGTAGAGATAGATCCTTTTGGTATATGTAAGAACCACTCAAGCGCTTGACCCCCTAAAATCTGCGGGAAAAGGTGTATAAGATAGTTTTCATTGAATGCAACCTCTTGGCAATCCATGAAGAAGTATTTGACATGATCCCTTGGATCACCCCTGCCCTTGTATTTGTCAAATTTTGGACAATCAAAGTGTTTAGGGAAAGTAACTTGTAACATAGCTCTATCGAAAGGATAAGGACATAAATCTTAAAATTGATATTTATATTAGGTCCTAACTTACCTAATTTTAGGGAATAAAGGTGTTCTTCATTAATAAGAAGTCTTGATTAAAGAATTAGTATTGTGTCAATGGGTTAGGCCTATACAAGCTATTAAAAATATTTGTTTCTTCACCTTTTTCATATGTATATAATGGTTCATAAACCCATTTAGGTATTTCTTGTTTAGGATTTTTGGTATAAGACTCATAATACGATGATTTTGGTTTTTCTTGTCTAGGAGTCTTGGTATAAAAATTTGAATATGAATCTCTAGGTTTTTCTGTTTGGGATCCTTCATGGATTTCTTATTAACATGTGAAGCCAAAATTTCCAATTAGAAATAAAGGGCTTGGATTTTTTCTTCTAAAGTCACCTCTTGGGTCGGTATCTCTTTACGAGTTTCATGAGAGGGAGGTTGTTCATGATTGGCATGTTCTTCATGATCCTCACAATGTATTTTGACAATGGGGATGTGATATCCACCATCATTTTGAGAAGGGCCTTCTTCCTCATTCCTTGGGCTGGAAGTAGAAGCATGTTGTATGTTTAATATTTCATCAATGCTATGCAGAGGACACTCCCTTTCTTCTTCTCCTTGAACCATGCCGGAAAGGAGAGAGGGATCAACTATAGATGGAAACTTGGCCCCTAACTCTATGACGTGCAAAAAAGAAACTAATTTATATTTTGGTACAAAAAGTTATCCATCTGGGTGGGACTCATTTCAAATTTTTCCCGAGGATAATTCTCCTCACCACCACTATGATCAATCATAATGTTGTCTTCTAAAAGTGGATTTAACTTGTCATCTGTAAAGGGATTTGACCCCATTTTGTGATGCCCCATTCTTGTTGTAGGAATAATGAGAAATTTTTTTCTAAGGTTGATTAAAATGGACCCTAGGTAAAACCGAGCAGTGTAACAATGTGAAATTCATCACAAATAATGTCAAATAAAGAATGGTAACAAGTCCAAAGGCAATATGCACTAAGGAAACCAATGAATAAATAATTAACACACTAACTAAAGTATGTGTAGAAAAAAAGTATCTAGGACACAATGATCAAGTACAAGACTATGATCCAATCACAAAAATAGTTACTCCCTACGTTTCTCAAGTATATTTTTAGTGTAAATAGTGACAACATAATATCACCACTTAGGTCAAGTTTAAAATAAACAAGACCTAAATACTAAGAAAGTGTTGACATGATCTCCTAACAAGGTATACTAAAACCAGTTTTAGACACAAACAAATTCTAAGTCTTAAAAATGGAGGCTACAAATGTGAGCAACACAACAACACTATTTGGACACGTTAATCAAGATTTATAGAAAAAGTAATATTTTAGTATCAAAATGATGTTACCACAATGCAAACAAAGTAACGAAACTTTTGAAAACTCAAGGAAACGTTGGGATTGAAACCAAATATAAGTATAACAAGAATTTTTATTTATGTGAGTGGTGTAATAATACAATTTAGATACTTAGATCAATTTTCACAAAGGAAATAAGACGCAAGTATCAAAACTCGTATTGATATGATACGAGTAGTATAACAACTTAAAGGAAGTAAATGATGAGAAAATCTAACTAAAATGAAGTATTGATATGGATATCGATATGATGGCTATGAAGATAAAAATATTTACCAACACACTTTCAACATTTACCATCCAGTCTAACAAGGACGAACATAAATGGGTGTAAAATTGGTGGACACAATCAATTGATAGCATTACATATGTATGTTCTCTTTTGTCCCAAATGGGAAATAAGAAAACAAAGGAGTAGACCAAGTGGTGATGAAAAATACTTGGCATAACTTTGGCAGAGTTTCACCTTTTCTTAAGACAAGTGAAAAACTAGGAAAAAGTAACACTTTGTAAATTTTGTGATGAAAAACACTAGGCTCAAAATTCGATAGACTCTCCCCTTATTCAAAATAACAAGGTTTTGACTCCAAAATAAGCTCTTTATTTGTGATATGTCTATAGAACATGATGGATAAATTGTAGTTGGCTCCAAGCCACAAGATTCCTATTATTTCACTCTCTAGGTGTCACAAAATATCTTAGTGAGCGTGGTTTTCCAAGAAAGTAACACTAACTAAATTAAGGAGTTTCTCATCTTTACCTTACCCCCTTCAATACAATGAGAAATAAATTACATTTAGTTATATCTCATTGGGGTCACGTGAAGATAATTTTGATACTAATCTCACAAAGGTGTACTAGTTAGTTGGGTAGCAAAGCACTTCATGTTTCATTCACCATTTCTCTCAAGGTGTGAACTACTTTAGGGTTCTTGGGGTAATCCTCAAAATTATTTTTACGGCTTATGCAAAGATATTTCCCTAGTTCAAAGCGGATGAGCCATAGCTCTTAACTGAAACTTGTAAATACAATGTGTTGAATAATGGGGTGTGTTTTTTATCTTTCAGATTAAGAAATGGGGTTTAAGAACACCATTGACAACCTGCAACACACATGTAATTAGATTTTGTTTAGATCCCAAGTATTTGACAATCGTTATGTCCTGCACACAAATGATTTTAGTAATTTATAATACAGAGTGAACCAAAGTTGATTTTGATTCTCGAGATCATATAAAGACACAAGGGAAGAGCATACAACATGATTTAATTCAACTAGATAAATGTAAAGGAAAATTTTAAACCAAATGAACTTTAAACAAAACTTGATGATTTGTTCATTCCCTTAATCCAAAAATGAAATATTAAGTTTCTAATTTAACCAAAATGTTAGAAAATGAAAACTAAAAGCTGCTTTTGATTCTCAAGATCACCCTAAGGTGCAAGAGAAGAGCATACACAAACTTCTAGCCTAACTTGTATAAAGCATGGAAACAAAAAAATCATTAAAAATTAAGAAAATTTGGTTATAAATATGATTAAAAGGTTATAAACCCACATAAAATAGTTAGGAAAACTTGTAACCAATAGAAACACAAAAATCAGAAACTAAAAACCTCAAAGTTAGTGCCAAATTTCAATATATCTCGGTAGTGCACCCCTTTCAATAGTAGCTTTGCCCTTTAAACACCACTACATCCCTAACAACACCCAGTGTGGCATTTAACAAAGTAGCATGCCTATAACAAAAAATAAATACAAAGATCAAACAGATTCAACACCAACACGCCCTAGTAACACCAGCGTGGACATGACACAAAGAGCCAAAAATAGTGCAATGTATATGCATCTAGAGAGACACCAAAGGCAACCCCTTTGAACACCAAAGTGTGGCTTTAGTAACACCAGCAGTGGCCTTTGTAACACCAAAGGCAGCCTTTATAACACCATTGCAGGCCTTTGTAACACCAAATAAGCATGACTTTTGACAGAGTGCAAAGTAGAATAACACCAACATGGGTTTCTATAGATGATGAAAACATGAGATTTTTGACAAAAAATGTCAAAAAACTCAAAAATTTGAGAATTTGGTTCAATTTTGACAAAGACCTCACTTCCTTTGATTCTATAAAGAGCACAAAACAAAGCAATCCTTACTAGACTAGTTAAGAAACTTCAAATTTGTCTAAAAATGCAAAAGAGGTTTAAGAAATAAAAATTTTTAATCTAATATAAAAATATTGAAAATGAATGCAAAGGACAATGGAGTAAGTCCCACCGGGCATGTCAAATGTGAACATGCTAAAATTTTGCAATAGCTAACTAAAAATACTAACACCTAGTAGTCTAGAGCTAAGCTCAAATTTATCAATGAACCATCAAGATCATAGCTTATGAAAATGCATAATGAAAATTACATGAAATTACTCATCTAATCTATAAGAATTCTTACTAATTTAAATGATTGCTAATTAAAATGAACGTAATTAGATCTATGAGCAATCAAATTATTTTGTTGTTCTTCAAAGAGAGGGAGAAGATCTCATTGAACAATGGCTACAAGACCAAGCTTGGATCTTCTTCTACTTCTCAACAATGGTAGAATTGATGCAAAGCAACTATGCCAAATTAAAGGAGAAAGCTCTTAAATCATATGTTTTATATGAGGTACTATTCAAAGTATGGTGTAAGGTGTGAAGGTAGGATCTTGGTCCTTTTTATATCTTTCTATTTAGGGAAATATTAAATCACAATGAATGTCAAACAAATGATAAAGGAACTCTAGGATAATTAACCATGATTAGATGATTTAACTAGTGAGTTAGCAACTCATGGGAGTTGGGAGTGCTTTAATTAATCAATTAGGATTAATTAATAGGATAGAATAAGATTTTTAGGATATTTGGAGGTGATTTACAAGGAATTTGATAATATTAGAAGAATTATAAAGTGGGATTTAGCCAATAAAAGGGTTTATTGATTAAATGCATGTTAAAAGACTTAATTAGCTATTAATAGCTAATTAATTGATTCGAAGAGGATTATAACTAATGAAGTGTCGTTAATTGGCATCTGGAATGTGATAGAAGCTAGTTAATTAATAAAGTGTCGTTAATTGACCAAAATGGAGGGAAACATTAGTTAATTAGTGGGAATCACTAATTATAACAAAAAATATGAGATAGAGGATAGTCGGTACCACTTTAGCATTAAAACCACAAGTTTTTCTCTTTTCTCTACCTCAGGGAAAACTTCTAACAATTTGTTCACATGGCCGTTATTACAAGGATTGTTCTTAAAACTACTAACTATAGGTTTTCATTGGTCGTTTATTTAAGAAAACCCCTTTATCACCCATTCTTATTACAAATTTTATAAAACTTTTTTTAATTAAAATTTTGGAGATGGGATTATTCCCTGATACCACCATGAATCGTGGGAATTACATTGCCAAGGGACATAAAATCATTGTGAGGAGTACCACAGGAAACCTAAAGTGGTCAAAACCTTGAGGGAACTAGTTGACAAAAGATGAACCTCCACCTAAATGACTAGTATTCCTTTTGTAAGAGATTAGAGTCAAAGTTATCCATAATGGTGACCCTATTTTGATCCTCCAAGTGGAGTAAAATCTATCTTATCATATCAAGGGAGATAAAGTAAATCTAAAAACTAGCAATAGTTCTAAGATTTCTTGGATAATATGTTGGCATTTAGGGATAATTTTATTCTAGGAATCCACTCCTTAACCAAACTATTTTAAGTTAGAGGCCCTCCTTCCATAAGCATCATTTTCATCTATTATTACACGTTAGTAAGTTTGTGTTCCATGCTCATATCATACACTCTCCATCTTCATATCTTTTTGAATCTCCAAAATATCATTCATTTAGATTTTTAATTTTTTCTTTTCGAATCTTTTGAATATCCTTAATTTATATTTTTCTTCATCTCTTTTCAAATCTTCCAAATATCCTTCATTTTGATTTTTCATCATCTCTTTTCAAATCTTCCAAACATCATTCATTCATATTTTTCGTCATCTCTTTTTAAAACCTTCAAATACCCTTCATTTGGATTTTTCATCTCATTTTATCTTACCTTAATATTAAATCCTTAGATCCTTATTCTAAGGTTTAAGAAACTTTTTCCCATCAAAGCTAAGCATTGATTTTGGATACCCATGTCCTTACTCAATCACTTTCATTTGGAACCTAAGTCTTGGCATCTTGATATTTATTTTATCGTGAATAAGTATCATCAACATCTTACCATTCATCAATATATTATCTCTTTATCATTACCTTATGTCTTTTAGTTTTACATAGAAATTATTTAATTTTATGCGCTTAACCATCTTATGTTTATAAATTTAACATTCAACTTATTAAATTTTAGGCATCGTCATTTAAATCACCTCTTTTCTAAATATTCAATAAATGTTTTTATTTGATTATTTCCTTTCATCACTAAGCTTCGTTTATCTTAACATTTTATTTTTTTAGAGTCGAGGTGATGTTCATCCTCTTCCATCTTAGCATTCATGTTACTAAGGGTTGATAAATCAATCTTTCCTTCCCCTCCTACATTTTAGCATTCACTTTTCTAGAGATCAAGTACATTAAATATTTTCATCCACTCATGCATTATAACATTCACTTTTCTAGAGGTTGAGAAATTTCAATCAATCAAACCCCTTTGACTCTTATCTTTTCATTAAAATTTTTGATATTCGGGCCATTGATCATGATTTATAAACCTCTTATTTCAACATTCACCTTGTTGATGTTCAATTACTACCCTTCCATTATTTAGTCTCTTCTCTTTTAACACTAATTTTGTTAATAATCTAGTACATTAATTGTATTTCCAAAGTATCTTATCTTTTAACACTCATTTTTTTAATATTCAAGAACATCACTCATGTTTCAAGCCTCTTCCATATTAAAAATCATTTTGTTAAAATTTGAGCAAACTAAAATTTTAGCATCTTCCATTATATCTCTCTCTTTTTCTAAGGTTCAAGTAATCAAACCTTTTCTCCTCTTCCATCTTAGCATTCACTTTGCTAAGGTTCAAGCATTCAAAACTTTTCACCTCTTCGATCTAAGCATTCAATTTACTAAGGGTTAAGTTATCTTAATCTTCATTACTACCTCTTCCATATTAGCAATCAATTTACTAAGGGTTGAGTTATTCAATATTTAAATACCTTATTATATCTTGAAATTCACTTTTCTAAGGGTTGAGTACTTTATCACACCTTTCTTCATTGTCCCCTATTCTAAAAATTGTGGCTTCATGCAAGACATAAAACTATGAATTACTCAACAAACTTTATGAGATCTAGAATAAACTCACTTATATAGCTTCTCAACTTCATGAGATATCACCAAAAAGTAAAATCATATAACCTAGCAAAGACACTACTCCACGCAAAGTCAAATATTAGTTTACACCCCTCAGAGAAAGTCTCTCTAGTGTCTTTCATCAATTAGAAAAGGCTAAATGATAAAATATCCAATCATAAGACCTTTATATGAAGGAGAACCCAATACCAAGTGGTATAAAGAATAAAACTATTGTGAATACCACCACATCAAATTCCACTCTACAGAAAAAATTTTGTGACTCCGCTATTATGTTCAAGACTTAATTGATGACGGAGCCATTGAAATAGAAATTAATGATGAAGCTATCAAAAATGAGAGCACGTTAGCTACCACAACTTTTAGTGAATATTTTAATGTTATCTAATATTTTTCAAATGATAAAACTAAACGAGAACAACACAATAAGGGTCAAGGATCTTTAAACCAAGACAAATCAATCTCTCATTTGGATGTTCTTCCATTAGTTCAATAAAAAATTGAACGTGTTTTGGAAAACTATATTTAAACATTAAACATGAACTTAAACATGATTCAATATTGTATTCCAATCCATAACACAAAAGAGGACTCTAAAGAATAGGGTCCATCATTAAGCATCATTGAGCTTGTTTCTATCCTTTCAACACTAGATCCTATGCCTGACATCCCTAGTCTTGTTGTAGAGACCCAACAACAACAAGTTTGGACACTTGTGACAACACAACCTTCCATGTCCATAATACCTCAAACCATCAATATTATATTTAATAATGTTTCACAACAGCTATCTAAAGTATAATCTTCTTATGTTTTATATAACATTATTAAACAGTCAACGATGGTACTTACATGTCAAGACATCTACATGTTTACACTCCATAAGGTGCGAATACCTAATAATATCACCACACAACCATTTCAATCTTTAATTACAAATCTATCATCAAAAAAATAAAACCAATTCCTAAAAGGAGCAACATTGAATATTTTCTCTCTACAACTTACAAGATGCCTTGGATTCCCATCTATGGGTCAATCCTTTACTCCTCGCATCTTTCCACTCATGGGTGAATATGAATTTCAATGTTTTCTCTGCATCAACAAGTTGTCTATATCATCACATATGTTTTTTTTCTCATCAACAAATTATCCAATCACACATACTCCATTGAGTTGTACCTTTTCCACCCAAGTCTCGTACATCAAGACTCATTAAATATTTTGATTCACTATGTTGATTTGGATCTCATCTACCCAAGTCCCATACATTAGGACTCGTCAAATATCTTGATTCAATTCATTGGCTTGGACCTCATCCACCCAATTCTATTAACTCATGACTCATTGAATATTAGGATCCACTCCTTTGACTTGGATCTTGTCTGCCCAAGTATCGTAAATTAGGACTCATAAAATCATGGATACATTGAAAAGCCTTCTAGCTATTCCATTAAATTATAACTCATCCACCCAAGTCTTGTAACTTAGGACCATTCAACTTTCCTAAACCTATATTTCTTCCATGATGATAATTCCAATGCAAATCCTCATCCAAAAAAACTCAGAAAAATAAAAAAGCATAAAAAGAGAATAAAAATCCATATCAAACCCCTCCTTAAATAACTATTTTAAAATAAAAAATATTGAAGAAAAAACCTCTTATCCATAGGTACTCTTCATATTTGGGAGACCATTTTCATGGTTAATTCCTTTAATAAATTTTTTAATTGTTTCACCCATTGGAAGATGTCTTAATCATGACATCATCATCTCTCCACATTCTTCTCATTATACAACACAAGTTAATATTGTTCATCTTAGGAATTATGTTTCTCATCCATGTTATGGTTTCTACCATTCCATATCTTTTTACCTACAATTTTTCTTGAAGCTTATTAATGATAAATAATCCTTTCAAACAAAATATATCTTTAAAAAAATTACTAAACTTCTTTACTAGTACCTTTTGACCATCTATCTTAGCCTACAGTGTTGAACCCTTGCATCCTACTAGTTGCATACGAATGAGATTTGGGGGAAAATGTTCTTTCTCAATAAGCACAATATCAACATATAAGAAAAAAGCAATATAAAATACAAAAAAATATCAATCATTACACCTTTCATCCTTCATAGTCTTTGGTGATGAGCCCATACTTCTTACTAGTAGTATGAGACTAGGGAAAGGAGGTAGGTATCCTTACTCACCTACATTTTGTCTTTAGTGTTGAGACATTTCCTCTTAATAATATCATGGGGAAATATATAGCGGTTCAATTTAAAAACAAAAAAACAAAATAAATCCTTTAGAAAATATAAATCAAAATTGCTTACTCATACACATCCCAAGAATTTTCTCATGTTAAGAGAGACAACAATTCCTTCAACCAGATCTTGTCAATCAGTAGGCCATCAATGGATCTAAGTCTAGTCAAGATATATAAATTGAAATCATCTTAGAATCAGTCAGATAATCTTGACTGGAGATGAGTCACATTTTTTGAATGGATCATTGTTACACCTTGTGTCTTTGCATCCATCATCTTCATTTTCATATCACTATCTCATTATTCTTACGTCCTTCTTGGCTCTTGGTGTTGAGCCCTCACATCTTCCTAGTTGTGTGGAGTCACGAGTGGAGTGAGACATCCTATCACTATATCATCTATATTATTCCAATAGAATGAAATGCTTATAATTATTTTAACATGAGTTCAAATAGTGCACCCTTTACCAAGTCAAAAATATAAAAACATTGAAATATGTTTCAAAATCCAAAAACATTCAAATATGTTTAAATAATAGAAAACATTCAAATATGTTCAAACAATATCAAAAGCATTCAAATATGTTTTTAAAATAATAAAAAAATATTCAATTATGTTCAAAAAAAAAAAAAAAAAAAATTCAAATATGTACAAAAATCTAAAACATTCAAATATGTTTAAAAACCAAAAATAGTATAAAACTAGAAAAAGGATTAAAAATCAAAAAAATCAAAAAATCAAAACATTCAGAAAATGTTTGAAAAAATCTCAACAATCGAATACCATAGTTCAACAATATTTCCATTTGACAGAAATCCTACTAATCATTCCAAATCATCTTCTAATAATCACTTTTCTTGCATGTGGTGTATATCTATGCTTGAGGAAAAACAATCAATTACCCTTTCACAATATAAATTTGTTTGGGGAACACTTGGATTTAATTTTAATCCAATACAGATCACACTACAATGGGATTCAAAAAGAGTGTTTTTTGGAGTATCTAAGATCACTCCGCTCTTTAGCCGAATCCAATCCTCTTGTGTTTCTAAGATATCACTTGAGGGAATTCATATTTGTCTAATTCTTCAATGTGGAACACATTAGGGGTGTCATTAGACATTGTTATTGCAAATTTTGTTGTACTGTTGTGGTTTTTCAACATTGTGATGATTCTTTTAATTTTTATTATTTTGTAATTTTATTGTACTTTGTTATTGTAGACCAATTACATGAAATTTATTAGCATCTTAGTTCACATATAGATGTTTAATTAATTCATTTTCATATTGGGTTTGTTTGACATGTTTGATTTGTGTCTTCCGACCTTTTAAAAGTAATGTGTTTTCATCCTATTTTAATAAATAAGCCATGGTTTTTTCTTGTTTTGTTGTGTAATTAGATTGGTTTAAATTTATTTGTATTTGTGTTAATTTTAGGTATGTCACTCTTCTTTTTTATTAACTTTTTTCTAAAATTTGTAAAAATTCAAAAAATCATATAAATTCAAGAATTAAAATAAACACAAAACTTATAAAAATCCAAACAATATTCAAATATTCAAAAATCCCAAAAAAATTAAAACACATGAAAATATTTTTACAACTTAACAAAAACTTGATCAAATCAAAATTTTAACTATTACCCTAGTTATCATTCTAATCTTACGACTATCACACTACATCATCTTCCCTTTGCATGTTAATAACTCTACTTAGGGCAAGTCAAATCAACTATTTTTCCTTCACAATATAAATTTTTCTCGGGAAATTTCATCTCTCATTTTCCCTCTCCTACAATTCATAAGTTTATTTCTTGGGGAAATGATCTTTTTCAATCTCGATGAATTTTCAATGCAGGTACATAAGAGTATCTTTAGGACTATCTAAGATTAATTTGATCTTTGGTCTAATCATATTCCCATGCATTTCATAAGTCTAGTCTTTGGGGTAAATTTTGTTTTATTAATCATTATTATGGCATGTATTAGGGATATAGTTAATTGTATTGTTTTCAAAGTTGTTTTTCTCTGTTTATATTACTTTATAGACCAATTACATGTATTTTGTTTTCATCTTGGCTTCCTTATAGTCATTGTACATAGTTTTACAGTGTATATTGGATTTTTTTCCTTTTTTTTTTATTTTCTTGTTTTGTGTTTGTTTTACGGAAATAACAGTTAAACATCTTGATTATTTCATAATCACAGAGAAAAATATATTGTGCAACAACAAAATAAGGTTTCTCTAAATTTGACACTCCAAATGACGCTCATGCTATGAGCACAATCCCTCCCATCCTCCTTTACATTATTTTACTTCTTCCTATAAAGTGATTTTCCACCACTTTGACATGTCACTCACTCACTTAATGGGGCATTCCCTTACCATTCTACTCACCGAGGCATCCAAATGATTCCTTTCCTTCAACTTACTAGTCTGCATGTGTGTCTACTATCTTTAAAATGGTATTACCTCATAATAACCCTTTAATAAGGGGAAAATATAAACACCCCAAAAATACATGCTTACTTCTATCTTATCCTCAGTTATCCTTCATAGCCTTTAGAAATTATTAATTAAATTAATTAATTCATGCTTCAATTCTATCACCCTTAGAATTAATTAAGTTAATTCTATTACCCTTTGGAATTGATTAAATTAATTCCTAAACCTTTAGCTAGTTTAATTAACATTTATTAAATAAATGATTAATTATCTTACACTTCATAACTAATTAAATTAGTTATTAAATTAGAAAATAAATCTATTTTCCTATTTGGACTCCACTCCACTCCACTTCTTTAACCCTATAGTGGTGGGGGCAACAAAGTTTCATATATAACCATCTTCCCATACAAAATCAAAATAATCATTTATTGGGCATTGTGTCTCGTGTGTTTTCATTGATGTCAATTCACATTTATGTCAAAGGTATTATTGAGTGCATGATTTTTTTCTAATTATTCATTGATTTAGCATGAGGTGTCTAGTGGCATGTAGAAGTGGCATGGTGAGTTGTATTAATAGTGTCATGATGCATAATATGTTTGGTTCTTGCATGGTTCTAGTAAGATAGGTGTGGTGTATGAGTTTCAAAGTTGGTAAAATGTCTCCATGATGTATAACATGGTCATTGATATGTATTAAAGGTTTTAGTAGGTATGCATGGTAAATTCAAGGCTAGTTTCAGGTATGTCATGTGTTAAAGGAAGTTGTTATAGGCCTAGTGCATAGTAGATGATGTGCTAACATGATATATGTAGTAGATAAAATTAATAAAATAATGTGAGGATTGTTTAATCATTGCAATGAATTTTTAAAAGTAGTTTAAGGCTATAATTCAGGTTCATAGTGCATGGTGAAGGTCCTTTGATGCAAGGACATTGAAGACTAGGTGAGAATGCATGGGAAAATAATGGTGTATGGTGATTTTCGGCATGATTAGGTATGAATATGAATTTGAGATCATAAATATGGTTATTATTGATGTATGGACCAAGTTTCAATTCTTGGTTTGTAATTTTGAGTGATTTATGTGATTCTTTCCCTTATTGAGTTCAAGGAGGTGAGTTTTTGAGTTTGAATTTGATGTTCGATGCTCACTGGAAAACATATTATTTTCATGGGAGGATGAGATTTTGTGAAAATTTAAAGATTTTTGATAAGATAATTTCCAAGTGGAATGATATATTTTGATTTTCAGAGTTTTATGAACTGTCATTAACACCAAAATTGCTCTATTATGATTTCAAAACCTAGTTTGAAAGAAAATTGAGATAAAATTGTTGTACAAACTCATAATTGATTCTTTTTCAAATGTTATGATTTTATTATGTACATGAATCATCCATATTTCTTTTTATGTATTTTATAGGTCTTGGTTGTGTGTGAGACCTATTGTCCACTCAAAATTCCCCTACTCTTAAGGAAGTGAAAATTCAAAATTTTGAGTTTTAAGTGTCTTCTCTGTTGTACTCAATGTTAAAAGTCAAGAATTTGGGAAAAAATACGTTTTTGGGTCATTTTGTGTGTTTTTCGGGCCTGTCGAACATTTTTGTCCCGCGTGTCCCAAGTTCAAATGGGCGCTCTATTCCCCGATCGCGCTTTCCCCGAAGTTGTTCCATTTTCGGACCCGTCGAATTTCTCATCCCAAATGTCCCAAGTCCAATCAGGCAAGTTGTTCCATTTTCGGCCGAATCGCCCGAACCGCGTACTTCACGCTTTCACATCCCAAATGTCCCAAGTTCAATTTGACAAGTTGTTCCATTTTCACCCGATCCATCCGAGTCGCGTGTTTCGCGCACTTTCGTTCCACATGTCCCAAAATGCATTTGTGCGTCTTTTCCCCGCTTCGCCCGAATCGGCCGAGCAACATGTTTCGCGCATTCGCGTCTCACATGTCCCAAATGAACCAAGTGCCATTCATGCTTATTTTTCCCACTCTACCCGAATATCTTTCTTATTCAAATTGGTAGGTATGTATTAAATGCGCATTCATTATCTTTCTCTCTCCTAAACGGCTATATTATGAGCGAACCCCCTATGCATTTTTCACGCTGCTTCCATGCTATCCTTTGCTCGAGCCCTTGCAATCTAAAATCCTGCGCGTGTATCCCTTCCCTCTGTAATTCCTTCCCGAGTTTAGTGTGTGGCTCTACCCTCCGAATTACTATCAATATGAAGATCAAATGTCAGGGACAGTGAAGCTCATCATCTTGACTTTGGTGACTTTTTGGTCGAGGATGGCTGATGCAGACCCTACACCAACAGCGCAGATGATTCTATCATACTCATGTCAAGTTTGATAAAGAAATGGAGAAGTGCCCCAGATTTTGGGCTCAGTCTACAGCCAGCACGTCAATCCCTCGTGGCAGAGACATAGCCGAGGCATTGAAGAGATTCAAGCAGCGAATTTTGAAGTCAGTGGGTCCCTCCCATTCATAACCACCTATCTTCTTCTCCTTATTCTTATCTTCTTTTCTAATTCTTTTTCTCAGATTCATTGTAATTATTTGAGGTATTGTGATTGGAAATCCTTAACTAATCTTTAGTTAAAAGAAGTAGTTACAAAGAGTAACCGATTTGTAAGCTATATAATGGCATCTTCACGCCATTTTGAAAGAGGAAGAACTTGGCTTATTTTCTGAAAGTGTAAATAGATCATAAAGAAATCAATACAGAAGGGCTTTCCATTCTTTGTCTATCTGATCTCTTTTATCCCCAAGCTTTCATTTAATTTTTGTGAAGATCATTTGTCTGTGTTATGTTAAAAAAATTGTGTTACGCGGATGTTATTTACGAACTTTGTGTCTTTAAATTCCATCTTATTTATATGATACAAATAATCTTGTTTCAATTCACTTGTAACTTCACATACATAAAGAATTACTCTGTTATCTATAATTCTGCATGTTTCCTTTCTCGCTCATTCTCGTATTCTCATTCCTCAGTCCTTTTGTAATTGATGATCTTTATAGAAAACACTTTTCGTAATATCCAAGTTCAACTAGAAAATCATGTTTTGTATATTTGTAAATAGGTTTTTTTCTGAATAAGGGAACCTCTCCCATTAAAGAGGAGGGACTTCTTGTCCCCTGACTGTTGCTCTTCGTAAATTCCTATTTGACGACCAACAGACCCACTTAAAAATGCTAGTTTCTAGAGTTATTTAATTTGTGCGAAAATTTTCCATTGAACATAATGACTAAATTATCATTTATGGAAGCATGAGAGTTATAATACATGTATATTATAGTTTAAGATCATGGTTGATTATTTAGGATACAAAGGGTTCCCTATCTTTGAATACTAATTTTTGTGGATGAAATGGAAGTTTCAAGGAAGTCCTTTGCATTTTTTTTTAGGCATCTAATGTCTAATTTTTTGTAGTATGAGTACATGGTGATGTATCTAAGATAAATATATTTTTATTTATATATAATAATTTCATGGTTGAGGTCATCTGATGTGGTATTGAGCCTCATCTTTGAGGTCTAGGGTTTGGTGCACAAGAACAAACATGTTCTTGAGATGGTTTCGGCATGAGGTGATGATGTAGAGATTCCCAGGTATGATGGATGCATGATGAGATCTTTGATGATGTTATTGAATTTATTAAATAATTTTGTGATGGCCATGTTGGCACAAAGTGGTTTGGTTTTGGCGAGATGGATTTTTGGTGCAATTAGGCCTATTGGAGACCTAATGGAGAAAATTGTGTATGTTGGTGATATGACTGACCTATGTGGTCATTTGTATGATTTAATAATTATTATATTTATGTTTTTTGGTAATATGTTCTCTATGAAGGCATAAATACATGATATGGGTGCATAATACAAGTATATAAGCTAGTTATGAGACTCATTTGCTGTGTTGGAGAGATGGGGAGTAGTGAATTTTGGAAGGATGTATGAGTAGGATATGAGGGAAGAAATGTTGATGGTGATACCTTGAAAATGATGGAGAGTACTTATATTATGGGGATTTTAGAAATGGTGAGCTTGAAGAAGGTCATCCATACATGACCTAGTTGGAGAAGAAGACCTAGTTTGTGTACATGAGGATGAGCGAGCTAGAGAGAAGTATGTGGCATGTTGCAGGGGTAAATAGAAGAGTTAATAAAATGATGATAATATAAGTAGGGTAGAGAAACAATAGATACATTTCATTATACCTAATCAACATATGAAGATGTAAGTTTCAAAAATAATGAGAGAGAGTATTTTAATAGAGTTTGTGTGAATAGGAGTTGATAAAGAGATCAAATTTAGTTGTTGAAGCAAAAAAGGAATTTTGGGATCATCTATTTTATGTGGCTAGGTAGGTGGTTGGTCATATTATGATATTTTATCCTCCTTATGGGGTGGGTGCCTAACTAAATTAGAGGTTAGTGCTCCTTATAGGGTTGGTTCCATATTAAACTAGGGGTTGGTGCTCCTTATGAGGTTTTTGATTCACTAAATTCCTATTTGTTGTGTAATATATGAAAATTTTCATTTATTTTTATTACCCTTAAGGTTTTCCCACTTTATATTTGGTTTCCATGTGGTATATTTTGTTTCATGTCCTTTTGGATGAATGTTACACACTCAATAAGCTCACATTGATGGTGTACATTAAATGGTTTATTTGAATTATGTAAGTTATGCTAAATTAAGTAAAAAAATTGTATGAATGATTCACCCCCCTCTCAGTCATAGTGCTTCCCATAATTACTATCATAGATAGGGCCTTGTGAAAAAATTATAACAAATTGAAGGATATCCTTGAAGCGAGAATGGGAAATCATTTGAGGTTGAAACAACATATAAAAATCTAAGAAGGAAGAATGGAATTTTGGAATCCTTGGTCTATCAATTTGATGAACATATCAGTTGTATGAATGATGAGCATAATAATACTATCATAGAATTTTAATCCCAAGCCAAGTTAGTGACATAAGATCTTAAAGTACAAGAATAAAAATGTTGCAAGCTTAAGTTTGACGTAGAAACCTTGAGAGATAGAGAAGAGTATTGCATCGGTATGGATATGATATGAATCCCTTTAAGATAAAATTGGAGGAGACATCTAGTAGCTTAAAGACCTATGAGAATTTGGAGAAGAGTTATCTAGATAACAAGGCATGCCTAAGTACCCATGAAGACATGAAGGATAACAAGGAGACAAATTATAACAAGTATAAATCTATTAGAAAATGAAGTGCAATGATGTATGACTATTATTTTAATGGTTATTGCTATACTTTTCATGAATTTGGTCATAGAGATAGAGATTACAAGAGAAGGTCCTCAAGGAATGAGTAATTATGGAATTATGAAAGATCCTTTAAAGGTTAGTGCTATTAAACTTGTGAATATAGTCATAAGGATATAGATTGTAGTTGGAATTTCATTTCAAATTAGTCAAGAAGAAAAAAAGTTTATTGTGCTATAATTGTCACAAATAAGGTCATATTGCCATATTTCTCTATCAAAATGAAATTCCAAGGTATAACAATTGGTATCAAGCTCCTTGAAGGAAAGATAAAAATTTGTTCAACAATAAGATCAATCCTAAAAATGATCCTAAGATATCCAAATCTGATTCTATAAATAAGTAAGATTATTCTAAGTATGGTGCCAAGAAAGAAGAGCCAAAAATAATGATGCATAGTTCATATCCAACTACTAGCAAAGGAGGAATGTTTTAAAAATTGTTTCCACACCAGTTGATGAAGTGTGTTTGAATTCTATTTGGGTAAAGGAGGATTATCACGAGTGTTTGAAAAAAATCAAATCAAAAGAATAAAATGAGGATGTTGTCATCAACCCTAAGAAGACATCAAATAAGTCAAGAACAAAAAAGGACATGGAGGTTTGGGAATCTTTTGAGGATATCATATTGTTTTAGGATCAAAATATGCATATGGTGTATTCACTAGGATTCTTGAAGAAATTAATTACTTAGAGGAATAAATAGGGTAAGTGCACCAAGTTGGGGGGCCAAAAGGGGGTCTTAAGTGGACGCATTTTTCTGAAAAAAAAAACTTCAACTTGTACGAGTTTTTCAAAATAGTTACACTCAAAATTTTAAGATGTAGAAATACGAATAATATTATTTTGAGTCTAGTTTCTAAGATACTAAATTTTATTGAAAATGGATAAGTTTAAGTGGGTCAAACAACTAAAATACCAGAAAATGCTCTTTTTTTGTTAAAAAACATAATAGAGTGACTTTTATGCCCCCACCATTTTTTTAGCACCATTTAGTATTTTTGAAAACCCTTTGGTAGAAAGATAGCTAGGAGCATCTAGTTTGGGATCCATTTTTTTAGATTTTTATAGCGAATATTTTTTTATTTATGATTTTCTAGTATAGAAATTTTATGTTTTGAAATATAATAGAGCTCCGACAATGCCCCCCACTAACTACCTCAAAAATATCAAAAATTAGATTATTTTTTTTTAATATGTATAGAATTATGCCTAGTTTGGGATAGCATAATTTTTTTTAAATTTTGATACCCAAAAAAAAGATACACTCTAAAAGATAGACATATTTACACTTCAAAAATAGCTATAAAAAGGCATAGTTAGAAAATAAATAATATAGAAACCTTATATTAGTCAGAAAATTTGAAAATTTATATTTATAGAAAGAAGAAACTTTGCTCTACTTCGTGGTATAATTTTTTTAAATGGATCGATTGTTTTATTTTGATTTATCATAGAGGAAGTGGCATTTTTACATTTTCTTGCAAAAACACCTTGTTTTCTCGTATTTATACAGTTCATGCCTCGAGTGCTTGGGGATCCAAATCAGATCCCAAGCCTTGAGGCATGGCTTAGAAAAATATAAAATACAAAATTCATACGTGTTATAACGTGTACACATTTTTATTTGTTTATATATTGTGGTCCCCCAACGTCCCTTTCATCTCTTTCACAGCAAACATTTTGTTTTGTCTCAATTTTCTCTACATTCTTGCACGATTTTTTAGAAGTTCATTTTTTTCCCTACCCCACTATTTTATTTTTTCTAATCATGGGTGATAAATTTTGAGCTAAGGAAAAGATTAAATTCAATAACAAGACACGAGAGCAATTGGAAGAGAAGAGAATGTAAAAACTTTGGGTAGGGCAAGGTACATTCGATATATCAAATGTAGCTAATGTATTAGAAAATGGGAATGAAATACATAATGAAAATTTAGAGAATAATGATTTTGCAATGAATAATGATATTGAACTCGAATGATACTCTTTGTTGGTATGGATGAAGAAATTGATATGAATCCAATTTTGAACCCTTACGAGAATCTAAATGTTAACCCCGAAATTTGTCTCGAAAACACTAAATGAAGAAAGTAACCTTCTAAATGAATCTTCACCTATAAGAACACCTCCTTCCATTTGTCGAAGAAAACTAATTTACTTAATTGAAATTGGTGAAAAATTATTAAACCAATGCCTAACAAAATGTCTGAAAGAAATGCGAGAAGAAAATCTTGTGGAATTTGGGATAATTACTTTGAGAATTTAAATGACACACAAAGATGTCAATTATTTGTTACATTGATGAAATTAATTAAGATGAGACCTATAATGAAGACCTTGGGGTTAAGAACATCTAATGTTGTTGATCAAAATGTGTCAATTGTTGAAAACATACATAAAGCATACCAAACTATAGGTGGCAAAAGATGCACCAAAGATAGTAATGTTACACGACATGCACTTACTAATTGTATAGTAAGTGATAAAACAATTAATAAATGCTTGATTAGAAAAACAAGTAGTGCTTTGAAGCTAAACAGAAAAACACTAATGAAAGCAATAGAGAGACGTAAATGTCTTGAGTCACTCAATAACACTGACTATTGGGATTTCTCTAGCAGAATTCCACGAAAAGACAAGAATACATATGATATTCTAAAAGAATTAATTATAAAATTTTGGAATGAGAACACAAGGGTGTCACCAAATAGAAGAGACAGTAAAAATAAGAATAGGTTCTTGTAATCGTGAATCATTTGCAAAACATTTCTTAGATATGACTCAAAAAGAATTGTTCTCTAAGTTTAAGAATGAAAATCCACAAATTTACATTATCCAAATATTTTTTAAAATGAACAAACCCTTTTATGTGAAAATAAATCACTCACGTACCACTTGTTGTATCACGCATCATGTTGAATTTTCAATGCATTATGATGTTTTCTATCAAATACGTCATGTTTTGCATACTAACATCATGTTGCAGAAGTGTGGATTAAATGTCCCACAAAAATCTTCAAGGGCATTTATTTCGACAATATTTTGTGAAAAATCAACAAGATAATTTTTTTGTAACAAAGCATGTTTGGATGGAATGTGCAATGTATGCAATGGCTTGCCAAATCTGAAAATTTGTATCCATGAGGAGAGTACATATTCAATAGCAAACAAATTGGTTAATTTCACCAAATATAAATCGGTGGCATATCAATTAAAAGTTGGAAAAGAATCTAAGAGGTGTGATCTTGTTAGAAAACAATTACCTGTATCATAATATATGGTCAAATTCAGAGAGGAAATTTTTATGAGTATGCAAGGAACACACATAGAGCTCGATGGTTGGATGAACAATTAAAGTTAAGAAAGGAAACATTCCCACTTGGTACTATTGTTTTAGTAGTTGACTTCGCATATAATTACACATTGTAGCCATAAATGGAGGTTCAATCTTAATATTATAACTTAGTGCAAGTTTCTATTTTCATGCATATAGCATTCATGCACTCTCCTGAAAGAACTAAGCAAGATAGAAAAATATTAAGAGAGTATCATTTCTACATCAGTGATGATCAAACATATTCTACAGAATATGTACAAGGGTATTTCTAGAATTTTTATGCGAACTTGAATGAGAGGAACATTAGTTTCGATCAACATTACATTTGGTCAGACAATTACACATTATAATTCAAGAATGCACGGATGTTTTATTGGCTAAGAAGGATGCACAAAGAAACAAATGTACAACATATCTAGAGTTTTACTGAGGTAGGGCATGGAAAAGGAGAGCATGATGGTGCATGAGCATGTGTGAAAAGAGAACTTGCAAGAGAAGAGTTAAAGTTCAAGGATGGTGCTAAATTTACAGATGTAAAAAATATTATTGATTGGTGTGTCAAGAATATGGGCCATGAATCTCAAGAGAGATCAATAGTTCGTAGATATTTTTGGTTGATAGAGGAACAACATCTGGAAAACTTTGAAAATTGTGTGACAAAGCACAGATCAAGTGATATGCACTCATTCCGTAGTTCGATGCAAATTCTTGGACTATTTATACTAGGTACATGACATGTTTTTGTCTATCATGCATTGATTTTACATGGAAGTAATTTGAGTCACAACAGTGGGTGGATGAATGGAATTGTAGACCTCTAATTCCACTCAACACACATCAAGTTCCATGAGCATTACAACTTGTAGGGTTTTCAAATAAAATGACAACATCACCTGACTTTGACCAAGTCTGTGATTTAGTGCAATGAGGTACATATATATATGTACATGCCATGTTTTAGATTTATAAATTATTAAATGGTCAAATCTTAATGTATTTTTAAATTGATTGAACAGTTTTACTTTGTGATACATAGGGCACATTTCAGTTATTGTGATGGAATTTAACAAAGAGGGAAAAACTAATTCTTGTCTCATTGTGTAGAGGGGAAAAAATTTGACTTCCACAATAATTGATGGTGAAGACCTCGAGTATCCCACTAGGTTAGTGGTAGTCACTGGAACTTGTCTTTGATGATATCCTATCAAAAAATCAAACATTTGGTTGTTTGAAGACTATGAAGTACATTGGAAGATACTTCACTATTCACATTTGGTCCATGCAAAAAATATTAAATTGATCAAATATCAAAGTCAGCCATCAAACAAGAAACTATGGAAGGTTTGTGAATCAGATCATGAAGCAATTCTTGCTCATCACAAGAATAGAGTTGATCCTAGTTGTTCATTGGACCGAATTTGCAAAGGTATGTTCTTCATGAATTTAATTTGAATATTTACTTAAATGGTTTTTAAAAAAAATTGTATGATTTAAAATTATATTTAATTGCTTACTAACATGTTTATGTAGGTTAGTGGTGCCAAAAATCTTCCACCTTCACGTGGTTGGCAATCTGCAAGAGAGAATTTATTACTCTCGAAGCCAAGTGAAGCTAAGAGAAATTAAATATTAGAAAGGAACAACAAACAAAAATTCTCATTTCACCACCTATATTGTAAAAATATCTTATTAAAATTCTCATTTCAACAATATATAGTGTATGAACCACTTATATTATTCAGGTGATTGGCAATGGACAACCTTACACTAACTTAGACTGCAGTATTTCATGCTTTTGCAAATAGTAAGACAACGAGAGAACCGAATGGATATGGAGAAAACCACGAGAGGATTTCGTAGAGGGCCCGGACATAGAGGTATTACATTTGACGATACATCTCTAGGTGCCACGGAGTTTGAGAAATCACTTGTCGAAGATATAACATGTTTTGGCCTCATGGCTCTTAAGGGACTACACCCAGACGAGGTATCCTGAAAGCACAGGTAGCATAAGGAACCAAAAAAATCCTCCACTAGTCTTCACCTAGCCATCCTGACGTGTTGGTGTAGTTGGTTTGGTCCCACAAGCTTCTATTTGCATACTATAGCGTCCGATAATCATACACTGACTCAAACTGTAGTATTTCACGCATTTGCAAATAGTAAGATAACAAGAGAAACAAATAGAGATGGAGAAAACCATAAGAGGATTTTTTATAGGTCCCCGACATGGAGGTCTTGGATCTGATGAGATATCTCTAGGTGCCATGGAGTCCGAGAAATCACCCGTCGAAGATATAACATGTTTTGGCCTCAGGGATCTTAAGGGACTATGCTCGGATGAGGTAGCCTGAAAGCACGGGTAGCGTAGGGAACCAAAAAAATCCTCCATTAGCATTCACTAGGCCATCAAGATGTGTTGGCCTAGTTGGTTTGGTCCCACAAGCTACAAGCTTGCAAAATACAAAGATCTAGTAACTTTACACCGACCGAGACTACACTATTTCAAGCGTTTATAAACAATATGATAAAGCAAGAGAACTCGAATGGATATGGAGAAAACCACAAGAGTATTTCTTATAGGGATTCAACATGGAGGTTTTAGATCTAACGAGACATCTCTAGGTGTCACGGAGTCCGAGAAATCACCCACCGAAGATATAGCATGTTTTGGCCTCAGGGCTCTTAAGGACTATGCTCGGATGAGATAGCCCAAAAGCACGAGCAGCGTAGGGAAACAAAACAAATCCTCCACTACCATTCACTAGGACATCTAGACGTGTTGTCTAGATGATTTGGTCCCACAAACTACATCTGTTTTGCAAAATACATATCTAACATTCTTACACTGACTCAGACTACACTATTTTGTGCATTTACAAACAATAGGACAATGAGAGAACCGAATGGAGATGGAGAAAACTCGTGAGAGGATTTCATAGAGAGCTTTAACATGGAGGTTTTGGATATGACAAGACATCTCTAGGTGCCATGGAGTCTGAAAAATCACATGTCGAAGAAATAAGGTGTTTTGGTCTCAGGGCTCTTAAGAGACTACGCCCAATGAGGTATCACAAAAGTACGAGGAGTGTACAGAACCAAAAAAAGCCTCCACTAGTGTTCACTGTGCCATTTTGATGTTTTTTTCCATATGGTTTAGTCGCACAAGCTACCGTTTGTAAAATAGAACATCTAGTAGCCTTACATTGACTCAAACTATATTATTTTGCGCATTTGCAAATAATAGGATACCTAGAGAACCAAATGGAGATGGAGAAAAATGTGAGAGGATTTCATAGATGGCCCCGACATGGAGGTATCATATCTAAAGAGATGTCTCTAAGTGTGACAGAGTATGATAAATCACCCATCGAAGATATAACATGTTTTTGCCTCATGGCTCTTAAGGGACTACGCCCAGACAAGGTAGCCCGAAAGCACGGGTGGAGGAAACCACCAATGTTCAATGATTTTTCCACATGATGTAACTATGTAGACTATGAACTTAGTTTTTGGGGAGACCACCAATGTTCTAACTATTCATTTTGAAAGAATGAATATCTTCAATCAAACAAAGAATGAAGAGCCTAAATTTTTTTGGACATTACAAAAGGTTGTTTGTGCCCAAAAAGAAGTCGAAGGCCATATAAATTTTCAGTCTTCAACTTTAGATGACAATGAACATCATGAAGAAAAACAATTAGGTGAAGATGTCACTATGATTCAAGAATAAATGCCTCCTAAAAGTCATAAAGATTCAATTTGATTACCCAAAAACATCTAGAAGAACTTAAAGAGAAGATACGAGCAGAAGAAAAGGAAAAATGGGAAGTGTGGAAGGATCACAACTTAACTGGAATGGAAGATCTATGTGATTTTGTTAATAGAATTATGGATAATCTTAAGGAAAACATGCCAAGCTGATTATGTTTATTAATCCTAGCTGCTTCAACTTCACAAATCAAACCAGGTAGTTCCAAAAGTAGCATACTGGTAAGAAAAACTACAATGAAGTATTGATAATTGAGCCTGAAACTCATTTAGAATTGTAATTTATTTTTTGATTGAGCATTCACCCATAGTTTCTTTTTTGAAGGAAGAAATTCATTTTATATGTGAGAAATAGAATGCTGATTTAGTCTATTACTCTGACTATTTAGGTTAGATTTCTGTAGTCATTCAATGAAAGTTTGAAGCTCTTCAATACTAACATGGAAAAATTGTTAGGGCCCTATGAAAGCCTCTCGCGGTTTTATCCATATCCATCTGGTTCTCTCATTGTCCTATTGTTTGCAAACATGTGAAATAGTGTAGTCTAAGTCAGTGTAAGGCTGCTAGATGCTATATTTTACAAATGGTAGCTTGTGGGACCAAACCATCTAGGCCAACATGTCTAGATTGCTTGGTGAATGCTAGTGGAGTCTTTGTTTTGGTTCCCTATGCTCCTCGTGCTTTCGGGCTACCTCATCTAGGCATAGTCCCTTAAGAGCCCTACGGCCAAAACACGTTATATATTCAATGGGTGATTTCTCAAACTCTGTGGAACCTATAGATGTCTCATTAAATCCGAGACCTCCACATCGAGGCTTTCTACAAAATCCTCTCACACTTTTATCCATATCTATTTGATTCTCTTGTTGTCTTATTATTTTCAAATGTGCAAAGTACTACACCGAGTCAAGTGCATGACTACCGACGCTATAGTTTGCAAACAGAAGCTCATGGGACTAAACCAACTACATCAACACATCAGGCTGGCTAGGTGAATGCTAGTGGAGGATTTTTTTGTCCCCTATGCTACCCGTGCTTTTGGGCTACCTCGTTCGAGCAAAGTTCCTTAAGATCCCCGAGACCAAAACACGTTATATCCGTGATGAGTGATTTCTTAGATTGTAGCACCTAGAGATGTCTCATCAGATCATATACCTCCATATTGAAGCCCTATACAAAAGCCTCTTGCAGTTTTCTCCTTTTCCATTCGATTATCTTGTTGTCCTATTGTTTGCAAATGCACAAAATACATGTAGTCCGAATCAATGTAGGGCTTCCAGATGATTTAGTTTGCAAAGGAAAGCTCGTGGGACTGAAAAAACTATGCCAACACATCGGGGTGTCCAGGTGAATGCTATTAGAGGATTTTTTGTGGTTCCCTACCCTACCCGTGCTTTTGGTCTACCTCATCCGAGCGTAGTCCCTTAAGAGCCCTGAGGCCAAAACACGCTATATCTTCAACGGGTGATTTCTTGGACTCCGTGGCACCTAGAGACATCTCATCAAATCTGAGACCTCCACGTTAGGGCCCTCTACAAAATCTTGTCATGGTTTTATTAATCTCTATTTTGTTCTCTCGCTGTCCTATTATTTGTAAATGCATGAAATAGTGTAGTCTGAGTCAGTGTAAGGCTACTAGATGTTGTATTTTGTAAACAATAGCTTGTGGGACCAAACCAACTACGCCAAAATGTCGGGGTGGCTAGGTGAATTCTAGTGGAGGATTTTTTTGGTTCCCTATGCTCCCCGTGCTTTTGGGATACCTCATTCGGGCGTAGTCTCTTAAGAGCCCTGAGACCAAAACAGTTATATATTCAACATGTGATTTCTCGGACTCCATAGAACTTAGAGATGTCTCATTAGATCCAAAACATCCATGTAAAATCCCTCTATGAAATCCTCTCTTGGTTTTCTCCATCTCCATTTGGTTCTCTTGTTGTCCTATTGTTTGTAAATGCATGAAATACTACAGTCTGAGTCAGTGTAGGGCTCCTAGACGATGTAGTTTGCAAATGGAAGCTCATGGGACCGAACCAACTATGCCAAAACGTCAAGTTGGCTAGGTGAATAATATTTGAGGCTTTGTTTTGGTTCCCTATGCTACTCATTCTTTCGACTACCTCATCATCCGGGCGTAGTCCCTTAAGAGCCCCGAATGACTATGTAGAGCCCACTTTCTTTTGACACCTTTTGACACCGATCTTGATACTTTGCTGATTTCAATAGGGACATTATTATATTTTTGATTTAGTATGATGTTACACATTTGATCATCGATTATTTTGATCTTGATTTGGTTATGATGCATGATGATTATTAGAGACACTTCATATGTGGATGATGATATACTATTTGACATGGATATATTGTCAATGTTGTTTGGGCAAGTGATTTTTGGATATTGCGAGTTGAATTAGAAATGGACATTATATGATGATGATATAGTTTTAGATATAGATTGTAAGTGATATTGTTAATTGCCTTGATGTTGTTGTGATTCATATGTATAGATGATTTTGTGATTTTATTTATATCATGTTGGATGTTCTGATATGGCCACAAGGCCGAAGGAGGTATTTGTTTTTTAAGGTTAAAATATCACAACAAACATCGGGGGATTGGAGACCAACCACATTGGAATTCTAGATGAATTCAACATGGTCACCATGGCAACATGTTTTGTGTGTGTGTCGTTTTGTTAGGGATTCCCATGGGGGAATCACCTTTAAATGTGACCATGGGTTTTGTGTATTTTATTAATGTGGTTCCTTTTATTGTTTGTATGTATTTTATTAGTGATGTATCCCTTTATTTTATTTAATTAAATTGTGGTAGATTAATGTGAGAAATCATATGGTTAAAATTTAATAAATCAAATTGGGATATGAAAAATTAATTATAGGAGTTGTTGGCTTTTGTATTAAATATGTAAGAGATGTGTAAGTCAAATTTGGAGTATGAAACACTCCACCTCTTTGGAAATTCGAATTTATCCTTGGAGGCTATTTTTGGAGGCTTGTAGGACAAGTAAAACTTGTCCCATACCTCTCAATTTAATTTACCAACCATACCTATGGCTGGAGGGTTGATTTTAGCCCTTTTTAATGAATTTTTATCAATCATGTTGTATGTTTTATTGCACTCTTCTTACATTTTATTTAATTTAGTCATTTGGGTGTGGTCTTTTGGAGTGTGTAAGTTAAATTGTCATATTTTCACCCACCTCTTTATTGTGCTTTGGAGAATGGAATTTGAACTTTGTGTTGGAATTGAGGATGTGTGAAGTGACATCCTACGTAGATCCACCTCATCCTCTTCCTTTCCCTCTTCTATAAAAATTGAAACCGATTGCCTTGTTTTGGGTTGTTGAACTTTTGCATACTTCCTTTTGTAGGTGCATTTTCTTGCTTTTTGGGAGCTATTGCTTGGAGAAGATTTGGAGAAATTTGCATGCTTGTTGGTTGCTGATTTTGTGACTGTGTTTTTGGCATTGAAAGATTGTTGTTTAGAAACAAAAGATGCGATGGAGAGGTATGATCTTAGCTCTTCTCTTATGTTATTAATTCTTGTTGTGTTTGTGTGAATGGTGTATGTTTTGTTTATTTGTTCGTTGTTTGGGTATACTACCATAGGAATGTTGTAGGAGAAGGCTATATGGACTTAATGTGAGGGGGCATAAGGGAATGCTAGTGGCATCAAAATACTTGTGGAGGGATTTTGGGTTGGGGACCCACCACGGAAAAGAAATGGATTACATTTCTTACTTTGTGGGGGCATAAGGAAATCTATGGGGGCGCATAAGGAGGGATTGTGGGGGGCATAAGGATATGTGTGATGAATTATTTTGGTGGTTTGTTACAGGTGGATGCCCAATTCCCATTGGGAGGAATTAGTAGCTTCCCTTATAATCCTTCCTCCTTTGGCTTGCCCGATAAAACATGAGTTCTGTTTGAATGTTTTTAAATGCATTGTAAATCGTTGTCTTGTGTTGAAGTTATTTTAACTTGAATATGCATGTTGAAATAATTTTGTGTTTTGTGGAAGCTCTGTTGTTTCCATGGATTGATATCCATTTCTTATTGCATTATGGTTGGGTTTCGGGGCCAATGATGAAGGATGGCTTCTCCTTTCATTGGATGTCTTGGTTGAGTGGAGAGCTTTGCCTTTCCCCCAATTTTTGTGATCAAATTGAAAGAAGAGGGAACTTGCATGTTGTTGTTCTTGAGAAGAGGAAAATTTAGTTTGGACAAATCCCTTGTGAAATATATTTTATTGTAACCTTTCCCACTTTGAAGTGGATGAAATTGTAATATTTTTGTGAAGGAAAGATGTTTTTATTTGGATATGAAAGTTGTAATTCGAATTGTGAAAGAGACATACTTTGTTTATGGATTTTTAAAGAAAGATATGAAAGTTGTAAATTTGAAATGTGACAAAATTATAGAATTTCTTTGCTTGAAAGAATGTGAAAGAAAATGCAACACTCTTGTGTAATCAATAAATGATTTTGGAAGGAAATAAAGAAAGGAGTTGTAAACAAAATTGTCTTTGGAAATCTATTAATGAATGAAATGTTCTTTCCAAACTGTATTGTTAAGTTAAATCTGATTGTATCAATGTTTTGGAATCTCTGGTTTGAAAGGAAGAAATGTATGTGAGAGTAATATAGTCTTCTGTCTCTTTTGGAAATGTATAAAATTGAATTCAATATTGCATTTTGATTTAGAATGGTTTGATTAAAACAACTAAATGTATTAGACTAGATGAGAAATGAATTTCCATACTTGAATGATCAATATGATAAATAGATCCCTCAAGATTTGATCCCTGTCATTGTAAATTTAAAACTGGAAAATAATTTAATTAAAATGCACAGTTTGAACCTGTAATTAATAATCAACATTGAAATATTGAAATATAGCATGCTATAATATCAATGAACTCATTTTGACAAAAACACTTAAGGAAATCATTTAAAACATTGCAAAATTGGGCCCAAACCATTCACAGTCTTGGTTTCTGTCAATTGTTGGAAAAATCCAAATTGGAAATCAATTGAGCAAATTTACCTTCCTAAAACATCCTAAATCCTTCCTAGAATAGTTCTCCATGTCTGTTGGGCATGTTGAGTGAAGGAGAAGATCAAATTGAACCAAATCTATAAGTTAAAATTTACTAGTTTTCTTTTAAAAATCCTCAGTAGAACGTTTTCTTAAAATTTACCCCTCAAACTTTATCAAAATCTAAAATTTATGATTCCTGTACAAAGAGGGCGTCGAGAGATTTCCAAAAAGTCCTCGTTTGCCCAAAACTAAGCTTTCTAGAAAAGTTATGGCCCTCTGAAGTTTTCCTTCCTTGGCAGGAAAATTTGGGAAAATTTTCCCTAGTGGGCCCATAGCCCGAAAATTTCCCTTTGAAAACTTAGAAAAAAATTTAAAAAAATTTTGGGGAATTTTTTTGAAATTTCCTCTGCCACCCCGACCCAATCGAGGTCACACACGTGCCATGGCGGAGGGGTGGAACCTCGCAGATTTATCATTTTTTTAAATTTTGTTTTGGAAGATTTTTGATCTTCCTTCCATAGCCCCACACTCCCATCCCCGCCTTGGGAAAATATCCTCCATGGAAACGTGGACCCGCGCTACAAACTTACTCCTTTCACCCTCCCTCGGAAAAATTTCCTAAACATCTCTGCCGCCTCACCCTTCCCTCATCCTCTCCCAACCTTGGCTTAGATCTCGACACATGTCCTTAGAACACCCACAAAGGCACGGAGAAATGTGGAATTTGTACTGTGTAGGGAAATTTTCTAAACACTACCGCATGACCCACCAACTCGAAAAAATGGACTTTCTTCCCCACTCGATACGTGTCCCTTTTGGGAAATTTTTCAAAGATAGGGCCACCAAATTACCCATAACTAGAGAATTATAAGGAGTTAGGAGGACTTCTTTATATCATCGAAAGGTGAGAAAATTTCCTATCCAATGGAAATGATTTAGGAAAATTTTGAATGCATTAAATTTGAGAAAAATAAAGTTTAAACTCTGAGCCTATTAGAGAGTGGGTATGGTGTTAATTTACCCCCTGAACCTAACTGAAACTTCTAACCCTAAAATTTGGACCTTGTGACCTCTGATAATTGATAATAAAAGAATAGTATGTTATAGTGTAATTTAAACTTGTTCCAGAACCTGTTAGTGACAATTGTTGTCTTGCAACCTGGTTGTTGGTTCCTTTAAACAAAAAAATTATTCCATAATTTTCCGACTAATCCTAGGTTGCCTTTTGGGTCTCAAGTGGGTTGTTTTAGCAGGAATCACACTTGGTATCGTGAGCAAAGGGTTCAAAATCTTAGACCATTGGGTACACTAGAAAATTTGGGACACGAAACTTAAATCTAGCATATTTTTTTTAAAATCTAGAAAACAACTTTGTTTAGAACTTCAATATTTTAGTAAACATGGAAAAAAAAAGAGTAAATCTTAGAAAAATTAACTAACTCTTGCTTTGGTCTCATGCAGGAGGCACGACGGGTAGGGGAATTTTCACATAGACTCATAATTACCTCCACCACCACCACCACTAGATCAGGGTTTAACAACTATTCTACCCCATATTTTATAGAATCTTTAGGATGTTAATGCCGCTCTATGCAGAAGATTAGGAGGATGACATATAGCCAGGTCATGACAGAGCCCCTTCCATTGAAGGCCGTATCTCCTTGACCCAGTGAGGAGCATAGAGGAGAGAAATCCCATGCAGAGTTAGCAAGGGTATAGTCACCACGAAGGGGACAGGGTGACCGAGTTTCAGAGCATAGAGAGAGGTCTCGGAGCCCTAGGATTAGGGATGAGCACATAGAGATACCTAGAGGTGTAAGACCACAGTTGTAGATCACATCAGCGAGATCCTAAAGCTTTGGCCATCACATTACTTGGGTGACATAGGTGGATTTCAGGAAAGGCTTGGATAGTGAGCTTGAGTGGCTGCTTCAAGCTTTGTCCTTATTCTAGTAACACAAAATCTTGTGTTGCGATCCATCTACTTAGGTATGGAGCAAGAGTATCGTGGAGGAAAAAGGAGAAAAATCCCCATTTAGATTCCGAGACAAAGGACTCGGGAGCTATTTGAGGAGAGACTCAAGAGTAGATATTTGTCATGAAGGTTCATACAAGCGGATAGATGAGTTCCATGACCTCCGACATGCATCTCTTTCAAGAGAAAAGAATGAGAGTAGAATTTTAGATCTACTCTAGTATGTTGAGTATATGCAGGATGAGTAGGTGTGGATCCACATGTTCATTTGGGGCCTGAATTTAGACATTGGAGGTATGGTTTAGATCCACTACCCACATACATTAGCTGAGGCCGTCGAGAAGGCCTATATAGTAGAGGAGACTCAGGGAAAGACCCAAAGAAGCTAGAGACAAAGTCTAGAGCCACATACTGATAGATGTAGGATAACAAATTGTGGGGTTCAAGACCTCTTCCTCATGGTGGATAGGGTTCAGCCCGGTCATCATTTAGACTATAGTAGCGTGTAATAGTCCCATCCACCTCATAGACCTCCATAGAGATCTGATGCATAGAGAGGTCAGAGTATGGGGCCTCCTCCTAGGGGTCCCATCAGAAACAGGTGGACGTAGAGCTCGGTGGGCAGGACCTCGCTAACAGAGACCTCAGTAGACTGTAGCTAGATCATCGAGATCCATGCCATAGAATTTTAGAGTACCTACTGGAGGTACTACTCATTGGGGAGGATCAGGAGGATGTTTTGGTTATGGAGTTACTAGAAATTTTTAGAGAGACTTCCCACATAACCCTAACAACAAGGGTAAGACACGAGATATTAGAGTTGATGGTTGGTGACATGGGACATAACCACATGATTTATGCAAAGGTTGAGAACCGCCAGTAGAGCATCGAGTACTTGTCATTGAGACTATAGGTAACATTGGGGGTATTTCTACCTCTATATTATTTTATTCTCGGTTCTTCTCGATTCTTTCATTGCACCATCTTTAGTAGAGTGATGCGGGTTGGTGGCGAGCTTAGGCAAGGTCTTAGTTGGGATGTAGAGATGGCTTCAAGCCAAGATCTCTATATACTCCTTAGTTAAGGAGTGTGTAGTGGATTTGGGACCTTTCACAACTACCTTATATCTCTCGTATCCTTCATTTGGGCTGGTATGGAGTCATTTTAGGTATGGATTGGTTATTTGTGCACAAGGCTAGAATGGATTTTTACCACAAGACTATATCTTGTGTAGATGATTTGGGAGTTGAGTCGGTAATTTTAGGGGTCAAGAGACCCATTTCTATTTACAACATCTCCACTAGGCATCTTAAGAGGTGTGTGCATTGGGGTTGTCGGATGTATGTTGTTACAATCGGTGACAAATCGAGGATGGGTCTAGTGGACCATCACTAGATGATCATTCCATTTTGAGAGAGTTTGCAGATATATTTCCGGGGAGCTACCAAGGTTACCACCCCACGTGAGATTAATTTCCATATAGATCTAGTTCCTGGAGCAATGCCTATCTCATGAGCACCTTATCGGATGACCACCCTAGATCTCTATGAGCTCAAGTTGTAGCTTGAGGGCCTTTTGGAGAAAGGCCCTATCTATTCTAGTGTATCCCCTTGGGGTGCACCAGTGATCTTTGTGAAGAATAAGGATGGATCTTTATGGTTGTGTATTGATTACTACCATCTAAACAAGGTGGCGATCAAGAATCGTTATCCCCTTCCACATATTGATGACTTGTTTGATCAAATGAAGGGAGCCACAATTTTCTCTAAGATTCATCTTAAGTCGGGTTACCATCAACTGAGGATTTCAGAGGCGGACATTCATAAGACCACCTTTCGTACGAGATATGGGCACTATGATTTCATAGTGGTGCCTTTTGGTTTGACTAATGCCCCTGGCAGATTTATGAGTTTTTGAATGGAGTGTTCAGACCTTCTTAGATCACTTCATGCTCATCTTCCTTGATGACATTTTGATTTACTCACATACATGTGAGGAGCACGAGGGGCACCTTCACCAGGTTCTTCAAAGGGCTTCGTGAGTAGTGGCTTTATAGAACTTGAAGAAGTGTGCATTCTTTCGGATAGAGGTGTAGTATTTGGGTCATATCATTTCTGGGGAAGGTATCGCCATTAGTCCTTCCAAGATTAGAGCCACTATGGATTGGCCAAAGACCCACTATGGTGATTGAGGTGTGCATCTTCATGGGATTAGTAGGTTACTATAGGAGATTTGTTTAGGAATTCTCTCGGATTACACACCCTATCACTTCCCTTCAGAGGAAAGGGAATAAGTTTGTTTGGTCAAGAAGATGCAAGCAGCCTTCAGGACACTAAAGGAATGCCTCACTACAACACCTATTCTTGCAATGTTGGATCCACAAGGTGATTTTTTCATTTGCACGGATGCTTCCTTAGCAGGACTTGGAGGTGTGTTGATGTAGGAGGGTACAGTAGTGGATTTTGAGTCTCGCAAACTCAAATATTATGAGCTTAATTATCCGACTCATGATCTTGAGCTTACGAAAATTGTGCATGCTTTGGTTTGATGGAGGCACTTTCTTATTGGTTAGAGATTCACACTCAGGATAGATCACTTGATTCTTCGTCACCTCTTCATGTAGCTCAATCTCAATGCTCGTCAGTGGCATTAGATGGAGTTTTTTTAGTATGACATGGAGATAGAGCATGTGAAGGGGAAGGAGAATGTGGTAGCAGATTCTCTTAGTAGATGGAGACATGTGGCTATGTCCAGCTTCGGTGAGCACATATTTACGAAGTAGGATTCTTCAAAGCAGCTTCCTCTTGAGAACTTCTACATTACAATACGAGCAGAGATCGAGTCTCAAAGACCCCTTAAAGGGAATTTTGATGGTTTTTCTTTAGAGGTAGGTGGTCTTCTCGAGCACAGAGAGGCCAGATTTATGTTCTCAAAGAGGGATGCTTGAGGTAGGACATCTTGGTAGAGGCACATCCCGTACCCTATTTATCCCATCCCGTGGTGAAGAAGATGCACGCCACCTTGCAAAAGTTGTATCATTGGACAAGACTTTGTAGGAACATGGCCCAATTCTTGTCACGATGTTTAGAGTGTCATAGAGTTAAGGCCGAGCATCGCATCTAGCTAGCCTTCTTTATCCCCATGTTATACCAGAATGGAAGTGGGACACCATCTCCATGCATTTCATTGTTCGACTATCAATGTTGAGATATCACCATGACGCCATTATGGTCGCGGTTGATAAATTGAAAAAAGTGGCTCACTTTTCTCCGATGAAGACAACTTATACAAATAGAGCGATGTGCACGGGTATACTTCATGAGATTGTTAGGTTTTACGGGATTCCATGGAAGATCATTTGTGACCGTGATCCTTTGTACACTTCCCATTTCTAGTCTACTATGCAAAGTATGTCCTCGGGACAAGAATCAACTTCAGCACAACATATCACCCCGAGACGGATGGACAGACGAGCAGTGAATATGATTTTAGAGGACATACTCGGGATGTATGTAATGTATCGTAGTCTAAATGGGAGGATTTCCCGTACTTAGTGGAGTTTACCTACAATAATAGTTTTAAGAGTTCTATAGGCATGACTCCTTTTCGGCTTTGTATGCTTTAGAGAGCAGACACCTCTTAGGCTGGGATAGGTTAGAGGGAAAAGTATCTCTTGGACCAGCTCTTCTATAGAACATGGATCGAAGGTGGTGTTAATTAGGTAGAGGTTGCAGGAGGCACAAGACAGGAAGAAGAAATATGTAGATCAGCATAAGATCAACCGTATTTTCGATGTGGGAATGAAGGTGTTCCTTCGTGTCGTGCCACACAAGATCCCTATCCGTTATGGAAAACGTTATAAGTTAGGTCCTATATTCATTGGTACTTTTGAGATCTTGGAGTGTATCACCCTTTGGCCTACTTGTCTAGCATTTCTTTCTAGCTTGTCTCACATACATGATGTGTTTCATGTTTCAATTCTTAGGAGATATATTGTAGATCCTTCTCATGTGATGGATTGGACATCATTGTAGGTGTAGGATTAGGGGAAGAAGATGGTGGATCCCATTCATATCCTAGATCATAGGACCCTAGGCCTTCAAGGTAAAGAGATTGATCGGGTTCGGGTGTAATGCGATAGATATGATGAGACTCAGTAACTATATGGGAGGATGCTACCTTATTATGAGTTTAGTTTCCACATTTGTACCAGTGACTTCTAGGAATAAGTCGAGTCTAAGGGGAGGGGATGTAGCGCCCATTTTCCTTTGACACCTTTTGATACTCGATCTTAATACCGTTGATATCATTATGGAAATTATTATAGTTTTGATTTAGTATGATGTTAGACATTTGATCATGGATTATGTTGATCTTGATTTGGTTATGATGCATGATGATTATTAGAGACACTTTATATGTGGATGATGATATACTATTTGAAATGGATATATTGTGAATGTTGTTTGGGCATGTGATTTTTGGATATTCTAAGAAAACTTAGAAATGAACATTATATGATGATGATATAGTTCTGATATATAGATTGTAAGTGATATTGTTAATTGCCTTGATGTTGTTGTGATTATATGTATAGATGATTTTGTGATTTTATTTATATCATGTTGGATGTTACGATATGGCCATGAGGACGAAGGAGGTATTTTTGTTTTACAGGTTAAAATATCACAACAAACATCGGGGATTGAGACCAACCACATTGGAATTCTAGATGAATTTTACACGGTCACCATGGCAACATGTTTTGTGTGTGTGTCCCATGAGGGGGAATCACCTTTGAATGTGACCATGGGTTTTGTGTATTTTATTAATGTGGTTCCTTTTTATTGTTTGTATGTATTTTATTAGTGATGTGTCCCTTTATTTTATTTAATTAAATTGTGGTAGATTAATGTGAGAAATCATATGGTTAAAATTTAAATAAATCAAATTGGGATATGAGAAAGTAATTATAGGAGTTGTTGGCTTTTGTATTAAATATGTAAGAGATGTGTAAGTTTGTGTAAGAATTGTGTAAGTCAAATTTGGAGTATGAAACACTCCACCTCTTTGGAAATTCGAATTTTCCTTGGAGGCTATTTTTGGAGGCTTGTGGGACAAGTAAAACTTGTCCCATACCTCTCAATTTAATTTACCAACCATACCTATGGTTGGAGGGTTGATTTTAGCCCTTTTTAATGCATTTTTATCAATCATGTTGCATGTTTTTATTGCACTCTTCTTACATTTTATTTAATTCAGTCCTTTGGGGTGTGGGATTTTGGAGTGTGTAAGTTAAATTGTCATATTTTCACCCACCTCTTTATTGTGCTTTGGAGAATGGAATTTGACCTTTGTGTTGGAATTGAGGATGTGTGAAGTGGCATCCTACATGGATCCACCTCATCCTCTTCCTTTCCCTCTTCTATAAAATTCAAACTCATTGCCTTGTTTTGGGTTGTTGAACTTTTGCATACTTCCTTTTGGGGTGCATTTTCTTGCTATTTGGGAGCTCTTGCTTGGAGAAGATTTAGAGAAATGTGCATGCTTGTTGGTTTCTAATTGTGGGACTGTGTTTTTGGCATTAAAATCTTGTTGTTTAGAAACAAAAGCTACCATGGAGAGGTAGGAGCTTAGCTCTTCTCTTATGCTGTTAATTCTTGTTGTGTTTGTGTGAATGGTGTATGTTTTGTTTATTTGTTGGTTGTTTGGGTAGACTACCATAGGAATGGTGTAGGAGAAGGCTATGGGGAATTCATGTGGGGGGCATAAGGGAATGCCACCGCATCGAATTCTTTTGGAGGAAGTTTGGGTTTGGGACCCACCATGGAAAAGAAATAGCTTGCATTTCTTACTTTGTGGGGGGAATAAGGAAATCTGTGGGTGGGCATAAGGAGGGATTGTGGGGGGGCATAAGGATATGTGTGATGAATTAGTTTAGTGGTTTGTTATAGGTTGATGCCCATTTCCCATTGGGAGTCATAAGTAGCTCCCCCATAGTCCTTGTTCATTTGGCTTGCATGATAAAGCATGAGTTCTAGAGATCAAGGATTTCACGCATACTCCGTCCAAGTTAATGCACCAAACTAAACACAAAAACCCTGAAAAACTCCAATAAAATCGATACCTGATGGATAAGATCCGAAGATGTAGACGAATGAGGAAGCCGATGTAGATAAGACGGGCGCACACGAGCAATTCGCACAATAGATCCGAGTAACCTGCAAGACACCGATGCTTGACAGAAAAAGACGGCGTTAAGAGATATTTAGGTGGACTGCCCGAGAAGCGGGTCCGGGAAGCGATAAGCTTCCTCGGCGGATGTCAGTCCACGTTTTCAATTAAGAAAAGAAGCATACATGATAAAAGATGTAAGTAAAAAGCTAGATTTTCTGATTGCAGTAATAAGACAGAATCTAAACAGCAGACAGAAAGTACAGAAAATAGGGAACTATGAAATAATGCTGGATTTGTGTTACCTGTGTCCTTTTACCTGTCTGCAGGGAAATCGGCGTCGACTGGGTAGAATCGGCGTCGACTGATGTGGTCGGCGTCGATTGAGACGAATCGGCGTCGACTGGGTGAGATCGGCGTCGACTAAAGGCAGATCGATCAATCAGGGACTGTGCGATAAGATTCGGGAATTAGAAGGTGAATGTGGTCTGCTGGATGTGCCGAAGTTGGCGAGATACTGGAACAGAGTCACCAGATGATAGATGGTTGTGTGCGATGTTGACGTGATGTGGGCAGAGTAACGGTGCTCCTCTCAGGGATTGATTCGGACAGGATCTGCCCTTACTTGACACCCTTGATGCTAAAAGATCTCTCTTTCTTACAGCCTGTGTCTCTCTCGCTCTCTGTTCATGCGTAAGTGCTTCCTTTTTTCATCTGTTCACTTTTTCGCTCTCTCTTCGGTCCTTAGAACTGAGTTCTGGACTTGCTTTTATAATCGGCACCGCTCCTAGAAAATCGGCGCCGACCATATGGGTCGGCGCCGATCGCGGAATAGACTCCCGAGATGGCCAAAATGAGCGATTTCAAGAAAGATAAGACTTACCCTGAATACGGGAAATATCCCGCTTAGGGAAGAGGAAAACTAGATGTGATACATAGATAGAATAAATTTGGGGTAGATAAGTGATTAAGATGCATGGGAAGAAGCGTAATTAAATATTTAATATTTAATCACTCATGGGTAAGATATGATGGGGTGAATTAAATTTAGAGTAAGTGATTAAATCACAAATTGGATAATATCCCAAGGGGATAGTTGGTGACGTAAACGTGCCCCAGGTTACCTAAGCAAGTAAATGGATGAGAGGGACACTAAATTGAGTAACCAATTTTAAGTGTCTACATTTTGCCCCTTTTTGTCAAGTAACTTGCGATAAGCAAGGTTATGAGACAAAAACAAAGGGATGGAAGAAGGGAAGAATGTGTGATGATGTGATCCCCCTCAAACTAGGGATGGGATGGGTGATAGAACAAACGATCCCAAGTTTGAAAAAGGTAGATGAAAAATGCAGGATGCCCCAGTCGGATGTCTGGAGTAGATCTGATCATTGATGACGCATAAAAACAAATAAAAAGGCAGCAACCTAAGGAATTCACATTGGTAGGACAAACTAGACGGTCTCCTCATGAGACGACGTTAGAGCCTACAGACCCGCTTAACTCTAAGTTGTCAAAAAGTACGAGTGTCCCATGCAAAGGGAACAAACCCGAAATAGATGGTGATATCAAAAAGATGTGCCAAAAGGCAAAATTCAGCACACAACAATGATCAGATAGATAAGTAAGCCAAGCATCAACACTATGGCAAAGAGATTAGCAGATGGAAGTAAAACGACGTGGAGAAGCGATACCGCAATCCACAGCAAAAATGAGTATAAATCGATGGATGATAGATGATGATATAGACATAGACTGATAGATGATGAATAGATGTGATTGGATAGATATAGACTGATAGAGGATAGAAATAGATGTGATTTGATGTGATTGATATGTGGATAAAATTTTGATGAAAAAGAGAGATAGATAGATGTAATGTAACTTGGATGTACATATTTTTAGATATTTTGATGGATAGATGGATAGATGTGATTGATGTATGGATTTAATTTTGATGAAAAATGGATATAGATAGATGTAGTGTAACTTGGATGTACAAGTTTTTAGATATTTTGATGGGTAGATGGATAGATGTGATTGATGTATTCGGCATGTTTGAGATGTTAATTTAATTTTGATGAAAATAGATAGCCAGATCCACATGTGTTGACAATACATGCTTTGATAGATGGATGTGATGTAACTTGATGTACATGTTTTTCGATATTATTGATGGATAGATAGATGGATGTGTTTGATGTATGGATTAGATATAGATAGATGTAATGTACCTTGGATGTACATTTTGATGGATAGATAGATGGATGTGTTTGATGTATGGATTAGATATAGGTAGATGTAATGTACCTTGGATGTACATATTTTTCGATATTTTGATGGATAGATAGATGGATGTGTTTGATGTATGGATTAGATATAGGTAGATGTAATGTACCTTGGATGTACATATTTTTCGATATTTTGATGGATAGATAGATAGATGTGTTTGATGTATGGATGTAATTTTAATGAGAAATGAATACAGATAGATGTTTTGATAGATAAGATGAATTTAGATAGAAGATAAATTTTGATTGAATTAACATGTGAAATGTCAATTTAACTGGATGCAAGACAAAGAAATGGGGAATACTCTTTGCAAGAGCCAAAGATGTAAATGGAAACAACCTTGACTTAGAAGAGAAGATACTCGGATAAGAAAAAAAAGATAAGTCGGACTTCCAACCGACCATAGATAAAATCCAGATAGGAAACCGAAAGACCAAGCATACAAGGCCCTATATAAGATTAAAATAAACCTGACACTAACTAGTCGCAAACCAGATCTAGGATAGAAACGGAAAGAAAAGTAAGTATCTTGTCGGAATTTACAAGGGACAGAATACATGTCCATAGTAGGAAAATAGGATTCTCCATATGATCGACAAAAGGTCTTAAATCTCAGCTTCATGATTTTGGCAGAAAAGCAAACTGATCAATGCGGGAAGTTTGCTTGATATGGAAAGACTGATCGATACGGGAAGTCTTTCAGTGATGCTAAAAAAGTGTATAAACTGATTAAAAGACTGATCAAGAAGCCTTGAATATTTCTTTGAGGAACAGCCGTCCTTCAAGGGAGCGGTCTGTATTTTGAATTTTAATGATAGCCATCCTTCGAGGGTATGGTCTATATTTTTAGAATTTTTGATAATAGCCATCCTTCAAGGGCATGATCTATTTTCTTTTTGATTCACTTGATAATGTATGGATAGCTGTCCTTCAAGGGATCAGTCTATCTTTTGGATAGCATCTTTTTTTTTTTTTTTTTTTTTTTTTTTTGAAACTCTTCTTGGAAGAAGCTGAGTTTAGACCTAGATAGATCAGATGGAGGGGAAGAGAACATAGAAGAACATGCACTCATGCCCCGAGTAGATCCGATTAAGATAAGTACTTGGGACGGATGAAGTGGTGATTAAGGTATTCCTACCATGAGGAGGAACATATCCAAAAGAAACGTGCAATGAGTAGAGCCGCGATACTCATATTTAAGGTAAACGAGGCAATAGGTGGAGAACCACACAATTTCGAATCACCACGAAAGTAGATGACTGGTTATTAGGATGGATGAAAGATCTGTGTTGCGACTAGATTTGTGTAAGATAGATTTTAACAGTAGAAGGGCCGTAAATGCAAAGCATTAAGAGGTTCCGCTTCAGGTATACCATCCATGGAAGATAAACGATAAGCCCCAGACCCATATTTATGAGTGATAATGTACGGGCCCATCCAGTTGGGAGCAAACTTACCCCGCTGACTTCTTTCGAGTGTAGTGACATTTTGATTTTCCTTAAGAACAAGGTCACCAATTTTGAAGTCACGGTGTTGCAAGTGCTTGTTATAAGCACGCTTGACACGTTCAAGATAGACCTGATGATGCTCAAGAGCGTTGAGACGCCGCTCATCTAATAATTCAAGTTGTGCTAGACGATTTTGACGATAATCCTCATCGGAGACAAATTCTCTGAGAGAAACACGGAGAGATGGGATTTGGACTTCCAAAGGAAGGACAGCCTCAGACCCATAGACGAGAGAGAAGGGAGTAGCACCAGTAGGGGTACGAATGCTAGTCCGATAAGCCCAGAGAGCAAAAGGGATATGTAAATGCCAATCCCTACCAGCTCGACTAGTTACCTTTGCGAGGATATTACGCAAAGTTTTATTGGATGCTTCGGCCTGACCATTAGCTTGAGGATAGTATGGAGAAGAAAAACTGAGCTTGATGTTGAAAGCGTTGCAGAGATTCTGCAAATCAGCGTTCTTGAAAGACTTACCATTATCTGTGATGAGCTTATGTGGAATGCCAAAGCGACAAATGATGTGTTGATAGACGAAATCAACTATGGGTTTAGCCTTTGTTGAAGAAAGAGGGATAGCTTCTACCCACTTAGTAAAGTACTCAGTGGCAGTAATGATAGAATGATGACGCTGTGAAGAACGGGGATTGATGAGACCAATAAGATCAAGACCCCACTGCGAAAAAGGCCACAAATCCGCCGCAGGTTGCAAAGCTTGACTAGGGATGTGTGTGAGATTGGAATGTTGCTGACACTTGACGCATTTCTTAGTGTATTCACAACAATCTCGATTAAGAGAAGGCCAATAATATCCCAAACGTAAAATGCGCTTGGCTACAGCTAAGCCACTAAAATGTCCACCACAGATACCGTCATGGACCTCCTGGATGGCTTTAGATGATTCACGGGTTTTGAGGCACCGAAGCAAAATACCATCAAAGCCGCGTTTGTAAAGAAGGCCGCCTAGAATAGTATAGCGATTGGCGCGTTGGATAAAAGACCTTCTACCATTGGAAGTCAGATCTGGAGGAAGCACCGAATGAGATAGATAATCAACTATCTGTTGATACCACTCATCCTGAGTATGGGTTGTGACAGCATTGATCGAAGTTAGTTGCTCAAGATGAGATGGTTGATCTAATCGTTGCACAGCCACATAAAGACGCGAGTCTTCGGTAAAAGGCGGGATAAGTGAGGCTAATGAGGCCATTGTATCTGCGAATCGATTTGCAGTGCGAGGAATAGCTTGGATAGTGAACTTATCAAAAGATTGGAGTTGAACGAGAACGATATCACGATATTTTTGAAGGATATCATTTTTGCATTGATAGACGCCCGTGACTTGATTAACGATGAGTTCAGAATCACCGAAGATGTCAATATGACGAGCGCCGAGATTAATGGCATTTTGAAGACCTAAGACAAGAGCTTCGTATTCAGCCATATTATTGGTGCACTCAAAGTTCAACTTGTGTGCGACTGGGATAGGCGTACCCCAAGGAGGAATCATCACAAAACCTGCACCTCCCCCTTGCTGGCATTTGGATCCATCAAAGAAGAGCTTTACTTTAAATGGAGATAGACCAAAATCAATTTGTTGGATATTTTCATCGGGGAATTGAGCAGGGGGGTCTTGAGTGTCCGGAAGAGGAGCATCAGCTAATTGATCTGCAATAACCTGACCCTTGATAGACTTTTGCGGGATAAACTCGAGGTCAAATTCTGTCATGAGCATAAGCCAACGAGTGATACGATCATTGTGATAAGGCTTTGCATGAATCGTCTTAAGTGGATTGACACTTGTGACAATGTAAGTTTTGTGATTAAGGAGGTAATGACGAAGCTTAGAAGTTGCGAAGAAGAGAGCACAACATAGTTTTTCAGCTTCGGAGTAACGTGTCTCATACTCATGGAGGGTACGACTGATGTAATAGACAGCTTGTTCTTTACCACAAGTGTCCCGATGCGAAATCATGGCTCCCAGAGCATGGTCAGTCACAGAGATATAAAGATAGAAAGGCTCCCCCTCGCGTGGAGGTGTAAGCACAGGTGGAGAAAGAAGATAAGCTTTGAGATCATCAAAGGCCTTTTGGCAATGCTCATCCCATTCAAAATGAACATTCTTACGGAGGAGATGGTGAAAAGGTTGACAACGGTCCGACAATTGGGAGATAAAACGATGCACCGATCAAGACGCCCTTGAGACTCATGGAGTTGCTTTAAGTTAGAAGGGGGAGGCATCTCAAGGATAGCTTTTATTTTTGCGGGGTCCACTTCAATACCCCTAATGGAAATGATAAAACCTAAAATTTTACCAGTGAGAACGCCAAACACGCACTTAGATGGATTTAGACGAAGACAAAAGCGGATAAGCCTCTCAAAGAGAGGTGCAAGGATGAAAAGATGATCTTGACGATGTTTGGATTTACCGAGGAGATCGTCAACGTAATCCTCCACAGTTTTGTGTAAGAGATCATGGAAGATGTAGGTCATTGCTCGTTGATAGGTTGCTCCTGCGTTCTTAAGACCAAAAGGCATGACACGATAACAAAAGGTCCCCCAAGGAGTTATGAAAGAAGTCTTATGTTGGTCTTCTGGTGCGATGAGAATTTGATTATATCCAGAGAAACCATCCATAAGAGAAAGCATCTCATGACCCGCAGTTAAATCTACGAGTTGGTCGATATTAGGTAGAGGAAAATCATCTTTTGGACAAGCAAGATTAAGATCCCGAAGTCGGTACAAATTTGAATTTTCCCAGTAGCTTTAGTTACTGGTACTACATTGGACACCCATTGTGGATAATCGATGGGTTGGATGAAGTTAGCCGAGAGCAAGCGCTGTAATTCTTCTTTAACAAGAAGGGCTACTCTAGGGTGCATTTTACGTAATTTTTGCTTAACTGGTTTGATGTTGGGAAGAGTAACGATATTGTGGACCACAATATCGGGATCGAGTCCTGGCATATCCTCGTATGACCAAGCAAAGGCTTGGCGATGTTTGGAAAGAAAAGTGGTAAAATCTCCTAACTCCTGTGGATTAAGGGATTGGCCGACCTTAATGATGCGAGGGTCTTCAGAAGTCCCTATATTAAGGTCGATAGTGGCCTCGTTGAGAAGCGTAGACGAGTCAGAAGGAATAGTCTTGGGAAGATATGAATCCTCTGCCCCCAGATAGGTGAGGACGGAATCGTCATCCACACAGTGGATAGTGTTGATAGTAGGAGAATCGTCTCCAACTATTTCAGGGAAGATTAATGGTATAGAAGCGGACCGATTGTTAGTCTCATAGGCTAACGGCCCTAAGGAAATGGTATTGATCAAAAAAAAAAAAGTTAGACGGGATGGAAATGTCGTCGTCCACATCAAGTGATGTTTCTGACTTAGCGGGAGAAGATGGTTCCTCAGTAGGAAGAGGCTCATCAAGAATAGTGACGGTGGCTTTTGAAAGGGGTTTAAATCCTAAACCAAATTTTTGATGTGGCATGAGAGTGGGAATGGATGTGAGGTCATGTATACCTTGTTCATATTTTCCCAGGCCAAAGCCTTTCCACGCGCATCGATATAGATAAGTTTTTGCAAACGTGGGATTCTGTAGATAATCAAACCCTGTTAAGTAAGGTTTGGTCCTAGGAGGAGAATCTGGGCGATAGTGAGGTGTATCAAGACCACCGTAGATGAAATTAGTCTGTTGATTGGGCAGACCAATGGTGACGATGCAACCAAGACCTGGTTGATATTCAGGTTGTTTTTCTGGTCTACCATACTCATTAGGTTTGAGATGGGCATCAAAAGAAAAGAGAGGAAGCTCTCCTAGTGAGAAACGCTGCAATGTCTCTTCTAGATTTTGTAAATCCGGTAGTTTGGTTACAGGTATGGAAGAAGATGAGGCCCCGTCAGGAGAACATGCATTTTCTTTTAAAGGGGCAGATCTTGTGGTCATGTCGCATTGTGCGGAAGGAAAAGGATCTCCTGGATGAGTATATATTTTGCCCTCATATTGATATTTTAAGCATCGATGGAGGGTGGATGGGACACAATGCATTGCGCGAATCCAGGAGCGTCCGAGGATCATATTATAGTGGAATTTTCCTTCGACAATGTAGAAGAGTTCATGAAGCAGCTTCTTACCTACTCGAATGGGTAAGACCACAGTTCCTAAAGTAACTGCTAGCTGATCGTTAAATGATCGAAGGGCGAAAGGCGGGGGTGACACTACATTCTTTGGTAACTTAAGTTGCTCAAACGTGTGCGAGGAGATGACGTTGAGTGCAGCTCCACTATCGATCATAACACGTTTTAAGGTAGTGTTATTGATTTGGACTGTGATAAAGAGGGGAGCCTCCAAATCCTCTGAAGAAAGAGGAGGAATTTCTGAATCTTCAAAAGAAATGGCGGTTGATGGTCCATTCAATCCAACAACCAACTCGAAGGGCTGGGGCTCATCGGAATTCACTGCGATGCGACGCAGATTATCGATTAGAGCCTGGCGATGTTGTGGAGAGGATTGGATGAGGTCAAAAAGAGACATTTTGACCGGAGCCTGGGTGAGTTGTTTCATAACACTCTCCTCAACAGACACGGGAACTTGAGCCCGAGGTGCAGCACGAATAGAGACCCTGGGTCGTGGGGCTGATGAGGAAGGAGAAACACCTTCAGGGGCTGCAGAAATGACAACCCGTGGTCGAGATGCTGAAGATGAAGATGGGTTATCATAGTGTTGGGTTCTAGTGGCGATATGGATTGTGTCAATTTGAGAAGGTGGAAGATCAAGTGGAGTGGAACCACTAGAGGTCTGAGTGGATCGTTGGGGCTCAGATGGGGCTAAGGTGACAGGAGGTACTTGTTCCTCCTCCTCCAGCAAAAGATCACTTTCTTCCAAAAGGTTGTTCACAACAGCTTGAAGAGCTTTACATCCCTCAGTATCATGACCCGGGGTACGGTGGTAAGCACAAATCAAATCAGAGTTAAACCAGGTAGGTTTCACTCCTTTAGGGTTATAAGGTTTAATCGGAGGAAGGGTTATGGATGAAGATTGGATAAGTTGATGAAGGATTTCGGTGTAGAATCCGGTAGACGAAGATGAGGACAGAGATGATGAAGGTGGTTCTTTTACATTAACCGACTGCCGAGGTAAAAGAACTTGCATGTTAGGTTTAATAGTCTTTTTAGGGATCCTCTTATTTGTTTGGACATTTGGAGGAGCAGTCTTGGGCACTTGAGATGGGAGTAAGTGAGACATGATTGACTTTGGTGGAGGAGGAGCCCCTAAAATAGATTTTGAAGATGATGGAGATGTGACAAATTTTGCGGTCTTTGGAGACAAAGGGGGTTGCTTGGTCGAATTTACTGATGATTTAGATAATGTCGATTTAGATGAGGAAGAAGCTCCCAAAGTAGGTGTAATCGGAGGAACATAGAGTGCCTTGGTTTTTGGTAATGAAGATGATGATCCTGATAGAAGAGGTGACGTCTTTTTAGTAGGTAAGTCTACTTTTCGGGGTATTGGTGAAGAATGTGTTGTAGAAGAAGATGATGGCTTTGATAAGTGTGTAGAAGAAGACGCCTTCTCAGCGGGCAAATCCAATCGTTTATGAGGCGTAGAGAGAGATTTTTGTGGAAGAGCACCAAGAGTCTTGATGGTCCGAAATATGGGCTTTCCTTTTTCAGGGATGGTGACAACTTCAACGGCATAAGGTGATTGTAACCTTTTCGGGGGGAGCAAATGGGGAGATACTGATGGTGTAATGTTAGATTTTGGTTGTCTCGGTTTAGGTTCCGGAACCGAGCGTATAGGTGTTGGTACTACTTCTTTTGATTTTTCTTTAATAGGCAAAGTAACATTAGTGATGGAAGAAGGGGGTGATGAAGAAGCAGTTCCTTGCGAAGGGACTACTTCTGATGCAGTAATCATGGGTGAAACTACTGTAGGAAAAGAGATAGGAAGGGTCAAAATCGAAGACGCTTCCGTCGAAGTCGGCACAATTATAGGTACGTTCACCAAGGGCATAGTTGCAGCGGGAATGGGAGCAACAGAAGTAGATGTGTCTGCAGTGGAAACTCGAAGGGATGTAATTGCCTCGAGTATTGAAAGAATGTCTGACGATGAGACAGATGAGGATGACACTGTCTCGGGTATGGATGGAAGGTCAGACAAAGGAGCGGAGAGAGATGACTCCGTGCTTAGTAATGTAGGAATATTCAAAGACGGGCTATCTGAAGATGGTGGAGTTCCAGTGATTGATGAAGTGGAAGGAGGTTCTGATTCGATTGATGTGTTCGCAGATGGCTTGGTTTCAGAAGAAGATTCTTCAGTAGAGATGAAGTTGATAGTGTGGGTGTTTGGTTTTTGAGACTCTGAAGCATTATGGTTCGGGGCATGATTGGGAAAAGGTTGTTTAAAAACATCGAGTGCCTGATTTGGGGGAGCATTTGGGTTATCCAGAATGAGCTCGCCTTTATCAATGAATTTCTGGACAAGATTTTTGAAAGTCTGACATCGTTCAATGTCATGACCTTTGGTTCTATGATAAGGACAGAAATCATTTTCCCTATACCAGAATGGGCGTTCTCGGCTTTCATCAATATTCCTAATGGGGGGAAGTTCGATCATGCGAACTTCCAACATTTTTTCTAAGATAGAGGCATATGATTCCCCCAATGGAGCGAAGGATCGAGATGATGAAGTCCCTTTTCGAGAAGATGAGGAGTCTCTTCGTGGTGTTTGATTAGGAGTGTTATCGGCTCGTGATGCTTTTAATACGATAGCGTTGGTGGATCCTTGATTTTTGTCTTTAGAAGGGGAAGAATTTGGTTTGGTAAACCGAGAAAAATCTGGTTTAGATTTAGAGCGAAGTTTTAGCTTCCCTTGCTCAATGGCGCGAGATTCAAGTTTGCGTGCCATCGTGAAGGCTTCTTCAAAGGTATGAAAAGTTTGGATCCTTAAAGTGGAAGAAATGTGATTAGCACAAGATCGAGTAAACAACTCGATTTGTTGGGATTGAGGAAGGGAGAAAGACAATTGGTTGATTATCCCTCTCCAACGAGCGACAAAGTCTCAGAATAGACTCATCATCGAATTGGCGAATGTTATAAAGATCTGTGATCGAGATCTTATGTGCGATATTTATTGAAAAGTTTTCAACAAACATCTGGGCCAATTGAGAGAAAGAAAACAAGGAATGTTGAGGAATGTTATTGTACCAGTCTAAAGCAGGACCTGCTAGAGACATAGGAAAGGTACGGAGCATAAGCTCCTGATCCTGGACTATGAGGTAGCAAGCATGTTTGAATGCTCGCAAATGTTGTTGAGGGTCTTCCCGACTATGAAATTTTGAAAATTTAGGAAGTTCCCATTGGGGAGGATAAGGCTTGAAAGCCACTGAGGGGTGAATGGGTTCATTACACACTTCTTCAAAGGAGTATGAAGGACGAACCCCTTTTGTGGAGGCTTCCAAGTCTGTGATTTTCTTGAAGAGAATTTGAACCACGTCAGATTGAGGAGGAGGCACATTGGTATGTCCTACATAAGAAGCAAATGGTGGATGTTGTTGAGGTGTCAACGGGGGATTCATCTGTTGATGGATAGGATGATAAGAGGAATAACCAGGTGTTCTGGGTGACACCGGGTGGGGTATTTGCTGTGAAGTAGCTTGCGTATAGGCAGGCTGTGGGATAATAAGTGATTGAGAAAATGAAGGTTGGATGACGGATGGAGCCTGTGATTGGTGGACTCCTATGTTTGTTGATTGGATCGGGACAGATTGAGGAACATGAGTGCCGACTTGATTGGACATATTGGGGAACAAGACCTGAAAGGGGCCTTCTACTGCCGGATTAGGTATTAAGGGTGCCGATGTTAGAGGATGGGTGAAGGTCACAGTTGCTGGAACATTGGAAGAAAGACCCCCTAGAGGACGAGAAGTAGGAGCCAACTGACTATTCGGAGGGGGTTGGCTCATGAAGAGGTACTGACCTTGGGACATGATGGAGGGCATAGATGAATTAACAAAGAATATGCAGTGTGTGTAGACACATTCATTATAAATGCCGTAAGGTAAGGCCTCTCAGAAGTAGGTTGTGGAATATTCGAGGTAACTGCGGTGTTAGGAATAGGTAAGACTATTTGAGAACTAGTCGATATGGTAGGTGGAAGAGAAAAGGGAGGCATAGGGGCCTCGCCCTTCTCCGTGACTCGAGGCAAGAGAGATGATGCAAACTACTCTACAAAGGCCTGGGGTGATCCACGAGGATAATCGTACACTTGTTGGATTGGTGGTCCTTGATCAGATATTTGAATAGACTTGTGTACTAGGTAGTCCATGAGGGCTATCGGATTGCGGTCGAGGAATGCCTGGAATTCAGGATCCCCGCGGGGAACATACTCCGAGCCAGATGATATTTTCAAGGACTAGGGGAAGCTGGACGTGATGGGATTACTTTGGCTTGATAGAAAGGATTATATGACCAAGATGGGGAACCAACTAACAGCGGTCCCGAGGAAGATTGGGGGGGTGCCGAAACCTCCACACTAGTGGTGATCTCGGAGGAAGAAGGAACCAGTTGAGCCATTCTTCTAGATTGTGACCGAGTGATAACCGTCATAAACACGCAGAAAAGAAGATTGACCTAACTAATGCATAGACAATTCAAGCAGCGCAAGTGATTATCTCCTTTAAATTTTGATGCTTTTAAGAAAAGAAAATGTTAGGGAAGGCTTTTTAGAACAGGAACTACTCAGATAGCCAAACTAATGATGGTTTGGGTAATGTTTGGTGAGGAGTCCCAAAGGCACTTCAGTAAAAGACCGGTACGTGGCTTGATATAGGGGCCTACCCCCGCACTTCACACACCGCTACGATAAGGGAGTCGGGTGCTTTGCCAATATATACCAAAATCTTTCGTGAATTTATAGTGCGGCCCGAGTACCGCGTAGGCTTTTCCTCTTGGATATCACTTCCAAGTAGGCGAGGCCAGGGAAGGAATTTTTGTTTAAATGCTTTATACCTAGTGATTTTGGCTTTGTGTGCAAGGGTGAAAAATAAAAATCAAATAGTGTCACTACCGATTTTGATCAATTTTCCAGCCTAATTAAAACTAGATGAAAAACATGCAGCAATGACAAAGGAAAAGTTCTTTTTAAGCACTTAAAAATGAAGTGTTTGATTTCGATGAAGACAAGTCAAACAGATTCTTTCCCAAATGTGATTAAGTTCTTTTTAAGCACCAAAAATTGAAGTGTTTGGATGTGATATGCAACCGACAAAGAAATCCTAAAAAGGAGAAAACACCGTAAAAGAGGAATACCTGTAGATTTAGCTCTCCAAGGTGTGTGGACTTCAAAAAGCGCGTTGTTGAGCTCTTCCCCTCGAACAATCCCACGAACAAGCAAAGTGCTCCGCAAGAAGAGGTTAAGCAAACACCGAACAAAAATCCAGAAAGATATATCCGGATAATGGTGAAACGAAAAATTTCTATTCTAAGAAAATAGAAAAATTTCAGAATAACGATTCCGCATAAAAAGCAAGATTGGAATGATGAAAAGAGATGCTCAAGCAGAACTGATAGAAATCAGTGAAGAAAAAGAACAAAGCTCAAAACTAAAAAAGAAATGAACTTACCAATAAGGGACTTTGGTTCAAGTCCCACCGGGCGTGCCAGAATGTAGATCAAGGATTTCGCGCTTGTTACCTGTCCAAGTTAATGCACCAAACTAAACACAAAAACCCTGAAAAACTCCAATAAAATCGATACCTGATGGATAAGATCCGAAGATGTAGACGAATGAGGAAGCCGATGTAGATAAGACGGGCGCACACGAGCAATTCGCACAATAGATCCGAGTAACCTGCAAGACACCGATGCTTGACAGAAAAAGACGGCGTTAAGAGATATTTAGGTGGACTGCCCGAGAAGCGGGTCCGGGAAGCGATAAGCTTCCTCGGCGGATGTCAGTCCACGCTTTTCAATTAAGAAAAGAAGCATACATGATAAAAGATGTAAGTAAAAAGCTATATTTTCTCGATCAGTAATAAGACAGAAATCTAAACAATGCAGAAAAAGTACATAAAACAGGAACTATGAAATAATGTTGGATTTGTGTTACCTGTGTCCTTTACCCGTCTCGCAGGAAATCGGCGCGATCGGGTAGAATCGGCGCCAATCGATGTGGTCGGCGTCGATTGAGATGAATCGGCGTCGATTGGGTGAGATCGGCGTCGACTAAAGGCAGATCGATCAATCAGGGACGTGTGATAAGATTCGGGAATTAGAAGGTGAATGTGGTCTCCACTGGATGTGCCGGTTGGCGAGATATCGAACAGAGTCACCAGATGATAGATGGTTGTGTGCGATGTTGACGTGATGTGGGCAGAGTAACGGTGCTCCTCTCAGGGATTGATTCGGACAGGATCTGCCCTTACTTGACACCCTTGATGCTAAAAGATCTCTCTTTCTTACAGCCTGTGTCTCTCTCGCTCTCTGTTCATGCGTAAGTGCTTCCTTTTTTCATCTGTTCACTTTTTCGCTCTCTCTTCGGTCCTTAGAACTGAGTTCTGGACTTGCTTTTATAATCGGCGCCGCTCCTAGAAAATCGGCGCCGACCATATGGGTCGGCGCCGATCGCGGAATAGACTCCCGAGATGGCCAAAATGAGCGATTTCAAGAAAGATAAGACTTACCCTGAATACGGGAAATATCCCGCTTAGGAAGAGGAAAACTAGATGTGATACATAGATAGAATAAATTTGGGGTAGATAAGTGATTAAGATGCATGGGAAGAAGCGTAATTAAATATTTAATATTTAATCACTCATGGGTAAGATATGATGGGGTGAATTAAATTTAGAGTAAGTGATTAAATCACAAATTGGATAATATCCCAAGGGGATAGTTGGTGACGTAAACGTGCCCCAGGTTACCTAAGCAAGTAAATGGATGAGAGGGACACTAAATTGAGTAACCAATTTTAAGTGTCTACAAGTTCTATTTGAATGTTTTCAAATGCAGCTTGTAAATCATTGTCTTATGTTTAATCAGTATTTTAATTTGAATATTCATGTTGAAAGAATATTTTTTTGTTGTGGAAGCATGTTGTTGCCATGGGTTGATATGCATTTCTTATTGCATTGTGGTTAGGGCTTAGGGGCCAATGATAAATGATGGCTTCTCCTTTCATTGGATGTCTTGGTTGGGTGGAGAGCGTTGCCTTTCCCCACTTTTGTTGTGATCAAATTGAAAGAAAAGGGAACTTACATGTTGTTGTTTTGGAGCAGAGAGAAAATTTAGTTTGACAATCCCTTGTGAAATATATTTTATTGTAACCTTTCCCACTTTGAAGTGGATGAAATTGTAATATTTTTGTGAAGGAAATATGTTTGTATTTGGATATGAAAGCTGTAATTTGAATTGTGAAAGAGACATACTTTGTTTATGGATTTTGAAAGAAAGACATGAAAGTTGTAAATTTGAAATGTGACAAAATTATAGACTCTATTTTCCTTGAAAGAATGTGAAATAAAATGCAACACTTTGTTGTGTAATCAATAAATTATTTTGGAAGGAAATAAAGAAAGGAGTTGTAAAAAAATTGTCTCTGGAAATCTATTAATGAATGAAATGTTCTTTCCAAACTGTATTGTTAAGTTAAATCTGATTGTATCAATGTTTTGGAATCTCTAGGATGAAAGGAAGAAACGTATGTGAGAGTAATACACATCTTCTGTCTCTTTTGGAAATGTATAAAAATAATTGAATTCAGTATTGAATTTTGATTTAGAATGTTTTGATTAAAACAATCGAATGTATTAGACTAGATGAGAAATGAATTTCCATACTTGAATGATGAATTTGATAAATAGATCCCTCAAGATTTGATCCCTATCATTGTAAATTTAAAACTGGAAAATAATTTAATTAAAATGCGCAGTTTTAACCTATAATTAATAATCAACATTGAAATATTGAAATCTAGCATGCTATAATATCAATGAACTCACTTTGACAAAAAATACTTAAGGAAATCATTTAAAACACTGCAAAATCGGGCCCAAACCGTTCATAGGCATTTTGAAATCCTTGGTTTCTATCAATTGTTGGAAAAATCCCAATTGGAAATCAATTAAGAAAATTTACCTTCCTAAAAATCCTAAATCCTTCCTAGAATAGTCCTCCATGTCCTGGGGGGCATGTTGAGTGAAGGAGAAGATCAAATTGAACCAATTATATAAGTTAAAAATTACCAGTTTTCTTTTTAAAATCCTACAAAACATTTTCTTAAAATTGACCACTCAAACTTTATCAAAATCTAAAATTTATGAATCCTATACAAAGAGGGCATTGATAGCTTTCCATAAAGTCCTTGTTTTCCCAAAACTAAGCTTCCTAGCAAAAGGTATAGCCCTCGAAGTTTTCCTTTTCTTGCGGGAAAATTTGGGAAAAAAATTTCTAACAAGCCCGCACTGAAAATTTCCCTTAGAAAACTTAGAAAAAAATTTGAAATTTTTTGGGGAATTTTTTTGAAATTTCCTCCAGATCCCATGTAGCCAATCATAGGCTTCCACGTGGCATAGTGGAGGGGAAGAACCCTCGCAAGCTTTATCATGTTTTTTTCAAATTTTGTTGTGGAATATTTTTTATCTTCCTTCCGCGGCCTCGCACTCCCACCCCTTCCTTAGAAAAATATGATCTCAAGGACACGTGATCCGTGTGAAAAACTTACTCCTTTCACCCTCCCCTTAGCAAAATTTCCTAAATGCCTCTTCCATGCCGCCCTTCCCTCATCCTCTCCCCACCTTGGCTTAGAGCCCGACACATGTCCTTGGAGGACCCGCAGAGGTGCACGATAAATGTGGACCTTGCACCCATGTGGGAAAATTTTCTAAACACCACCCCGCGACCCACCAACCTAAAAATGGACTTTCTTCCCCACTCGACACGTGTCCCTTTTGGGAAATTTTTCACCCTAGGGCCTGTCGGCCCATAGCTAGAGTTTTATAAGGAGTTAGGAGGAATTCTTTATATCATCGGAAAGGTGAGAAAATTTCCTATCCAATGGGAATGATTTAGGAAAATTTTGAATGTGTTAAGTGTGAGAAAAATAAAGTTGAAACTCTGATCCTGTTAGAGAGTGGGTATGGTGTTAATTTACCCCCGAACCTAATCAAACTTCTAACCCTAAAATTCAGACCTTGTGACCTCTCGATAATTGATAATAAAAGAACAATATGTTCTAGTGTAATTTAGATTTGTTCTGAACCCGTTAATGATAGATGTTGTCTTGCAACTGGTTGTTGGTTCCTTTAAACAAAAAAAGTTATTCCATAATTTTCCCGACTAATCCTAGGTTGTTTCGAGTCTCAAGTGGGTTGTTTTAGTGGGCATCACAGACTAGATTTGCTTAAGAATGAATTTTATAGGGGAATGTATAATAACACATGGAGTTATCAATCACCTAGTAAATATTTCTTGTTTAGTTCTGGATGGGAGTCAACTGGCCTATGGCTTAGTGACCTTCCATTCATTGATAATTTATGCTATGATAAACCCATGGATGCTTTCAAAAGAACCTTCAAAAGGATAGGGGTAGTCATCAAGCCTAGTGAAGGGTGTGATGTGATTTCCAAATAACTTGAAATTCCTACAGATTTAAAGGTAATAACACGAATTGGATAGGATTAGACAATCAAGAATCATTGAGTGTTTGAATCAGAATGTCATTACATCTAGAGACATTATCAATCATTAGAGTAATGTATATGCAAAGACATTCTCAAAATATCAACAGATGAAAGGCATCAAATTGTGACGACTCTTGGGTGTTTTAACAAGGGAGAAGACTAAGAAGCATAGAATAATGTAGTAAGTGCATGATAAGATAGGAACCAATACAAAGAGACCATGAGCAAGAAGAAGCGCAAGTAAGGTAAATACACATATACACATTGATAAATTGAATGAATAATTACTTAGATTAGGTAACTCTTTATATACATACATTATATAAATATTGATTTCCAAAGTTTGATGCATATTATACATTGAAAATGATAGTACATGTACATCACCAATAAATGAAAAAATAATCCATAATGTCTTAAATATTGTCAAGTGTACATCATATTAGTTTCATGCAAAAATAATCTTAGAAATTTAAGGTCTCATACAAAATTATCAAGTTCCAAATAGTTTTTTAATGTGCATAATAAATACAAAAATGCTCAAATAGGTCATATAACATCAAGTTCAAATGTCATATAGGCGTACATATAATGCCATGCACATAGGATTAAAAAAACAATGTCATGTAAGACATATATATTTCCTACTCATCAAAATCTATCCCTCTCTTAGCCTTGCTCAAGAAGTCCCTCCCTTAGATGAAGATGAAGATCTATGAGATGACTTTGGATTGTACGCCCATGCTTCGAGTTTCCTTCTTCTACCGAATACTCGCATGTAGATGAGCCTATAAATGAATGCAATCAATATTTTTTTGTCAAAACTTAATTTATATATGTTTTCAACATGTATGTAAGACCATGCTAGAATGAAAGTATTTACATAAATACACAAACTTACCACAAGTTTTTGATCAAGCCGAATTTGCATCTCATTCTCATATGAGTCATCGGGATCTCTTGTAGACGAACAGGGGTACAAAGACAATGAGATGGAGGATTCCATGCCCTCAAAGTCAAAATGGAGGGGGTTAAAGTTCCCTACATACACATAAGAACAAAAAATCTAACATCAAAATTAGAAAAAATAGAACTAAGTACATGTATGTACATAATGACAATATTTTAACTAATTTTATCAATATAGAACTATTGTTTTTACCCCGCCACGCCTATGAATCAAATGAACATGGCTACTACCTATCACAGTAACTCCTGTATATATACACAATGAAGGACATTATTAACATTATTTAATAATTCTATAATGAAATATATAACCAACATGTAATTTAACATAATATTAATTACACGATAAATTTAACAAAAATACGTGTTGTTTGAATACATCATTGAGTTGCGCAGATGAAATCGCAACAGAAAACATTTATCTACTTGTCGTAGAGATGGTGGGGTGTCTAGCTGAAGTCAACATCTTTATCAAACATGTATATCACATGAGTTAGATGGACATACAAGAACATACATATATTTGACTTCAAAACTAATATATATATATACATGTGTATATATATATATATATATATATATATGTGAAAATTTTACATAATTAACATTCTAAATTACCTTTGTGAATGTATGTGTATGCATGGTGCTCATTTCCTATGGTCGGGATGAAGATGCGCCTCCCGCGTGCTATAATATCAATGCATATACATGTACAAATACAATTATTTCAAAAATTTAACATATATAAGTAAATCAAGTACTCCAAACTTTTTATAACACACATAACAAATTTACCTATGAAGGTGAAGCAAATGATGAATGTAATCCAAATGTCTCACTCAAAAGGACATCTGACATAGTGACATTATCGTGTGCACCTCTAGTACCAGGTGCACCAAAATCTGTATGTATGAAAGTATCATCCTCCTTGTGCCCCAAACATATGATACCACATGATGAGCAAAGATGTGACCTCATGATAGTACTCCCTAAGGGAATACTCTATGTACCTCCATGAGCATCTGGCTCAGAAATCTCCCTTGTATGTCGAACAAGGGTCATAGATAGCCCCAGAAGCACATGGAGTGTATCAATATTTACTTTCTCCTTCACCGCTTGAGGGAAAATATTAGGGTGAGGGGGATTCTATGTGGGGAATCTACCCTGCAAATAGGTGCACATTGTGCACCCGGTCGATCCTGCAGATCCTTTTCCTCGCACTGAAATCTTAGAAATCAAAATAATTTGGGATCTCGTTGAGGATAAACTTGAAATAAAATTTCCTTAGAAAGTATAGTGGCACCTCGTTGTTATTACAAGTTGGAAAATCAAACACCATACACCATCAGTTCTAAAAATTATTTTTGATCAAATTATTATTACACTAATGGATTGGAAACTATTTACATGAAAATGGAACAGAAAAATTAGTGCGGGGGTCCGTGAATAAGGTGCATATGAGGTATTTTGAAACTTTTTTTTTTTACATCCACATATGACAATTTGTTGGAATAATAAACCCTACAACCCTCTTTGTAAGTTTTCCAATGATCAATTTTCCCCATTTTTGCATCAACTTGAACAAGTAATGCCTCCAATGTGTTTGCAAGAGAGGCATGGTGGGGGTTTGTAGATTGTGAATCCCTCATTTTTTGATTAAATCCTCAATTTCAATTTTGTTTTCAACTATGTGGGTTGCTAAATCTTATTGAATACCCAGGGATGTTGATCAATCATGGGAGTGTCGGGAGGGATGATAGAATAAGTAAGGTTTGGTTGTGGTTGATTCCCTCAACCTCTAACTGTAACAATAAAAAATATATATTCAATTCAAATTTTAATATATAATTATCATATTTCAATGCAATTTTGAGAAAATAATTGTGCTTACCTCTTCTCCGTGGTGCCATCATCGATTCAAATCTTCCCGCAATCCAAAAATGATCCTTTAAGCTTGAGATCTATCTAAATAAAAAAATGTGAGGGTATGGTTAAGTTCTGAAACTTGTGTTTGATGGAGATAAAATGATAGAGGCTCGGGCCTCTTTTTTTCTCAGATAAAGGTATAATGCGTACACGTTATGTAACGTGTATGCATTATAACACATACGTCTTATGCCTTGGTAAATCCCAAACTTGAAAATTTAAAACATGATCATGTTATAATAGAACGCGTACGCATTTTAATTTTTTTGGGTTTTTGTCCACTTTTGGTCCCCCAACTTCGCACTTACCCAAAGAAGGTATGTTTTGTTTGTTGATAGTTGAAGGACATCATGGTGGTTTGTTGTTGTGTAAGAATCTATGTAAGTGGATCATTCATGGTTTTATCTTGTATCATTCAATAGGGTATGTGTTTAAGGCAAGTCTGAAGATATTGAAGTAATTTTTTCCAAGGAAGTGATTATAATCTATGTTATAGTTCAAGAAGGTGTGCCAATTCTTATAGATCTTCAAATAAGAGATGAATTATTTTCTCAAGGGGAGTTTTCTTGAATCAAAGTCATTATTAAAAATCATGAAATTTATGGATTTGAGATTTATCAATAATGTTCTTAAGGTTGTTGATCCATCAAAGGTATGATTGTGTCCTACATTTCTCTATATCATTCATATAAAAACATTTTTTTGAGGATGAATTCAAATGAAGCTTGAAAAATACTTGGGCCTAGACTATAAAATTGTATTAAGACCTCATCCTAATCTATGATGTTAATGTTGCACTAGAAGTTTTGTTAGGACCTAATTTTTCTTGTATTAGTCTAGAAGGTATGTATACTTATGTCCATAAAGTCTTAAGAAGGTATTATAGTACAAATATGTAGTATATAATAGTTGGATACATCATCCAAGATGGTTTTACATTCTATAATAGGTGACATCATGTATGAAAGTTTCTTGCATTTATAACAACTCTTATCGTAATGGTCCAAGTTGCATGAAGGAAGTGAAATGAAGCTTTATAAGAGTCTCGTAGGTATGAATACCCTATAAGGGAAGATTTTATCCTAAAAAATGTTGTCTACTTATGAAAATTACTCGTAATAATCATTGAATATGTTTTTGAGATCAATACATTTAAGATAAATTATTTAAAGACATGTTTTAGTTGCATTAAACCATTTTGTATACTTAAAGGACTTTGTGAGTAATATAAGAAGACTACATGAGTTATGGTGCATGAAGAAGCTTTGTGTACCCTACAGGAGGTGCTAATGTTGAATACCTTTGAATATTTATCTTTGAGTATTAAATGTATACTAAGAAATAAAAGGTATGCCTATTATCCAAGTGATGATAAGTCTTATGAAGTCATGTTAGTGCTTCAATTCATATTAACGATTTGCTTTTGGAATCACAATGTTGAGTGGAGTCCCCGATGATATTTGGGGTATAGAAAAGGAAAGAAATCAGGTCATTTCACAAATTTGAACATAAATGATTCAACACATATCACCACTATGGTGCTTTTTACCTCCCTTTTTACCTCCCTATAGATGATCAAATCAAAGATTGATAGGGCTTCAAAGAAATAATACCTCCGGGGCAGGTTGATGAGTTCGAGTTATTGTTTTGTTTCTAAAAGTATGTTTTTTTATGTTGTTTAGTTGCGTTATATCCATGTATTAATTTTTATTAGTAGCTTCTCTTTTTACTAATGTTGGGCTTATTATAATATCTGGATTCAAATCATTTTTTGTTTTTGTTTCATGTTGATTTGGTTGTTGAGCCTCTTTTGTAATAGGGTGTTGGAACATAATAATTAAGTGGTTTGGCTAACCCTTAATGTATATGGGTCCATCACTAATATATAGGTTAATATTAAATAATATGAAATATTTCTATTTCTATTATTAAAAATGCTAACCTAGGTATATACTTTAGGTTAAATATTTAATATCATGAAATGATTATATTTCTAATATTAAATATTATAAACATAGTATATGTTTCAACCATTTTAGGCTGAAAAGGTGGGTCGAGAGACATACCCGATCACCTTATATAAAAAGTAATTTGAGTCCTCATTTGATATATTCGAGAAATATATCAAAGGTGTGTAAATCAAGTGATTTTGTTTTACCCTTGGTAAATAGGGTTTCAAAGGAGGAGGTGATATTACTAGATGTAAAATAAGTTCTCTAAAGTAAAAGGTTATTTTCAAAGTGGTTTTTACCCTATTAAGGTTTTCTACTATAAATATTGTGTCACCTATGTTATTTATTTCATGTAAGTATTTCTTTATTTACTTATGTTATGATGTAATCTTTATTTAAATATTTATTGTAACATTATATAATATGTAAGTTGATTAAATCCATATTTATTAGAAATCATTACCTCAAATTCTAATATGGTAATAGAGTGAAGTAAATTAAATAAATTAAGATCAAATGTTGTGTATTTTATTTGTTTAATTTGTATAGGTTTTTTCAACCAACCTAAAATGTTATTTACAAGTATCCGGTCCCCTTCTTTTTTCTCCAATTTATTTTGGCATTACATTTGTGCAATTAAACTCTCAGTAAAAATTTTAGGGTTTTTCAATTTTAAATCCCTAATTTTTTTTTTTTTTGGGGGAAGATGTAATATGATATGATTCTTACTTTCATTTACATTTTGTAAATTATATGGAATTAATGTTTGTTTGGAGATTGATGTGTGCACAGTGAAAGGGGCTTCAAATATTTACCTGCGTGAAAATCACATACAGAAAAAGAAAGGATTTATTACTATATGAAATAATTTTCATGTTTTCTATAATTTCAAATGTTTGCAAGTTAAATATTTTAGAAGGTAAATTCATACTGTGTTATTTGGTCCCCTCTAAAAGGATTCAATTTGAAAAACTATAGTTTATAGTTAATCTATACTAGATATCCTATATAATTTGAAAACTATATTATTATTTTTAAATAAAAATATATATAATATAGAATAAGGTTTATATAATAATTTATATAAACATCATATTAAAATTTATATAATTTTGGAAAAAAAAAAAAACTATATATTAAAAGTATTTAACTTGATTAAAATTACATGGGATTGAGGAAGAGTCAATAGACCATATTCTAAGTCTAAGTTTAAATCATATTTAACTTATAAATCTAGGCATATATAATTTTTTTAAAAAGAAACAAACCTAAGTTTAAATCATATTTTATATATATGGTTAGTTTAAACCACTTAAAATATAAATTTTATTATATTTCGTTTATATATGTTTTAAAAAAAACTTAAGTGCTTACTTTTTTTTTTTTTGGAAAGAGGGCCTGTGTTTATTGTTTGGCCATGAATGGATTACTTTTTAAATCTTAATACTTATTAAATAAAACCTAACATGTGTCCCTAACCATTTATATTATCCATGTAAGGGGGTGACCCCATTCATTTATATCTTATAGTTTATAAAAACTATATAAATGAACCTATTTAAAGTTTTTCTTTTATATAAGAGTGGGAGTGGAGAATAAAATGAGATAATATCTCATGTATAAATGTGGAACTCTCAACTATAAATGGAGAATTAAAAAAAGGATAATTTATTGGTGGCTTGCATGAAGTGTGGTAAATATATATTAAAATATTTGTAGTTATAGCCACATAAAAGTTTTAAAGTTTTTAGCTTGTAAGAATTCTATAAAATATTTGCAATATTTCTATAGTTTTGAATGTGTGCAGGGTAAAATTAAGAGTAAATAAAGGGAGGAGGCAAGGTTCATGAAAATAGGGATTTGAATTTATTTCATTGGTCGGGTGAAATTACTTGTCCTCTTTGTAAAATATGTAGGTTAATCTATACTCTCATAAATCTACTTGCACCTAGTAAAATTCTTTTAACTTGGTCTATGTCCTTTAAACCCCTTTAATAAGGGTTATGTGTTTTTTATATAAAAATACTATAGTTTATAATTTTTATGAACTATATGTTATTTTTTATTTACATTTTAGAAACTATATACCTTTTTTTTAAAGTGTATATATTTTTACATTACAAATTATAATAGGTTATTATAATGTGTTAAAATATAAGCTCCTAATATTATACGTAAGATGAAATCCTATAATTTCACATTCGAAATACACAAAGAGTTTTGGATTCATTGAATTTGACGGTCAAATGATCGTCATAGTAGACCAAACATAAGACAATATGATGGTCATTTAGACTTAAAATTTAAGCTTGTAGGTTCTAGGAAAATTTCATTGTTTTAAAATTGACGGTCAAATGACCGTCACGATAGACCAAAAAATAAGTCATTATGACGGTCATGTAGACGCAAAGTTAAGCTAGACAGATTTTTTCTCTACAATAATTTTTTCTAAAATTTGAAGTTGTTATACATTCTTAGGGGTCTCTTCTTCACTTCTATATGGTAAGAAATATTTTTATATAGATCTGGGGTATAATGTACAACCCTTTATATTGAAGGTTATTATTTTGATCATGGGAGATTGATTAGTATGCATTGAATGACAGAGTTAGTTATGATCAAATAATTTCTTTACATCTATACAATTTAGATTTGATTCTATTAAAAGTGTTGTTTTTATTATCGATAAATATGTATCTAACTCTGTGGTACATTGTAAATTATAATGGAGTGTGTTTTACAAGTTTAGGAAAAAATGGTGTCCAACTATTTCTATCTTGACAAAACTTAGATCCTAAATGAAACCAACTACAACATTTGGGTCAAAATAGAATTTATGGCGAGGAAACTCTAGATGATTGTTTCTAGATCTGAGGTTGCTCCCACCGATTGTTAAGCAACTGCAGATAACATGAATACATTCTTACAATGAATACATGAGACTCTTTCTATGATTCTACACAATGTGAACAATGATTACCTTCTACACATTAATAATATTAAACATCCGAAAGAGGTATGGACATAACTAGAATCCATGCATGAAGGATACTTGGTATATCAAGGATAGTAATGAGAGTAAAATAGCTGAAGGAATTCAAATAAAATTTATGTATATTTTTTATGATTTCTCTTCTACATCTTGTTTTATATCTCAAATTTTGAATAATTCAAAACTATGGCATGAAAGGTTAGGACATGTTAATTATCGAAGCTTATATGAAATGTCTAGATATAATCTAGTAAAAGGTTTACATGTGTTGTCTTCTTCTCTTGAAGTTACTTCATTAAATATTTCTAAATGATGGTTTTGATTCTGATTTTGTAAATGGTCATAATGATGTTTTGATGCTATAGATGTTTCTGAAACTCTTATCTTCCTAGATAATAAATTAAATTGGGCTCAATCTATGTTAGAAAGTTCAAATCCTATTAACCTTAGGAAAATGACCAAAAGTCATCATATGTACCATGCATTAATTACCTTATATGAACCTAAGCCGCAAAGTATTATAGGGTCTAGGTGGATATAAAAAATAAAATTTAATGTTGATGGTAGTATTAACAAACATAAAGATAGACTTGTTTCTAGAGGTTTCACTCAGAAAGCTGGTATTGATTATGTTGAGACTTTTCTTGTAGCTAAAATGAGTACTGTTAGGGCCTTATTTGCAATTGTTTCTCAATTTGGGTGGGAAGTCCATCACATGGATAAGAAAAATGGTTTTTTTTGAATTTTGATTTAAAAGAAGAACTTTACATGTTTTAACCTAAAGGATTTGAATAAACTGGTAAAGAAAACTATATTTATAAGTTGAGAAATCCTTGTAGGGTTTAAAATAATCTCGTAGAGCTTGGTATGTGAATTTTTTTCCTTCTTTAAACTGATAGCTTTTGTTAATTGTTCTTCTAACAATAATATATTTATCAAGCAATAAGGCTTGCATATTATCATTGTATGTATATATGTTGATAATTTACTTATACCTGGTGTCAATTATGATTTAATTCATAGGATTAAAGAGAAATTGAAGTAGTACTTTGAAATGAATGAGTTAGGTCTCTCACATCATGTTATTTGTATGATCGTATTTCATTATATTATTATTTTTCAAAACATAATATGTAATAATTGTATTGAAAAAGTTTATTATGATTGATTATAAACCATTTTCTACTTCAATGGAAGTTGGAATAAATATTGATCATAAATCTACATATGAAAAAGGTTGATCCTATTTTATATACACTATTAGTTGATAGTTTAATTTATCTAACTATAACTAGATCATATATTTCCTATACAAAGAGGAATTACTTCAAGGTTTATGCAAGAACCTTTTTTAAAGATCATTGAAATCTTGCAAAAAGAATTTTTATATATTTGAAAGGAACAATCAATTATGGGTTGCATTATAATAAGAATGAAAATGTTATCTTATATAGATTTTTTGATTCTAACCATACCGATGTTTTGTTATAAAATATACTAGATATGTGTTCAAGTTTTTTGGCATAGAAACCATTACTTGGAACAACAAAATATAATCAACAATCTCTATTTCTTCTATTGAGGAAGAGAAGTACAATGGAAGAAGTAAAGAAGCCATGTGGTTACAATGACTGTGGTAGAGATACACATGTAAGCTAAAGGAAGTATTTCTCTTCTATGTGGTGGTTAGAATTGTATTACTCTTGATTAAGAATCCAGTTCAACATCAGAGAATGGAGAACATTGAGATACATCTATACTTCACCCGTGAGAAGGTGCAAAGTGATGAGATTAATCTCAAGTTCATGTTGATCAAGAGTAGGTTGTTGACATCTTCAAAAATTCCCTAAGTGCTGAAAATTTTTGTCACTTTTGTGAAAATATTGGATTGTCAGAGTTGCCATTGAGAGGGAGTGTGCATGAAAATTTCACCTCCTAATGGAACTTTTTTTTTGTAAAAAGACCTTAAGACATATGTAAAATACCTTCAGGCATGTATACCTCCTCGGCTTCTTTTTTAGAAAGAAGTGTAGAAATATCTTAAAGGAAGTCTTCAGTAAACTCTTTAGTACTATTGAGTTTACTGGTAAACATCTAGTACAAGCATATGATTAAAGAGGTCCTTTGTTGTAAAAGGCTCCTATATGTTTGGGTTCAATAACCTTTTATGCGAACCTGTGAGAACATGTAAAACTCATAAATCATACTTAGCCGATGATGATCATGAGATGATCTTCGGGATTCCAAATCCTTTTGTACCAAAAACTAATTTGAGTATGATGAATGTGTTATAATTCCTTCAACCGATATGCTAGCCTAAAACCTTTATGGTTTAAGAATTGTAAATCCTATAGTGTACCACGGGTAGGTAATTTATTGGTATATGTTATGTTATCCCACTTAACATTAAGGGGAGTGTTGGAACATAATGATTAAGTGGTCCGCCAACCATAATGTATATGGGTCCATCACTAATATATAGGTTAGTCTTTAATAATATGAAATAGTTATATTTCTATTATTAAATATGCTAACCTAGGTATATATTTAGGTTAAATATTTAATATCATGAAATTATTATATTTCTAATATTAAATATTATAAACTTAGGTGTATGTGTCAACCATTTTAGGTTTAAAAGGTGGGTCGGGAGACATACCCGGTCACCTTATATAAAAAGGACTTTAAGTCCTCATTTGGTATATTTGGGAAATATATCCAAAGGTGTGCAAATCAAGTGATTTGGTTTTACCCTTGGTAAATAGGGTTTCAAAGAAGGATGTGATATTACTGGATGTAAAATAAGTTCTCATAAGTAAAAGGTTATTTTCAAAGTGGTTTTTACCCTATTGGGGTTTTCCACTATAAATATTGTGTCACCTGTGTTATTTATTTCTTGTAAGTATTTCTTTATTTACTTATGTTATGATGTAATCTTTATTTAAATATTTATTGTAACATTATGTAATATGTAAGTTGATTAAATTCATATTTATTAGAATCCTCAAATTCTAACACAGGTATAGTCCCTTCAAAACTATTTTCCTTTAATAATAAATAAATAAAGTTGTAAGAAGGTTATATTTATTTGAAAGTTTATGGAAACTATTATATTAATTCATTAGTATTGAACTAAGGAAATGTATAAAGGATTGTTAGTAGGAAGTATTACATAATAATTGTGTTTTCATGGTTATGTCATGCTTCAAAAGGAGATTTGGAGGTATTGTAGGTATTTTATGTGAGGTTAAAGTCAAAATTGGTTTGAATAATCTTAAAATCTTAGTGTGAAGTTGCTCCAAGTGGTATATGTTGTTGATAAGGCACTCAAGTTTAGCATGTGTGTGAAGATTTGAAGTTGAATATGTAATTTTCAAAGTATGATAGCTTTGAGAGTTTGATGGTTTCTTGTGAAAATTACAAGGTGTACTATTCTATTTGATGATCATTTCCTAGTTTGAGTTTGTAATTTGTAGAAGTAAAATATAAAAGTAGCTCTTGATATGGCTTGAAGTGACCTATATCAATTTAAGGATAGTGTAATGGCCTGGTAAAACTATGAAGCAAAAAGAGATGCAAATGAAGAGGCATCAAGAAGTTTACAAAAGGTGCTTATGATCTGTAGTTCTGAAAAAATATTCCCTAATACAATCTTGTTATAGTTGATATAGCTTTTGTAGGCCTCTGCTAAGGGTTTAAAAGGTATCCTAATATGAGATAGTGTAGAATGAGTGTAAAATTATGGCTACGTAAATGGAATATGCTTCAAAGGTTACAATAGTTTTGAATTTTATCAAAAATTAAAGAAAGAAGGTTTGGTTATTGGATCAGATTGTTTTTCATAAGCTACTTGGGATTAGGTCTATTCTTTGAAACATATAAGTGGTAAGTCACAAATAAACAATTTTTCTAAGCAATAAATGATTGTGTTTTCATATGAGGAATGTGAAAGTCTTCCATTTTTATCTATTGTCATGAAATCACTATATTTTATATGTCAAATTATAAGTGAGGTAAATTATTAAAGGTTTTTTTACTATATGATGGAATATTAGGCATGATAACTTAGTATGGAATCGATCCTCTCAAAATGTTTGATTGTTTGAGTAAGGTGAAGATCCTAGATGGTGCATAAGGTCCAGTAGAATTGTAAGAAACAATATTAAAGACTATTATGATAACTAAATTCAATATCCCTATTTTGGAAACATAATTACTAGAATGACCAAGTTGTTATGGATCATGAAGTTGTTTTCTTACAATCAAGAACATCAAAAGGAATGGTATTATGATAAGTAGTATATACAAAACAATCTTGAGAAATATGAAGACAAATGTTCAAGTCAATATGAGGATGATAGATGTCAATAAAATGTTTACCTTTAAGTTCTTAGATGATTCTTGTGAAGCTATATGCTATTTTTGGGGTTAAAATGAGCAAGTATGTGTAATGAAGGCGATAGACCTATCCCATAAGGTCTCTAAAGTATGAAGTTATATTGATTTCTCTTGAAAATAATAGGACAATTACAAGTTGAAGTATTAAGTTAGTAGCATAAAGTGAAAAATGATTTTTCAAGAAGTTGTTAAAAAGTGTTAAGGGAAGTTGTGAAAAGGTATAAACATTTGTGTTTTTGTCTCTTTAAGATTATTTTAGTTAGATTGATGTATATTTTTCTCAATTATATGTTATTGAGGTTGTTGTTATCATCGAATCATAATACCCTCTGATTTTCACAAGTGTGTGTGCTTGAGCTCACAGTGTGACTGGGTAACATGGGTACTATCTCCAAGTTGTGGGACTTGCTACTTGAGATAGACCTCCAGAGAAATATGGTTCTTCATCCTAATCTAGTGCAAACCGACTCTACTAAAATGAAGTTACTCGACTATATATATCCTACAATTTCTAAGGGACCAAGGAGAGAGAAATAACATGCGAATGAAGGAAAACTAAACTACAAAATTAATGCACCTAAATAAGGGAATGGGAATAATATCCAATGTGTGAAAAAATAAGAAAAATGTTGATCGAGAGGGTGATGACATTTCTTCATAGTCTAAAGAACAACATTCACAACACATTTTCATGCAAACACAATAATAATACATCCATGTAAGACCATAAAGTAGACAAAATAAACCTAAAATAATATTGAGAGGAAAGGAGAATGCAAACATGCACAACTATGGAAGATACATCCATAAACTTACACCTCCTTTGTGTAGCTCAACTCTGTGGAGTATGAGCTTAGTCCCGCGTGAAGTGTGTGCACAACTCAAGTGGTGCAAGGTAACCTGGAACTCCTCTATCTTGCGATGAATTTGATCCCTATATGAAGAAATCATCTTGAATTTTCCAATGTGTGCATTGTCCCTAAGCTAACCGTCAACTAGATCAACGCATACCTTATAATTTCCTTCCGAGGTGGACCGAACTGTGCTAGGTCATTTCATCTTATGTGAGCTTGTTGTGTTTAAAAATATCCTAACCTTCACCGCCCAACTCCTTTCAATCAGATTGTCCTCAAACAAACACCCAATTATTTCAAACTTGGTTAATTTGAAGAAATATCTCAGTCACATGGATTTCTCTATGGTAAGTAGTTTGATCACTTAGAGCTCCGGCACCCTGAAGAGTAGCTTAGGTTATGATGGCCTGATATTAGATTAGTCTAATGGCCATATTACAAAACTCATCCCTCACATCACTGAGACAACTCAATGGACACTCTCAAAAATGGCTTGACCACCCACTAAGATGACTCAACTCATCAAAAGGCTCCCATATCACCTATTTGAATGATATACTCCATGATTTATATAACTCGACTTGGTTCCCATGACTCACCACCATTCATCGAAACAACCTAGTTTTTAATTTGTAAGCTTGGTACCAATTGCATGGACTCCCAACTTCTTTGTTGGTCTCTCCTATTCATGTAATGCATGATTAAGTTGTTATAGCCTAGCTTCCATGTCGAAAAAATGACTCATTATTTCTTTGTGGAAACAATCATACTCAAACAACTCATTCCCAATGTACCCAAACAACTTGCTAATGAGTTGATGAACTCTGTTAATACCTCAAATTTTAAAAATACATGGTTCAACATTATGGATAGCCTGCCAAGGTCCATCATCAACTCAATTCATGGCTTAAGGGGATCGGTGTTGTAATGTGGCTCGATATCCCGTCTAAAACAACCACTCAATTCAAGTTGAGTAGCCGAGACCTTCTTTAACCAGATTCAATGAGCTGCCCTACAGTGCTGAAACCTCTTTATCAAAATCTTCACCCTCATTAAGCATTTTATGGAACCTTTTATATTTTTTAATGTGCACCAGAGCTCCATGGATATGTTGGAAAAATCTTCATATTTTTCCTTTCAACTTCAAGTGGATCCCCATCATTATGGTAATGCAAGTTTCTGTTCTCCCATTTTACATGGGGAGCAAAATGGGACAAAAGATGTATCATTCAAGGGGAGATATGATAATTAATGAAGGTTACCTAAGCTAATGAAAAGTCACAAGAAGGGACTGATATTGTGTTGAGTAAGCTTAGGGGGATCTCTATTCTCTAAATTGATATTGTAAGAAGGTAATAAAAGATCACAAAGATATGACAGAGTACAGTGTGTGTGGAAAAGTAGATGCTTATAAGTCTTGTATGAGGTATCAAAAGGATGTTATGAAGAAAAATAAGTATTGAACTCAAGGGGAATCATTGTTTGTTAATATTTGTATGGTTTGAAGGTTTGTATAGATGATTTGAGTCATGAAGATGGTCCAAAAGGTTGACTTCATGAATATGGTGAGTATTCTTCCAAGGGAGCTTGTAAGTTTTGTCTAAGAATTATTGTTGTTTTTTTCTCAAATTTTCATAGTATCATTTGTGATTATATTTAAAAGGGGTGGAGTGAACTCGAAACATGTAAAGAAGTATGAAAAATCTCTAAAGGTGTTTTTCTTATATGGTTTCCATCAATGTTTCTAAAGGTGGTTGTCATCAATGATAAAGGGGGAGATTGTTCATAATTATGTCTGTGATATTTTCATTGATGCCAAGTCACATTTATGTCAAAGGGATTCTTGAGCACATGATGTTGTCTAAGTATTAATTTAGTCAGCATGAGGTGTCTAGTGGCATGGAGAAGTGGCATGATGAGTTGCATTGATAGTTTCATGATGCATGTGGTTGGTTCTCGTGCATGGTTCGTAAGCTAGTTGTGGTGTATAAGTTCCAAATTTGGTCGAAGGTATCCATGATGTATAAAATGGTTAATGAGATGTGTAAAAGGTGTTATACGATCTACATGGTGAAGGAAAGGCCGCCATTATTATTTCATGTGTTGAAGGAAGCTACTTTGGGCCTAGTCCTAGACCTAGTGCATAACAGGTGATGTGGTAACATGAGATATGTAGCAGATTAGGTTGATATAATCATGTGAGGATTGTTTTATCATTAAATTTCATATGTGGAAGTTGTACAAGGCCACAATTCAAGTTCATAGTGCATGGTTAACGTCCTCTCAAGCAGAACATCAAAGACTAGGCAAAAATACATGGGAAAACCATGGTGTATGGTGATTTTTAGGTGTGGAAGGTATTAATATGAATTGGGGATCATCAAAAGTTTTTTTATTTAGGTATGGACTAATTTTCATATGTTGGTTTGTAATTTTGAGTAAGTTATTAAACTTTTTCCTTACCGAGTTTAAGGAGGTGAGCTTTTGAATTCAAAGTTGATGTTCGATGCTCACCGAAAAATATATTCTTTGCACAGGAGGATGAGATTTTGGGGAGATTTAAAGAGGTCTTATAATAATACTTTATAAGTGGAATGAGATCCTTTTATTATCATATTTTTGTAAACCATCATTAACACCAAAAATCGACCTATTCTAATTTCAAAACCTAGTTTGAAAGTGAGTTGAGATAAAATGGTTGTTCAAGCCTGCAATTGATTTATTTTACACATGTGATGATTTTATGATGTAGAGGACTCCTCAAGATTTATTTTAATGTAATTTAGAGGTATTTTTTATGTGTGGGCCCCACATAAAAATTCTAGTTTATGGATTTTTAAAATTTGTGCAAAATTTTTCCATTAAATCTATGACTAAATTATAATTTATTGAAGTGTGGGAGTTGTAATAAATGTATATGATAGTGTGAGATCTTACTTGAAGCTTTAGGATGAAAATTGTTCCTGTCTTTCAAGACCATTTTTCATATGAAATGGCATTTTTAAGGAAGTCTTCTTGCAGAATTGTTTTGAGGAATCTAGTGTATTATTTGTGGGATTATGAGTACATCATGATATATTTCAGATTAATATATTTCCATTGATATATAATACTTGCATGGTTGAGGTCATCTGATGTGGTATTGAGCCTCATATTTGAGGTTTAGGGTTTGGTGCACAAGAACAAGCATGTTCTTAAGATGGTTTCATGGCATGAGGTGATGATGTAAATATTTCTAGGTATGGTGGATGCATGATGAGGTATTTTATGATGTTATTGAAGTGATTCAAGGATTTTATGATGGTTATGTTGGCACAAAGTGGTTTGGTATTGGTGAGATGGTATTTTTGTCCAATTAGGCATATTAGAGACCTAATGAAGAAAATTGTATATGTTGTTGATATGACCAACCTATTTGGTCATTTTATGATGTCCTAATTATATTTTTATGTTTTTTGGTGATATATTCTCTATGAAGGCAGACCTACATGATATGGGTGCATAAGACAAGTATATAAGCTAGTTATGAGACTCATTTGTGTGTGTTAGAGTGATGGGAGTGTAGCGAATTTTAGAAGGATATGAGGGTATAAATTATGAGTATGATACCTTGAAAATTATGGAGAGTGCTGAAATTATTTTGATATGAGAAATGATGAGCTTGAAGAAGGTCATATATGCATGATCTATTTGGAGAAGAAGACCTAATATTTGTGCATGAGGAGGAGCGGGATAGAGAGAAGTATGTGGATTGTTTTGTGGGGTCAAGAAAAGAGTTAAAAAAGGATGAGAAGATGATTAGGGAAGATAATATGGAGATATAGGTCATTAGAACTAATCAACATGTGAAGAAACAAGTTTAAGAAAATAAGGAGAGAGAGAGAGAGAGAGTAGTTTGAGATAGTTTGTGTGAAGAGGAGCTGACAAAGAGATTGCAATCAGTTGTTAAAATGACAAGGACATTGGGCAATCATTTATTTTAGGTGGCTAAGTTGGTGCTTGGTCATATTATTGGGTTATAGCCTCCTTATGGGGTTGGTTATCCTTGTAGTGTTGGTGCCCTACTAAACTACAGGTCGGTTCTCCTTGTGAATTTGGTGCTTCAATAAATTCCTTTGTGTTGTGTAATATATGCAAAGGTTCATTGGATTTTCTTCCCTTTATTTTTTTCAAATTTATATCTAGTGTTCATGTGTTATCTTTTGATTCATATACTTATGGATGAATGTTAAAAACTTAGTAAGCTCACATTGATGATGTATGTTAAATGGTTGATTTGAATGATGTATGTAAGTTTTTTTAAATGAAGTAAATGTTTTTATGACTGATTCACCCCCTCCCTCTCATTCACTATGCTTCCAACATCATTTCCCTAAAAATTTCAACTACACAAACCAAATCCTCTTGTTATTTCAGAAATTATAATTGTGAATATAGAACTCATTCAAAATATGATCGAAGATTCATGGCCTCACTCTCATCTATAAAAATTGGGCCATTCCTTTGTAAATAATCCTTCAAAAAATTGTGTAATTTGTATCCAACTTCTGCTAAAATTTTCATTTGCACCCTCATGTTTATGAACTCGTAGAATTTGTAATTCCATATTTAGAGAACATTTCAAGAGCATCCACAATCCTCTAAAATATAATATTTAATAATTCCATGAGCTTCACAATATTAGTTGAGGTTTATAAGGGAAATCTTGGAGAGAAGTATATTGTTTCATTTTTTTATCTTTTAATTTCTACTAAGGTTTTCACCGCTCACACTTATGTTCCATTGACCCAGCTTTGATCTGGCTTTTATCGTGCATAAAGAGATGTTGGAAATTTGATTACATTAGTTATTACTGGATATTTCCATGTTTTATCACCATGTTGATTATGATACTCTTACACTTGGTAGGGTACTATATGTGACATTTTTTTCTAAACCATGTTATAGACATTCTATGTGATTTAAAGATGATGATATGGATGATTATGTGATGAGATGAATATGATTTAATATTGGATGTATCATTAATTTTTATCATAATTTCTATATAGATGGATAGATAGATGTGGCTTAATTGTATTTAGTTGATACAAAGTTATTTGATGATCATGATTATTTACATTGTTAGTTTATTTGATTTTAGATCGAGTAAGTATGAGGTTTTTCTTTGAGTGTGTAGGATTACAAAGTTACGCCACAAGGACAACATGGGACTCACTAATAGAAATACCAAGATTCTCAAGTATTCCTAGTACAAACCCATCCTCACCATATTTTTTGTGTTGTTCCCATTTGTAATCTTTCACCCTTACCTTGTAAATTGATATTGTTATTAACCCTTTATGAGGATTGTTTATTTCTCAATGGTCATTTAATCATGTTTTTGGTTAGTATGTGTTTTTTAGTGCTAAGCATGTTCTATGGTGTCTTGGGATCACTGAACCATATTTTTGGGGACCATCATGAACCTTGTTTACTTAAATTTTTCTAAAATCTCATATTTGAGTAAAAAGTGGAATTTTGGAGGCTTGGTTGGAAAGTATGGGGTCCCTATTACCTTAAAAATACCATTGAACCTAACCTATGGATGCAGGGAAATTTTGTGGAATTTTAAAATCTTTTTCCTTCTCAAAATCCTCTCTCAAGTCACCATCCTTATCTCATGTGAGTGATTTGGGATTTGGTAGCATGTTTTTGAGAGATTACTTTTGAATTTTTATTTTTACATTGATTGTTGTGAGGGTACTAAGGTGTATACTTGGATTATTTATATTTCTTGGTTAGTAGGGTAACACATGTCACCCTACCATGGGATTAGGAATGTGGAGAGATTGTTCTATATCTATCCCCAATTTTGTGTCAGGGGGGTTTTGGATTTTTTAATTTGGGACTTGGAAGTTTTGGGGAGTTTTGGGGAGATTTGGAGGAGGATTATTAGCTTGCTTGGAGGAAGATCTTGTGTGGAGTTAATAGGAGTATTTGATATTGAGAAGGTTGGATTTATTGAGAGGTAGGTCTCACCCCATTTGATCGGTTGTATTTGTAATTATAATGTATGTATTATTTTTAAAATTTGACGAGGGTTTACAATTGTTGTTTCTGGTATTGGGAGTGAAATGTGTTTCCTTCCTTTATTCTTGGGAATTTTTTTTGTTGTCCCTCCATCCCTAATGGGTAGTGAATTTGGGGATGGATTTTAGAAGGGGAATGGAGCATTTCCTCATCCTCATGGCATCTTGGGGAAGTCATGAGGGTTCTTGGTATTCCACTGCCTTCCTTAGGGGAAGTAGGAGGGATTTCCATTTAGTTTGGGGATACCCTTGTATCCTTTCCAAGGAAGCAAACAAGGCTTGAAATTCCTTGGAAAGGAGGAGAATATGGAGTTATAAGGGGTTTGGAGGGTGATATGGAGTTATGGAGATATGATATTTGGAGGATGATATTTGTATATACATTCACTTTTATTTTTGGGATCCATTCTTCCCCTCTTCCCATCTCCTTGTTTTGGATACCTTGGTGTTTTAGTCATCTTATATTTTTTATGGAAATTGGTCCTTCCCTCTTGTTATCCTTGTTGGGTTTTGGAGCCTTGTGTTTCTTGGCATCTTGGTTGTATGTTATCCCTTTGTCCCATGGGATTAAGGGATGCTAGTATGCCATCTCTTTGATAAAGAAATGTAATGATTCCTATAGTTGGGAGATTTTCAAGCCCTATTCTTGGTGGTGTTTGGAGCTTTGACAAGTTGGAGTTAGAGTTAAATTTGGAGGCACATTTGGAGTGTGTTAGATTTGTTTAAAAGGTCAAAATTTGACCATGTTTTTCCCACATAGTGAGAGGCTTGTATACTTTAATTTTACTAGTGATTTTATATTATACTTAGATAAAATTGTAGACACAAAATCACACACTTTGGGTAATTATCTAATCCTGATTACATATTACTATTCATATGATTCCTAAGTAAGAAAAGTACTAATCAACCCATATTTTTAGAAAAATTTGCTTCCTTTCTATTTCCACTTTTGGTCTTATAGTCTTACTTGCTCAGTATGTATTTTCATACCTCGACATTTCTCATCCTAGACACTAGCACCCAGCTAGAATGCAACGACCAAGCACCCCGATCCCCTCTAACACCCTTGACCTATTTGTACTTTGTTCACATCTTTTAGGTCCTTTCTAGTTGTTTGAGAATCTTATATTTTTGGTAGTCAAATTTTTGGGGTTAATTATGAAATAAAATAAGGGAATCATATAAATATAAAGTTTGATCATAGTAAGGGACCAAGCACTAAGCATTAGCTATCACCACCTAAGGTTGCATCCAAAGGCTATTAAATAACATCAAATAATCCATTCTAGCATCCATTCAAGACCAAGTGACTGTATTGTTCTTTATACACTTCATAGGGGGAAGTTCACCTATTCCATGCACACATATATTATATTTATTTACATATAGCTATTGATCACTATCAATCGCGACACACACAAGAGCCACCTAGGCACAATTCTACACACACACACACACACACCTAGAAATACATTAGATCTAAACTGTAGTGTAACACTCAGTCATAAGTTCACTAGTTAACAATTGATGACAATCACCCCTCATTTTAATTCTTTTATTTTTGGGATTTGATGCACACTTGAGGGTTTTACAGTCAATATTTAATTGCAGGTTTAATTAGTGACATCGGTGATCTTTTGTGACACACTAGTGAGAAAAGGCGAAGGAAATAAAAACCTTGGGATGTTCTCAATGAGGTTTTCTGAGGTTTTTAGTAGTCACAAGGCACCCAAAGCAGGTCCAAGCAACCCGTAGGTTCCCATGCCCCTTTTTAGGCAACCTAGTCCAGGAAGATCGTTAGCTCACACATTGTTTCAGGGATTTGTTTGACATTTTCCCCTTTTTTCATCTATTCATAACTTTGGCACAATTTAGATTCGGTTGTGAAACAGTAAGGCATCTTATCTCCTCTTTACACCTAGGGTTTCATACTTTCTTGGTTTAATTTTCTTGCATCTATTTTGTACTTAAGTGTTCATTTATTTACTACTACAATAACAATCCGATTTAGGCATTTATTTACATATTTACTTAATTAAATATAAGTTTAGAATTATTTTGACCTCTTGAAGAATTTTTGTAAGAGATGGGAAATCCTATTTTAGGGAAAACTATTTTGGGAGAGTTGAATTTTGACCTAAGAAAATTTTATCTTATCTCCAATTGATGTATTTTTTAAATGTGAAAAATGTGGGTTGAAATTATCATCTTAATTTTTTAACTAGCTATTATTTTTATCCATATAAGGGATTTATCCTCCTTTTAATTCTATGGAAACATTAATTTTGCATAATATCATCTCTTGCTTGAACAAATTAAGAATATTAAATGAACTATATGCTAGTAAGTTGCATTAAGTTATTGAAAATCATGCTTTGGGTGAATAAAATATAGTAGATCTTGCCAGTTTTTAAATGTGCATGAAATAAATCCTTGTTATGCAAGTACATTTCTAACTAAGTGAAGTTTAAATTTATTTGAGAAATATTATCTTTCCAACTTGTATTTCAAATGTACTTGGAAAAATAATGTTTAATGGAAGGCATGATAGTTGTAAACATATCGATGTTGGAAATTTTCTCCCTCTTGAAACAATAGATCTTACATTTATAATATTCATGCAATTATATATGTATAGATAAGTAATATCTATATGTATATATATAAATATATATGTGTATTTTTAATAAGGAAAAAAATGAATGTTCCAAGTTATATAAAAATGTTTTGTCTCCTTTATAACTTATTACCTTAGGATACATTTATGAATAGGAATTTATATCAAGAAAGTACAATATTAACTTAATATTTGGAAATATTTTGATTTGTATCCCTTTTCCTAGATGTACACAAAAATTATAAATATATATATATATATATATATATATATATATATATATATATATTCATATAAAACTTGGTTTTTAATTTTATAAGTTGTTATAATTTTTGGACAAATATATGTGATATTTTTTTATTAATGGCAAATAGTTTTGGAGGGACTATACCTAGTTACAAGAAAGGATCAACAACCAAATCAAACATGAAAAAAATGGAAAGAGGATCGAATCTTGATAATATATAAAGTCCAACGGAACCGACATGGGTTACTACCAGAAAAAGAAAAACAAGGAAAAAACTACAATTAAGTAGCCAAAAAACAACATTCTGTCCGAAACAGAGCAACAACTAAAACAAAACCAGCCAGACCAAGGGGAGTTATTTCTTGGAGGCCCTATCAATCCTAGATTTTATAGTGCACAAAGAAGTGAAAAGCGCCAGAGTGGTAGTGTGTGTTGGATCATTCACGTTCAACTTTGAGATAACCTGATTTCTTTCCTTTTTAGTCCCCCAAATGGCTTTAGGGATCCCGCTCAACATTGAAATGCTTCTAACCTATTGCTCTAGGAACTCACTAATGGCATTGAAAATGGCCATATTATGATCATGTATGTCTTTTGCCCTCCCCAATCTATTATCCAACAAGTTCAACTTTCTATAAATATTCACATCTTCCTTTATTTTTCTCTTCCCCTTATGCTTGGTTAATTGATGCAACTCCTTAATATTCACAACCTCCTTTTCCAATAAGTCCAGTCTAAGAAGAGTATTATCCCTCTCATCCTGTGAGGCATTATCTTGACCAACATTGCTAATGTGTAAAATATTTTGAACAACTTCCATTTATTTGTTTCTCTTGAGAATATGAAAAGAGGGAGGAGAGGCCACTTTAATGAGTTTAGGTTTTTAATTTTTGATAGCTCTGCCTTGAAGAGGTAGCTAGGTTGTTCAAGGAGCAACTAGAATGTGAGAGGGTGGGTCCTCTGGGGAGATAGGAATGGCAGGGAATTTGGAGAGGAAAATTTTATGAAGGAGGAAGATGAGCCCCTGGTGGAGGGGGATGGCCCTGGTGTGCTTCTAGAAATCGAGAATGGAATGTTCAAGTGAATTCAAGAGGTAATGTGGGAAAAAAACTACAAATTTTCTCCTAAAATGGTTGAGAAATACCAAGTTCTTGGTAGGAACAATGACAAAGTGCCCTTCAAGGGAGATGAATCGAACCATCATTTTAGTAATCTCATCATAGGGTTTTGGAATGGAACTTACCTTGACACCCTCTACAACAAAAATGCACTCCTCCCCTTCTTCAGAAAAATTCTTTGCTTCTACAATTTTGTCAACTCTTTTGCTAAAAACCGTAAGCCATCCAAATCGAGCCAGTCACCTCAATAATCAGCTCCTCATTCATCAACACATGATGACCCCCATATTTTACCTTCCTATCCTTCCAATCCATGGAAAAATGCACAGAAATGTTTTGGTCATGCCCTTGGATTTTTCTATGAAGTTGGAAACACCCCCCTTTTTAAGAAGATTCCAAAGCTCCCCATTGTCCTTCTAGGCGGGATCATAGCTAGGTTCCAATTGGCACGAGCACCCCCCATATTTTTCCCTCTACAATTTCTGCAATTTCCCTGCTTGAAACCACCCTTAGAAGCATTTATTTATATGACTAAACTGGTTTTTTAAAATCCAACCCCAAATTTGAGAATCATGTGAACTTTTATGGCCATAATTTGAATTACTACTCTCACTTGTGTGATCTATCTTGTACTTTAAAGCCCACACAATCTCATTATAGATCCTACATAATGTGTGAGTGTCCATATTTATCCTTATTAATACCATTTTTCACCTCCTTGGGGGTGTATTTCTCATCATCCCAAAAGGTGAGATTGTTGTTAGCACCATAATTTTCCAAGATATCTGCCACCTTGTTACCCTCCCTATAAGTATGACCAATTTTGATATCTTTGAAAGTGTGACAGATACTAATGGATTCCTCAATGAAATCTTTAATGGTCCAACTAGGGGGATAAATCTGATTAAGGTGATTGATAATATTTAAGGAGTCCCCTTCCATAATGATGTTCTGGATGTTATGTTCCTTGGCAAGCCTCAGCCCCCAAAGAGCTGCTAAGGCTTCGAATAGTGATTAGTCTGATTACCCATTCTACCAGCATAAGCAACAACTAAGCAGCCTTTATGATCCCGAATTACACCTCCACTAGTAGCTGCCCTTGGGTTGCCCTTAGAGGCTCCATCAAAGTTAAGTTTGTACCATGAATTTGGGGAGGGATCCAATGAATTTATGACCTATCAATGTTTGGAGTTATACATTTTTACACATTTGTAACACCAATCTTCTAGTTGGAAAGAATAAATTCTTCATCTTCAGGATACTTCTTATTCTTAGGAGGTTTGAATCTCTCTATATTGTCTTTTATAGCATTAAAAATCTTAACAAAGTTGTTCATGCACTGATGTCTGTTGTTTCTAAATATAATGTCATTTCTATCTTTCCAAATCCTCTAGATAATATGAGGCATAGCCAGTTTCCAAAGTCTTCTAACAACACAATGCTTAAAAGGAGGATCCCACTAGATCCAAAGTTGGAGAAAATCCTTTGGCATTGTCCAATAAACATTGAAATTTGAGAAAGCATAACTCTAGATCATTGAAGCATACTCATAATGAACTAAGAGATGCTTGATGTCCTCAACCTCTTTTTTGCATAGGCAACACATGTTTGGCATTATAAAACCTCTCTTAATTAGGTTGTCATTTGTGAGTATTCTACCTCTGAGGACAAGCCAAAAGAAAATTAATTTTAGGGGTTAATTCAGTCATCCAAATCCTACTCCATTTGAAATCACTATGAGTGTTTTCAAAATAAGAATTATAACCAGATTTGATAGTGTATTCTCCATCACTTGAGTTATTCCAGACAAGTTCATCCTTAGCTTCAATTTGATTCAGGGGTATGATGTCCAGTTGTTCCTATAGGGAGGAGATTATGGGATTTAGATCAGTCCTTTCCACCATAAGTTGTTTCCATCTCTTCCTATTATCCTCCATTTCAATGTAATCTTTGACTTTAGTTCCATAATTTTGCTCTAGAATGTCTTTGACTGCACCAAATCTATCATTTAGGTTGAAATTAGACCAGTTATCACACCAAAAATTAATATCCTGTCATTTCCCACTTTCCATTTACAACCTTGTTTGATGAAATTTCTGACTTGAATCAAGTTATTCTAGAAAATGGAACCATGAGGGAGTTTTCCATCATAAAGGAAAGAAATAGTTGTTTGCTGATCAAGATACTTAGCCTTAATTAAATCAATCCAAGGTTGTTCCTCCGAGAGCATTCTCCAACCCATTTTAGTAATTAAGGCCACATTCATTTTTCTAATATCCTTTATGCCAAGCCCACCAATTATTTTAGGAGTACAAACTTGATCCCAAGCCACCAAATGATATCTGAATTTTTCCTCCATTCCCTGCCATAAGAAGTGCTTCTGGATCCTTTCAATTTTGTCCCTAAAGACAGAGGGAATATTATAAAGAGACATAATATATAGGAATATTTTGAAGAGTGCTTTTAATTAGCAAACATTTTCCAGCACTGGAAAGAATGGCCCCTTTCCAGCCCACCATTTTCTTTTGAAATCTTTCTAGTAGATCATTCCATACTTTGATAGAAACTTTTTTTGTACCAAGAGGGAGACCCAGATAAGTAGTGGGTAAGGAATTGATTTTACATCCCATGATTTTAGCAATTATTTTTGTCTGTCCATAGGAGTGTTGAAAAAGAACATGGAACTCTTATCAAAGTTTATCTCTTTCCCAGAAGCAGCCTCATAGAGTTTCGAATAGAATTAATAGCCTTAGCTTCAAGGATAGAGGCCATCAATAGAAGAATTGTGTCATCCACAAATTGTTGGTGTGAAGTTGTGTGGTGTGTAGAAGTAGGCTTAGTTCCTTTAAGAAGTCCTTCTTTAACTACTTTGGCAATGGATTTGTTGAGACTATCCACCATTAGAATGAAAAGAAGAGGGGATATAGGGTCCCCTATCTTAAACCCCTACTGCTAGCAAAAAAACCCACTAGATCACCATTCACCACCACAGAGAATATAGCGGTAGAGATACAGGCCTTAATAATTCTTCTAAATTTATTATGAAAACCAAATTTAGCCAAAAACATTGTCAAGAAAATACCAAGAGACTTTGTCAAAATATTTATTCATATCCAGTTTCATGACCATGCTTGATTTTTTATTATTATCCATAGAATGAATGACCTCATGCACCATGATCACCCCATCTTGAATTATCCTTCCTTTTATGAACCCACTCTGTTGCTTTGAAATTAAATCATTAAGAATAGTCTAGAGTCTAGTAGTAATAATCTTAGTAAAAATTATATAAATAACATTAACTAGACTAATGGGATGGAAGTCCTTAAAATATTTAGTGCCCATTTTTTTGAGCAAGCACAATGTGGGTGTTATTCAACTCTTTCAATAAATCCCCAGTTATGTAGAACTCATTCACTACCCTAAGAAGATCATCAAAACATATTTCCCAATATTTTTGAAAGAAATTAGTAGAAAAACCATCAGGTCCTGGAGCTTTATCCCCTTCAAGAGTAAAAACAGCTTTTTGCAACTCCTCAATAGTTACAATTTTGGAAAGGTTTTTGAATCTTTGCTCATCAATTCTGTCATTTCAAGATAGCCTCTAATAAAAAGAAGCAGCCTCATCATTTATAGCACTCTTCTCTTTAAGTAAGTTTTCATAAAATCTGAGAGCTTCCTCCTTTATGGCCTTAGGATCTTTGATGATAGTACCATTACCTTTTGAAACTTCCAAAATCCTATTGCAGGCTCTATGTTTCATAGTGGTCATATGAAAGAATTTTGTGTTTTTGTCTCCCTCTTTCAGCCAGATCGCTCTAGATTTGAGTCTCTAGAAGGATTCTTCTCTGCTACAAACTGTATGTAGCTCTGAAAGAATATTTTTCTCAGCTGATTGATCCTCCAAGGACTTTCCCTTAGTAGTAATTTTATTTTCCAGATCCTGGAGTTTTTGCTTTAGCTCCTTTTTTTCATAAAGATATTACCAAAAACTTCTTTATTCCAAATTTTCACCTGTTTCTTGACATTTTTTAATTTCTGAAGGAGTCTATATTGAGCAGTTCCTCCTCCATCCCATTTCCACCAATCTTTAATCTTATCAAAGATGTCATCATGCTCCATCCACATCTTCTCAAATTTGAAAGAGCTCCTTGTGGGTTTGGCCCAGTTGAAAAGATTTAAAACAATCGGATTATGGTCAGATCCAATTCTAGGAAGAGAGGTTAGATGAAAGTCCTGGTGTAAAATCCAATTGGTAGAGATAATATCTAAATATTATTTCCACCTCATTTAAAAAATCCAAGTAATGTTATTGTTCTGTGTGTGTATCTTCATATGTATATATATAAATATAAATAAATATATTTTATAGCAAAAATGATATAGAACTAAATTTATTAAGCACATTTTAGATTTTAAATTTGAGAAATCATATTTTTATTGGGGCTGAGCCTTGTATTTTTAACTATGTGTACTATCTAGGGAGATAAGGTTTGAGGAGGGTTCGCGTCCATGGTCATAACCCCTGTGTAAATATCTCCTTCAAATTTGTTGGGATAGGGGTTGGGGAGGGGTCATGCGTCCATAGATGTGACCTCACCCAAGCCCTTCCCCACTTTTCCCCTCTACCTATGGGTCGCCACGGTTGGAAGTTGGTCGCTCCATTGGAATACGTAAACATGGAACTACCTATTATATTTTTAAAATTTTTGAGCTCGACCCATATATGTATATGTATATGTATCTCGTGTGTGTGTGTGTGTGGATATATATATATATATATATATATATATATATATATATATATAGCTCCACTTTGATATTAAAAATTTAACGGGATTATATACATATTTATAAAAAAACATGTGTATATATACAAGAACAAAAACTCTCTTCTAGTGGATTTGAATCAACAACTAAAAATAAAAAGAAATTTTCAAACCTCTAAATGAAATAAATAAACAAGAAATGATAATTTAGGGAGAAATGTTTTGTTATTTAAATCTTCCCTCCATCCATGAAAGCTTGATGTATAACCTATAACCAGCCAAAATAGAAGAGAGGAGGAAAAAATGAAAATAGGTTAATAAAATTAAAATGAGAAGAATATAACCTCTCATAAGAAAACTTAGGGTTTCCTAAATAAACCTAATATCTATGGTGAAGATCCTTTTCATCCAAAGGATCTCCTTAAACCTAGAGTTTTACTTGCAAGTGGGACCCATGTGGAATATTCTCGTTTGCAAGTGAATAATTGGAATTTAAATAATTCCTTGTTTGAAATAAATTGGAATAAATGATTTAAATGTTCATGGGTCTTGGTGACCCATTCACTTACAACTTAAGGATTAATTAACCACTTGGGATTAATTATTATTCCCATTTGATTAAACTAAAATAGGTTAAAGGGCTAAATTTACTATATAAAAATTAAGAATATAATAGTACCTTAGTAAATATAATTTGATTTCCGTAAACCCAAGGATTTATTTGTGCGGAAAACTTAAATACGAAGGTTTTAAATAGTCTTTTTAATACTATTTTTTTAGTGCAATGACCCATTAGCGAACGTAATAATGACGTAAATTTTATTAATCATAACAACCTTTGATAATTGTTGAACTAGATTATGTTTGATGATGTAAAGCATAACAAAAAAATATTACATTTATAATGTGTATTTAATGGATAAACTATATTAGATTTTTGGATTCAAATTTTGGGGCACAACACTTGGCTATATTTTTGGTATTATTTTTTATCTTGGGATTATTTTTGCATGGGGAGGATTATTAAAATCAACCACATTGATAGAGTTGATAGATTTAGGATTTTTTTAGTTCCCCATGTTGTTGTTATTGTTGTTCATATTACCAAAGTGTTTTCTAATGTTAGGATTTTTGGTCGGTCACTAACACCATCTTTAGTAACACCGTGATTAAGGTTTAAGACCTTGGGCCCTTGGTTATTGGTTCCATTATTCTCATATACTATATTATTTTTATTATGAACTACCAACATCCCATTAGGACCATAAGTATTATGTCCATTATCAATAGTTGTTTGATCAATGCAAAGTGCACCTTAAAACACTTCCTCACAACTATAGAAAGGAGCTTCTACACTTATTCCTTAGTTTCTTGATTAAATTAGTGAAGAAAAAGGTATGATTGTTCCATTAGATCCATATTTTGTGTGCTTGCGGAATAATAGAGAACCCAAAGGTGCTATCTATGTATGAAGTGGGCACCACTCATTTTTCTCATGTTTAATGTGTAATAATTTTTTATTCTTATGCATAAAATTTTATTCATGTTAAGGGATTTGATATCTTTGGAGATGATTTGTTTAAAGGAATGTATAAAGGATTCATGGATTCGATAATACCAATCTAAAGAAAAATATTCAAGGGTCTTTAGGAATATCTTAGCCACTACTGCATCCCATTGTAGGAGTTCTCTAATTTTAGTGGCGTAGGCCCTAATATAGGAATTGGGGTTTCCTCCCACTTTAAATTTAGGAAGCTCAAATATGGGTGTAGAATCATGACACCCCGTATAGTGAATTCAAGGGGTTCCTTCAAGTATTCATCATAATTTCTCATTGCATAGGATTATATCATTAAGGCTCCCTAATGAAAAGGTGAAGGAGGAGGAGTTTGGTAAGTCATGGCATAGCCATTAGATGGGTCATATGGGGTTCCTTGGAACTATGTGAATGAACTAGGGAACACATATACATCTAGTTGTGGATATTTTGAGTACATGTGCATGTAGGGAGGAGTAACACTAGAGAACGCATTGTGGGCATTGGGTTATGAAAATATTCATTATTGGGGTATCATGTAGAAAATAATTCTACGTAGGTCCTTGAGTAGGGTAAGCATAAGAGGGGTGAGGAACTATCCCTAGTATGCATGACCCCACGACAAGGTCACCCAAGTTAGAATGGACTAGATAACATTGTTATTGTATTGGTTGCATATTGGTAAAAGGGTTGTAACCTTATGTATCTATGGGATATCCCATATTTTTACCTATTACACAAGTTTGTTGTGGATTTCGAGCACTCTCCATCTTTCTAATCATTCCTAATAATGTGGAGATGACATCATTTAGAGAGGATTGAGCCCTTTCTTTAGGTGTGTGATGTTTATGGTTCTACAAAGGGGATGTATGATACCCCTTTATTAATTGTTTACTTGTTGTTTCTCATTTTGAGGAACATTTTCTAACTTCGGTGGGGTAGAAGAAATGTAATTTTTAATAAGGATATCAATGTAAGCTTTCAACCTATCTAAAGATCCATATATGGTTTTTAGTCATTCAAAGTGCTTTGGAAAACTGTGTCAAAATATCCTCATTAGGTCATAAATACTATGGGGTAGAATAATATTGCATGTTAATTGTTGTCCTTTTCAAGACTCTCTCGGTATAGCCCTTACTTCCCGATAAATTTCATGTTGTTCAAGCTAGAAAAATCTTCTCGTGGGCCTTGATAGGTTGATGAATGGTCTATCTCTTAAATCCTCATGATGGAGGAAGTATTTCATGTTTGGGTAGAAGATTATTATGTTAAAGGGGAGTTTTAGGAATATTATTAGCCCACCTAGACAATGATGGTGATTTTTAGCACTCATATCAAAGCATACTAAGCTTTGAGGCCTAAATGGGCCTGTGTTGGGCTTGGAAAATGACAAAGTCCTAAAGAAAAGGATGAGAAAGTGCAGAAGGCACTATGGAGAAAATCGCATGAGTGAACACAAATGAGGAAAGGTAATTTTTACGCTAAAGTAGGAAAGGGTTTAAGGGTTTAAGGACTTAACTACATTTTGGTTAAAGAAGGGTATCACATACAAAACACATGAAGCTATGGGTAGGCATAATGATGACAAGGTTGTTACATGGAGACTTGAAGCTCAAGAAAAGAATATTCTAGGGAATCATTATGGTTACGGGTTGTAAAGTGAATTTTTAATGGCTAGATGACATTTTTATGGCTTGGAAAATTGAGTATAACAAAATATGATGACATTTGGCATGTGGGATTGCTTCTAGAATGATGATTAGGTGAGATCCTATCCTATTTAAGGAGGCATTTGGATCTAGGAAAAGGAGGTCGAGTGTGGGTGCATATGTAATGGTGTATGCATGGTGAAGAATATGTAATGGTTCTAGGGGGGTAATATAGGGTTTCTGGATCAGATCCATGGGGAGGGTAGGATGCTAATGGTAGAATAACGTAATTGATATGTTCCTAAACCTTTTTATGTAATATGGATACCGTAAACATCTCGTTAATCAATATATAAAGGGTTGTTCTGAATATCTATGTTTATGGGTTAAAACCCTAGCGCTCTTTATTTTTCTCATGGTTCAGATTTGATTCCTTTATTTTTTCAATAATTCTTATGTTCTCTTCATGGTGCATCTATGCTTAGATCTAGTGTATTTTTACTTCTATGTTAAAATTAATGCATGTATTTTTGCGTCTATACGCATTTCATCCATTAATGGAAAACATTATTACAAGGATCACATAAACAAGGGGTTTGAAACCTACACGCACCTCGGGTGATTTCCAAACTAATGCCAAGTGATAGGCTATCTTGTTTGGGGTTTAAAGGGATTATGGGTGTGAGACTACATTTTGGTTCCATTTTCGGGACCTCTATTGAAGCTATTGTGAGGATGGTGTGTGATGATAGAACGTTTGACCTTGGAAAACATCGATACTTGGCTTTAAAACATAGAGGATGAGTTTTTGTGGAGATTCAAGATCGGTTCTGGGTTTGATACACGTAAATGGGTAGAGGAACACTGTATCATGAGCTCTACGAGACATTATTTTTTTTTCCCAGAGATTTGTATGAATGGATGTCAAAGATATGCATTAAGGAAGAGTAGGTATTATAGACCTCATTTTTGGACCCAATAATAATATCAACAGCTTCGATATTGATCTGATCTTGAATTGTGTTGTTGATTATTGGTGGAGTGGTGTGTTGACTAGCTATACATTGGAATACACAATTTCTACGTATTCTCTCCTAGAGGTTGCTGAGTTTGATTTCTTAAGGGATATAAGAGGATCATTCTTACGTGTTATAATGTTACCCATTAAGATCCTAATCATCACTTTGAGTATGGAGGTAGTTCCTATGGTTGGATAAATTCCCACTAGGCATGGGGCATTGAAGCTAGTGTTGTGAGAGATGGAAGACCTTGTGTTGTAAATGGAGAGAGAAGAGAGGTGGATCAGGTATAATGAAGCACAATAAAAGGAGTTTGTGAGACAATGTGAAGTTGCAGGACTTATGGACTTATGGAGGCAGACGTTGCAAGAAGGATTTGAGGTTCATGTGGAGAACGTGGAACCTAAGAAGTTTGTGTTACCCCATCTTCACAAGAATAGGAGAGAAACCCCCTCTACTTTTGGTGAGAGATAATCATATAGAGAAAGGAGGAGAGCTATAGGCATGCATCTTAGCCCTCCTAATGACCAAACCCTGGTCATTAGTTTTCCAATTCCTGAGATAAGTGTTGCTAACCCGATTGGTGTTTGTATTGGTAGTCGAGTAGCACTTGGTAGATATAATTTTTCATTTATTTCATCTATGGTAGCACAGACATTTCATGTGTTTGGAGGAATCCTATTTGGCACATCACTTTGGCAAAGTGTGGGTACACAAATTTTGGGTATTGTGTCTAGAAGTGGTTCAACGGTACATACTATTGGTGTGTAGTTTAGCGTGATGGTGGGTATGCAGAGTGCAACTACGTTAGGCTCCTTACCTATGAAAAGAGTAGGATTTGGTGGATCTTGTGGTGGAGGAAAAATAGGAGGGAATCAAGCTCCAGGATCTAGTGAGAAAGGGCCATAACATCATTAGTAGATGTTCTATGAGATGTCTCTTCACTTGCCTAATTACAAGTGTGTTGATGATAATTTAGAGGATGTACACAAATGCGAATTGCTATGGCACACTAAAGGTATCACTTCCTAGAAGTGGAAAGAAAGAAAGTTTTCAACTATGTTGTAGGGCGCACACATAGTTGGTACCAGATGTATGACCCCCGTAAAACAATAGTGGATTATACTGCACCACATGATACCTTTTTGGTAGAATTTCATATCCCTGAGTTTGATCAAAAGAGTATTAACACGCTCAAGGAATTTCAACAAGGTATGGGAGAGAGTGCATGGGAGTATGATGTGCAATTTAATACTCTTCTATCAAAGTTGTCTTATGATATCCATCCCTCATAACATGCTTAATGGTTCATTGGAGGATTGATAACACTTTTAGATGAGTGCTTTCCCACAAGAATTTCATGGATCCATGTAATGTCATGGAGGCTTCTCTACATGCTTTGAAGCTTTTAGAAGCATTGACACTGGAGTAAGACCATTTTTCAAAGAACAAATCACTACCATGGTGAATCAGCTAGAAAATTTATCTGCGAACTCAACTCATGAGACTCGCAGTGGACTATGGTGCATAGATTGTGAGGTATAAGGACACAAAAATGATAGTTTCCCATGAAATTTGGTGCACGTCGTGTCATTGGATTGTGGAATCTATCACAGAGATCATGATCCAAGTAGATGTTCGTTGTTGTAGTGTGTGCTCCACAAGAATGTGTCTTCTTCTTGTAATATTTTCTCATCTACGACTCACGATACAAAGGACATCTGATTGATAGACAAAATACATTATTCCATTGATATTGGTTTTCTCCAAACCAGCATTGGAAGTAGTTATAAGAACAAAGGTCATTAGTATGAGGGCGTGGAGATGGAGGAAATCAAGGAAGGGGTTTTGTGGAGGACTCGGATGTCGTGATGGGAAAGGAGGTAGCAGTGGATTTCCCCATCAAACTTGTTACAATTGTGGATCTACTGAACACTACATATAAGAATGTTTTGATTTTCTATAGTGCTCATGGTGCAGGAATAAGCATAAGTATGAGGAGTTCCTTGAGTTATATGAGCACATGAGCCAGAACCAGAGGAAGGAAAAGGGCATAGGGATGGTGAGTGTGAAGAGATTTGATTCATAGTGGATACCTAGGGTGGAAAATAACCCTAATTTGGAACCTCTCTTTATAATTACATGGGTGGAAGCCACGTGTGCCAAGGAAGAACCAAAGAAAAGGCCCCTCATTACATGAGAGGAAGTAGTACATGGAAAGTGTCCTGATCTAAGCCATCAGAAGGAGGTTTACCAAGAGACTATGGAGGTGATTAGGAGCCTGAAAGTGAAGATTCAATGTGTAGACACATATAATTTAGCTTCAGAAATTTAAATACTTAAATTACACTAATTATAACCTTTCTCATAAATTGGTGAAATATCACCAATATAGCACACTTCCTCTTCTATCACCATTAATTATCTACACTACGCTAGTTAATTAACCCTTCTATCCAACAATGATGCCAATTAATGACATTCTCGTTAATCAGCTCCCCTTTCTATCTAGATTAATTAATTATTTCTAATTAATTAAGCTCCCCTTTCTATCTACATTGATTAATTATTTATAATTAATTAATACCCATTTCTATCTAGATTAATTAATTTTTCTTAATTAATTAATTCTCTCTTCTATTTAATCAATAAATCATTACTTATTTGATTAAATCCCTCTCATAGTCCAAATCATGCTAATTATTCATGTAAAAAGATTCTATAATCTTGCACACCTATTAATTAATCACTTTGATTAATTAATAAACCCCCTTAAACCCAATGGGTCACTAAAGGACAAACTAAACTCTCCTAAGGTTGACTCGACCCTTTCCTTCCTTATCCACAACTAACCCAACCTCTCCATTTATCCCACATAAAGAGGGATGTAGAGATTCTTCTATCCATTGGGCTATATAAGGAGACCTCCTCCTACCTTTCTATTTACACCTACATTCCTAAATGATCATAGAGCATACACTATAGCCATTTATCATCTTTGAGCATTCTTCCATTAGAAGAGATTTCCTTCTCCATTTCTTGTATTCATCCACCCAAGTTTTGAAGTCATATGGAGTATGTCAAATGGTCTTGTAGCCATGATTTGATAAGAATAAATTCTTAGAAACCTTGGGATTTCAAGCACATAATCATATATTTGATTGTTAGAGATCTACCTAGGTTTAATCTCATCTTATTTTTAGCATTCAACAAGAGATAAAAGTTAATTTGTTTAGCATGTTAGCTTGAAATATCCATTTCATGTTTAATGTAGAAATGTTGATAGGTTAGCTTTTTTAAGCTCTTAGCATGATGATGCATAGGTTTAGTTTAGTATGGTATTGAACCTACTAGGTGTTAGTTTTAACTTTACTTGCATTACTAACTATTTCATGCATATATTTGGCATACCAGTGGAACGGGTCCTTAGTCCCTTTACATTTTAGTTCAAATTGTATTGTTATTTCAAGATTTTTTCTAACCCTTGATATACTCATATGGGAAATAATGTTCAATTTATTAGTATTTTGCTAATATTACATGTGTAGGATCTCATTTAGAGCTTTAATTCTAATGGGTTGTTGTCAATTTCGAGCTAACATACTAAAATTTGGAGTGTTTTGAGCTTTTTGGTGTCATTGGTCGTATTTTGACTACAAGATGGGTGTAGGCACACAAACCCTAGCACAGGCACACTAAACCTAGTACAAGAACACTAAACCTAGCGTAGGAACACTAAACCTATCAAAAACACATGTTCTAGTGTTTATAAACTCTACTCATATTGTACCTTCACTACTGGTATAAACCCGTCAGTTGGCACACATTCCCTAACCACGGTGCACATACCCCAACCCCCGGCGTAGACACATGTTCCGCACACATACACTCTGCTCGTGACTTGTACCTTCATTGTTGCTGAAATATACCAGGCTAGTGCACATGCCCTAACCTTGGAACACATACCCCAACCCTAGCATAGAAACCCTAACCTAGGTGCACATATTCTCGTGTTTGTACCCTGTCACACATGCCCATATCCTAGCACATGTATCTCTTGGGTGGTGCAGGCACACTATTTGAGTTTTCATACCACCTTTTTGCTAACCCTGGCGCACACATCTATACCCTGACGCACATGCCCATATCCTAACACAGGCATCTCTCGGGTTGGGTAGGTATAATGCGGATTTATATTTACATAGAGGGTGCAACCACCCTAAACCATGTGCACATGCCCTAACCTCGCACACAGTGCTTCGGTCCGAGTTGGCATATTAATTTCATATTTTTGGAAATTTGTTTCCTAAGGTACTAACATCATTTTAGGTTTTATTTTTTCATGGATATGCTAGACTAGACATGGGATGAACCTTGCATGTTAATTATAAGAGTAAGATTGTGTATGCTCTTCCCTCGCATCTTTTGGGTGATCTTGGGAATCAGAAATGATTCTTATGTCTTTTGTTGCTTTGAGAATATGTTGAATGTCCAAATTGAGCAAAAATATATTTCACATTTGAATTAAGTGTTTCCATTTGTTGATTTCTTGTATTTTGCATCGTGTATGCTCTTCTCTTGTGTCTTAGGATGATCTTGAGAATCAGAAACGATATTTATTCTTTTCATGGAAAATTACTAATCCATTGTGCAAAACCACAAACACTTGTCAAAGAAAGGTGGAGTTGAAACAAAACTAAACTACTAATACAGTTTCCATGCAGGTTGCCAAAAGGTGTTCAAGAAAACCACATCCAATTTAAAAAGATAAAAAAAAAGACACCATAAGCAACACACTGTATTTGTAGGTTTGGATAAGGGTACACCCCATCTACTTAAAACTAGGACATAACCCCTTTGGCATAAGCCTTAAGCTACAATAATGGGGGTGGTCCTAGGAACCCCAAATTAGTCCACGTAAGAGGGAACCTTGTGAACGAAATAGGAAGTGCTCCGCACAACCCACTTGATTACTACACACATGATATTTAGTGTCACAAGATTATCTATATCGTGACCCTATTAATAGTACATGATGGACACATTTATTTCCCACTATACTTGAAGGGGGAAAAGATGAGATACTCCAAGAATTAGTCAGTGCAACTTTTCTTAGTAAATCATGCTCGCCTCTTAGATGACTTGTGACACCTAGGTGAGTGAACCACCCAGGAAGATATATTTGACCAGGAGCCCACTTGGACCACATCAAAGCCAAATTGAGTTGAGAGATATTGTTCATCACGAAACGTGTGAAGAGTTGATTTTCCTTAGTTTTTCACTTTCCCTAAGGGGAGGTGAAACTCTGCCAAAGTGAGGCCAACATTTTTCAATCCCGATTGATCTACTTCCTTCACTTTCTTTTGACACTATGTTGATCAAAAGAAGAGTGACTACCTTTATGTTATCAATTGATTGTTTCACCACTTTTTGTCCGTTTACACCCATCCATATTTGTGGCTAGGTTGTTAAACATCTAAAGTGTGTGGAGACATTTTTATATCATTGATAGCCTTTTGATCTTGATACCCAAGTCAATATCATCATCGTAGTTAGGATTGGTTCATCACTTTGATTCTCCTTTCAACAGTTATTGTGTTTATATCGTGTCACTAAAATTTTTGTATTTATGTCTTGTTTCTTGTAAACTTGACCTAAATATCTATATTGTAAGGTTACACTATATACACTTTAACAATTCCTAGGTATACTATCACTTTAGTTTGATTTTGATTATTACCTCAATTTTAAAGAGTGTTAAGTGTTACCACTTGTGCGTGTTATATCAATATCATCTTGATATTGTTGGGTTTCAGAATGGAACATGGTTTGAAACAAAAGTCAGGGAATAACAAGTCCCTCCTCTTTAATGGGAGAGTTTCCCTTATTGAAAGCTAGAAAAACAAATGTACAAATCTACAACTATCAATGTTTAGATCCTGGTATCCTGGTATATTTTCATACTCCAAAGATTATCAATCGAAGGAATGGAAGAATAAAGAGATGGGAGGAAGAATAAAACAACAATGCTTTTGATAAATATAGATAGAAAAGTATCTCCCTACTCACATTGCACCAAGAAAATATATAAAAGGATCAATTACTTCGCCGATGCAAATCTATGGACTCAAATTTCTAAAGATTACATAGACCAGAAAAATAGTTTCTATTGAATGCAAAACCAATGATCCTTGAATCGAGCAAGGAGAGAGATATATATATCAGAGGAAATAAGAAAGAAATAACTTATGTATTGAATTACTTCAGAATTTAAAACCTTCCTAGAAAACTAGAATCCCCTTTTCCATGGCCAAAACCATGTTCTTATAACAATCCGAGTACATCCATACTTTGTCCCCAAGAAAATAATATCCAAAAGGAATAATGTTTGTTACGAGATCCGCTTTTGAAAGTTACATGAAACAAACACACTCATGAAAAATAGAGGTTCAAAAAGGTGAATATTTCAAGTGTTCAAGAATGATTACTTTAGTAGGGGGAATCTCATGATTTTCTCATTTATGTGGTCCTACCATTTCAACATTTTAACCACTTTCATAGTACTCAAGTGCTTATTGGTAAGGTTTCTCCTTTTTATCACGTATGCCCGATAAACTCTTTTCCGATGACCAAAATTTACTTCCATTTAAACTTATTGATTTGGCTCCATAGTAAACCAAAAATGCATCTCATGGAGAAATGACAAGGATATGGAGAAAAAGAATGAATAATGATCCATTTTTGTGTTTTGCATAGCCTTGGTTCATTAATGGCTTTAAAAACTAGATGAGTGCATTTGGTTATCTTTTCCCCCTTTTACCTTCAAATTTGGACCCTACACGTGGCAAGATCCAAGCAATGATGGCCCTGGGGGAGAAATCTGCATTTCCTGACATTTGGGAGAAAAAGTGTGATTTCTCATTTTCTCTACCCCCTCACAACTCTCTGCCAAAAGATCGACACATGGCGCAATCTAAGTGGTTGAGGAAATGCAGTTCAAATATGCCATTTAAACTCTTTTTAACAAAAATATCAAATTCTCAAAACCTCCGCCGGCCCACTGTGACTTTTCAACGTGAACACGTGGCACACCACGATTGGAAAAAGGGGTTGTGGCTAAATTTGCAACATCTTAACCCTTTGGTGAAAAAGCTTCAAATTCTCAATTTCCCCATAGGGATGTTGTTCGATTTCATTGTTCAACACGTGGCATCACATGATTGGTTGTGGGAATTTAAGCTTCAGCTTTATAATTTATCCAACTATTTAAAAGGGGGAAACAATACCAACTTTCCTCAGAAATCCATGCCCCCACCATTGAATTTTCAATGTAGGCCACATGTCCCTTTCTAATTTTCTTGTGGGCCTCAACTTAGAAATTTTCCCTTCACATGAGCAGGGCCACGGGCCATTTTATAACTTTCTCGCCCTTTTGTGGGAAATTGAGCTAAAATTCCCAAAGTCCTCCATCGGTCCGCCAAAGCACCTATGAACTAAAAAATAGCCACGTGTCCCTATTTCATTCTTCAACACATGGCATCACCTGATTGGTTGCGGGGATGTGCTTCAATTTTTATCTATATTTGAAAGGGGAAAAAATTCAACCTTTCCCTCGAAATTCCATGCCTCCATCATTGACTTTTCAACGTAGGCCACGTGTCCCTTTCTCGATTGATGCAGGCTTCAACTCGGAATTTATCCTTTCACATGGGTGGGGTCGCGGGTCATTTTAGAACTTTTCACCCTTTTTTCATAATTCCTTAGAGGATAAAATGGATCCATCACCTCGAACTTCCACCAAACTTGTTCCACCCAATGAGGACCGGCAGGATACGGGAAAATCGACATTTTTTTCCAAAATCACCAAAAGTGATAATTTCACAAAGGAACCCATTCATTCGACCGCATCCATGGGAAGAAAACATGTAGATTCACCTTTCCAAGTAAGAATTTTACGGGGAAAAGAACATAGGAAGTTGCGGAAATGAGAAAATGCCATTTTTGCTCCCGATGAAGAATTTCTTTCTCTGCAAAAGGTTAAAAATGAAAGATCCAAGTTCCCATACATTCAAAATGCATAAAATAAGAACTAAAATAATTTCCCATCCATTGAAAATAGGTGAAACAATTTAACGGCAGAAGACTACGAAATTTTGATTAAAAATGTGGTAGGAAATGAAAAAGAGCATCGAGTAGTTTAAAACATGAATTTCTTCTATGGTAGGGCTCCAATTTTCACAAAATTAGATTCGAAAGGGTGAGGAAAATTGAGAGGACAACAATTGACTCCTTCTGGGAATGATTTGGCAAAGGAAAGAGGAAAAATCAAGAACCTTAGAGAATTCTAGGTAATCAGATCGAATCAGTGTCTTAGCCAATGGGCAACGAAGTCAAAAAGAAGCAATACCAACACAAAAGAGAACGCAGGAAGGAAACCAACCAAAACAAAAACAAGGAAATAAAAATGATATACAAAATGTACATAGGGACTACCAAAAATCCTAGGTTTTGAACAACATCAAAAATTGCCCACTATAAGGAAGTGGGAGAGGGGAACCATCCATGTAATCTAGGTAAGAATATTTCTCACCAATAAAATGTCTAATTGTAAAAGGACCAAGCCAAATAGAATAAAATTTACCATGGTTGCCTCGAGGTTCATGATTTTTGTCCCAAAGAAGAACATTGTCTCCCACTTGAATAGTTATGGGTTTAGCCTTTATGCCAAACACAGCTTTTACCTTGTGTTGATCAACCGATATTGTGTCAACCACTTGTAATCTATCTTCATTCAACTTCTAGAGGTACATAATTATTTTTTCTAATGAATTGGTAAAGCTAGCATCCTCAATGCCCTTCATCAAATGTAAGCCTGATAGTTCCAATGCCACTAATAGCTAAGCTTCAACTCCATCTACCACTTGAAAATGAGACATTCTAATGGTTCTCTTAGGTGTAATCTTATCTACCCATAAAGCATCATATAGTTTCTTATGCCAATTCCTCTGAGAGTCATTAACAAGTTTCCAAAAGATGGTGACAAAGTTCTTGTTAGTTGATTATGCTCACCCATTCCCTTGGGGATAGTAATCAAGATTGGGTAAGGGAAATGCCATAGCCATAGTAGAAATCCATTATCTCAAGAGAATAAAAATTGGAAGCATTGTCAGTGAAAATATTATTTGGTATCCCAAACCTTATTAAGATGTGCTCCTTGATGAAGTTGCATACTACTTGAAGTAGTAATTTTAACTGGAATGGCTTCTACCCACTTGGTGAAATAATCGAGTGCTAATAAAAACATGAGTATTCCCTAAACTTGAAGGTGGATTGAGTGTCCCAATGAAGCCCAAACCTCATTGTTGATAAGGCTCCTCAATCACCACAGGTTTGAGAGGTAAAGCAACCAATTTGGGTCTTCCAACAAAGGTTTGACATGCTTCACACTTTCCTACCCACTTTGATGCATCTTTGAACAAGGTAGGCCAATAATATCCAGCATGGAGGATTTTGTGGGTTGTGATAGTAGAAGAGAAATGACCTCCACAGGCCTGGTCATGAAAGATTGAGAACAATTTCTTTTGCTGCTCTTTGTCGACACATTTCAAAAACCTTCAATCAATGCCTTGTTTGAACAATGCATTTTCCCAAAACACATATTACACGTAACTTAATTTTATGGATCTCTTATCCTTGTCACTCAAATGGGATGGAAATTATCCATAAGTAAGAAAGTGTGTAATTCCAGCATACCATTCGTCATTTGAGATGAGGAATAGAATACCGAGGATATCAACTTCTTCCTTGGACAATTTGGCATCATCTCTTTCAACAAAGTGAGTTCATATAAGCCCTTTCCTTGAACTAGCTTGGTGGGTTTGATGTCAAGATCATACTCCTAAATTTTGGCTACTCAATTACCTCTCTTGGTTCCAAATTCTTGTTGTGTAAGAATGGATTTAATTGTTGTATCAAGCACAAGCACAATAAAATGAGAGTTGAGGATGTAAAAATGAAACTACTTCACAACTTTGACCAATGTAAAATCATGTTTCTCCATCATGGTGTTCTTCACTCACGGGATTTCAAAATATAGCTCATGAATGTTATGGGGAGTTCATAACCTTGAGCATTCTCTTGGGTTAACACAACAGCTAGAGTACTTTCAAGTAGCATAGAAATAGGTAATGAAGTCCTTTCTATAATCAGGGCATACCAAGATTGGAGTCTCTTCTATAGCTTTCTTGATGTCTTCAAATGCAACCTTTCCTTCAAAGGACCAACTGAAAGTTTTCTTCCCTTTCATCATATGGGATATGTTCAAAGTAAGTTCAGAAAAATCAGGTATGAATCTTCTTAAGAAGTTGTTCTTGCCAAAGAAAGAGTGCACCCCCTTCTTGCTTATCGGGGACAGGGATCTTCTAAGTCATCTATACTCTTTATAGATCAATCTTTATTCCCTCCTTAGAGACAATGTGTCCTAATAATTTTTCCTTGGAGACACAAAAGAGATATTTCTTGGGATTTAAGGAGATTCCATGTTCTCTACACTTTTGGAGGACAGGTTTCAAGGTGTTGGAAATGATCAACTCTGGTTTTTTAAAACATAATCAGATCATCAAGGTATTCAACTATGCATTTTCCCTTGAGACTGACAAAGGCCAAGTCCATTTCCCTCGAAAGGTGGCACCAAAGCATTGATGAGGCCAAAATTCATTCTCATGTAAGTAATGTTGCCCCAAGGAGTGGTAAAGGTAGTCTTATGTTGATCTCAAAGCACTTACTTCTACTTGATTATATCCTGAGAATCCATCAAGCATGGACAACATTTCTAAACATGTAATAACTTGCAACACTTGATCCATTATAGGGAGAGGGTATTTATCCTTTAAAGAGGCTTGATTCAAATTCCTAAAATCCATAAAAATTTGGATCTCAAAGATTCTTCTTCTTGACAGCACAATATTAGCAATCCACGTTGAATGGTGAATGGGTAAAATGATCTTAGGATTTAATAACTTTTTGATCTCTTGAAATATTACATCAGCAATTTTAGGGTTATACCGCTCTTTCTTTTTCCGAAGGGTTTGATCCCATGTTTTAGAGGAATGAAATTTTTCATTTCTTTTGGCTGAAAATCCTTGAGATCATCATAAGAATAGGAAAGAACATTAGTATACATGTTAAATAGATTCGTTGTTTTCTACCTCTCCTCTTGTGTGTAGCACTTTCTAATGTTTACTAGCATGGGTTGATTAAAACTCTCAATTTTTATCTTTTCATAGTCATCTGACCGTTGATCTCCTTTGGAATTTTTGGTCTTGATGTACCTATCATGTTTATTAAATAACTCTTCCAAACTTACCATTCCTTTATGTATCTTATTACCTTTCATTTTTATGTAGCCATCATGATCCATTTCTTCTTCATTATCTTCTTCATTTGGGGGCACACACTATCTAGGAATATTTCCACTTCCTTCAAAGTACATCTGGTCAAAATTATCTATGAGTTTAAGGAAGGAAAGCAAGTTTTGATCATCATTAAAGACCTATCAATTGTTTACATTGTCAGGCACAGTAGGCCTATGAATCATCTCAATGGTGAATTTATCTTGGGAGAAATCTGGATGAGGGATCAGTAGAGACCCTGAGATAGACAAGAAATCAGCCCTAGTGTTTCTTTCCCTTGGCATGGCTTCAACGTAAAAGTCATCAAGGAACTCAATAGAATCCTAGAATAGATTCATGTAATGTTTCAACCTTCTATTTTTTACTTGAAAAATATCTCTGGCCTGTTTTACAATCAGCTCTGCATCTCCATGAGCAAGGAGATTATTTATCCCCATATATTTTTCCATGCTTAAACCAAGGATGAGAGCCTCATACTCAGTTGTATTATTTGTGTTTTTGAATTGGATCTTGAAGGAGAAAGAATGAATTTTCCCTTTAAGAGAAATAAGCACCACACCAGCTCTAGAACCAGCTGAGGAGCAACTCCCATCAAATTCCAAATTCCAAACACTAGTAGGATCAAGAAACACTTCCTTAGGATGGTTAGCCTCATCTTGTGACATGATCATGTAGCTACCATGACCAATGTCCTCATAAAGTATTTTTGCCTTTGGGTTATCTATTTTGGCATGATATATTCAATTTGTTTCTCGGGCAAGAGCTTCTTCATTTTCCCATTCACTAGAATAAGATCATGTGACCAATCCATCATGATTCATCCTCCAACATATTTTAAAAAATTTCTACTCGGTGAGCATGCCGTAGGAAGGGGTAATATCAGCTACCAAAATGGTGGCTAAAACTCTCTTCTCTGGCAAAGCAAACAAGGTTACTTGTGCATCCTTGATCCTTCCAACTAATGGAACTTCTCTACTTTCCAATGAGTAACATGAACCAAAAGTGTAGGTTAGGGTTAATCCTATGGCATGAGCTACCTTAGCAGGAATCACATTATCTAAAGCACTAGAATCAATAACACAATTGTTGAGTTTGTGGCTAGCTATGAGGAGAGTGACATAAAATAGTTTGATCTTCTCATCGGATGAGGTGACTGATACCACAAGGATTTGTAAAGATGAAGGAGAAGGAGTGGGTAAGAGACCTTTAGAATTAGGGGATGAAGGCTTGGATTAGGAGTTTACAAATTCTACCATCTTAGCAAAGGCCTTGGGATGGGTTTGGTAGAATCTGGATTATGAGATCTAGATCTTAGTTTTCTTGAGATGGTCAATAATGTTAAAATAACCAGAGGTAGATGGAGCATCATTGATAGGAGTAGATGAAACTTTTGACTTATCAATTCTATCATTTGAAGGGTAAGAAGTTTTAGGAGAAGAAACAAAGGAGGAAGGAACTACAAAACTTACCTTGGGTGTGGAAGAAGTTAGAATAGGAGCTCCTCTCCTTACAATCATTAGAATGACCATAGGAGGCTCCTTAGATCTTTTAGTAGGATGCACCACTTTCTCCTTCTTGTTTGGTTTGCTCACGATTCATGACAACATATGATTCATTATTCATCTATGTAACTCTTTATTCATAATCATCCTCTTCATCTATACCGTTAGTAGTGAGAAAATGGACATGAGATCTAATCAACTCTTCTAATTATTCATCAGCTTCTTCTTCATGTTCTTCACATATTTCATCCTCCTCATTATCATTAGGATCTAGCACTTCACATGTTGCATTGACTGGAACTTTAACAGGTGGGCCTTCAATTACCAACTGTCCGAGGAGAGGGAAACCGATTCCCCGGGCTGAAAGTTATTCCTAGGAACATATTGATAAGGAGCATGTTGGGTGAACTACTTCTTGAGAGTAATAAGATTATTAGCAAGTTTTTGTCCCAACTGATCTGCATTATCTCTAGGATAAGATGTGGAAGAAGGAGATGATTTGGATTTAGATGATTTTCTCCTTAGCTTTCCAAACATGATCAGATCATCTTCAACACTGACAACAAGTCTCTGATCAGCATCTAAAGTGGCAAGATTATCTCTTCTAAGTGCATAGCTCACTTCAGGAAGTTAGGCATTAAGGAAGAAACATTTCTAAATCTGATCCACGTGGAGTGTGTTTTGTGGGATCTTGTTAACCATCCTATTGAATTTGGCCAAAAATTCCCTCACGGGCTCATGTGACTCTTTCTTTATTTGAGAAATCTAGGCCAAGAGGACATGTACATCCTTAGCAAGTTTGAAATGTTGCTCAAAATGGGTTTTCATGGTGTTCCAATTGGTGATGGATCTAGCAAGGAGATGGTAAAACCAATCAACAGCATTATCTTGCAATGTCTCCACAAAAATTCTAACAGATATATCATCATGTTCAACTTCGAGAACACCACAAGCAACAATGAAGGCTGCAATATGTTCATCTGGATGAACCTTCCCATCACCTTTGAATTTAGGGAAATTCTTTCTATTACCTCTAGGAAATTCATGTAATGGCTAGGGAAGAGCAAGAGGCCTAACCCTTTGACCCCAAGGCAGAGGAGCTGCCATCCTTGGAAAGATTGTTTGGAGAGGAACTGAAACACTAGCGAGAATCAAAGCATGTAAATTAGAACTGATTTGATCTTGAGGGATGTAACTCCCAGAAGTTTTGTCTCTAATAGGAGGAGTGCTTGAAAACCTTGATCCTCTTATTTTTCTTGATGCAGGGAGAGAGAAACCTTGATGATCTAGAAGTTAGAAATGAGGGTCTTCTTCCCCAAGGGTTCTTCTACCTTGAGTGTATCTCGGAGTCACCAGATCAAAGATGATTAAGAAGTTGTTATTCAAAAACTGGAATCCATTTACAATGAATTCCCTATTGGAGTCACCAAAAACTATTGAGTTTCATAATGGAACATGGTTTAAAACCACACCATGGGACAACAAGTCCCTCCTCTTTAATGTGAGAGGTTTTCTTATTAAAAGCTAGAAAAAAAATGTACAAATCTACAACTATCAATGTTTGGATCCCGGTATCCTGGTATATTTTCATACTCCAAAGATTATCAATTAGACAAAATGGAAGAATAAAGAGATGGGAGAAGGAATAAAACAACAATGCTTTTGCAAAATATAGATAGCAGAGTATCTCCTACTCACATTGCACCAATAAAATATATAAAAGGATCAATTACTTCACCACCAATGCAAATCTACTGAGACACAAAGTTCTAAAGATTATATAGACTAGAACACAGCTTTCTATTGAATGTAAAACCAATGATCCCTTGAATCAAGTAAGGAGAGACAAATATAATAGAGGAAATAAGAAAAGAAAGAACTTTTGTATTGAATTACTTCAGAATTTACAATCTTCCCAGAAAACTAGAATCCCCTTTTCCATGGCCAAAACCATGTATTTATAGTAATCTAGGTACAACCATACTTTTTCCCAAGAAAATAATATCCAAAAGGAATAATGTTTGTTGCAGATCCAATTTTGGAAAGTGACATGAAACAAACACACTCATGAAAACTAGAGGTTCAAAAAGGTGAATATTTTAGGTGTTCGAGCATGATTACTTTAGCGGGGGAAACTCATGATTTTCTTCTTTATGTGGTCCTACCATTTCCACCTTTTAACCACTTTCATAGCACTCAAGTGCTTACTAGTAAGTTTTCTCCTTTTTATCATGTATGCCCGATAAACTCTATTTTCTGATGATCAAACTTTACATCCCTTTAAACTTATCGATTTGGCTCCATAATAAACTAAAAATGCATCTCATGGAGAAATGACAAGGATATAGAGAAAAAGAATGAAGAATGATCCAGTTTTGAATTTTACAGAGCTTTGGTTTATTAATGGCATTAAAAACAAATGAGTGAATTTAGATATCTTTTCCACCTTTTACCTTCAAATTTGGATCCTACAAGTGGCAAGATCCAAGCAATGATGACCCCGGGAGGAATCCACATTTTTGACATTTGGGAGAAAAATCATGATTTCTCATTCTGCTCTCGACCCCCATAGCTCCACCAAAAGCTGAACACATGGCGCCATCTGAGTGGCTGGGGAAATGCGGTTCAAATCTACCATTTAAAATCTTTTTAATAAAAATCTCAAATTCTCAAAACCCTCCGTCGGCCCACTTTGACGTTTCAATGTGAACACGTGGCACACCATGATTGGAAAAATAGGTCATGGCTTAATTTTCAACATCTTAATCCTTTGGTGAAAAAGGCTCAAATTCTCAATTTCCCCACAGGCCCATTGTTTTGATTTCATTCTTCAACATGTGGCATCATGTGACTGTTGCGGGAAATTGAGATTCAGCTTTTATATTATATCCACTTTTGAAAAGGGGGAAAAATACCAACTTTCCCTCATAATTCCATGCCCCTCTATTGACTTTTCAACGTAGGCCACGTGTCCTTTTCTAATTTGATGTGGCCTCAACTTAGAAATTTTTCCTTTGCATGAACGGGACCATGGGCCTTTTTAGAACTTTCTACCCTTTTGTTGGAAATTGAGCTAAAATTCCCAAAGTCCTCTCGTCACTCTACCAAAGCACTTATGAACTAAAAACGGACATGTGTACCTATTTCATTCTTCAACACATGGCATCACCTGATTGGTTGCAGGGATGTGCTTCACTTTTTACCTATATTTGAAAGGGAAAAATTCCAACCTTTCCCCCAAAAGTCCATGCCTCCACCGTCAACTTTTCAATGCAAGCCACGTGTCCCTTTCTCGATTGATCATGGCTTCAACTCAAAATTTATCCTTTCACATGGTCGGGGCCATGGGTCATTTTAGAACTTTTCACCCTTTCACCGTAATGCCTTAGAGAATAAAATGGATCCATCACCCCAAACTTCCACCAAAACTGTTCTCTAGCCAATGAGGGACCGGCAAGGATTGGGGAAAATCTGACATTTTTTCCCAAAATCAGCAAAAGTGATAAGTTCAAAAAGGAACCCATCCCAACACATCCAATGGGAAACAAATGTGTAGCTTCACCTTTCTGAGCAAGAATTTTACAGGGAAAAAAATTTAGGAAGCTGCAGGAAATGGGAAAACACCATTTTTGCTCCCAATGAAGAATTTATTTCTCTACAAAAAGGTTAAAAATGAAAGATGCAAGGTCCCATGCATTCCAAATGCATAAAAGAAGAGCTAAAATCATTTCCCATCCATTGAAAATAGGTAAAACATTTTAATGGCAGAAGACTGAGGAAATTTTGATTAAAAACATCATGGTAAATGAAAATGAGAATCGAGTAGTTTAAAACATGAATTTCTTCTATAAGGGGTTCTAATTTTCATAAAATTAGATTCTAAAGGGTGGGGAAAATTGAGAGGAAAAAAATATGAATACCTTACTTTCTCGCAAGGTTTAGTTAACATATATTTGTGAAATTTTTGTGTCACTCACAATTGTAACTGACATCCTTTGGAATATAGGTCTTAATTGAATTTGGGCATGCTTCTAGTATACTTTGTTTGGAGGTCATGTTAACTTCTTGTTATTACTTACGCCTTATTCATTTATTTGAACTCGACATAAGTAGAGACATGTTTTTAATCATCATATGACACCAACTACCTTTTTGAAGAGAAATTTAGGAAGTCCTTCATTTGATTATTTGGTTTGAAACTCAGGAATTGTGTGACTGATTCTTATTTGCAAATCATTATGTCACGTTGGTTCTTTGACATTCATAATATTCTTGACGTTCCTTCTTTTCACTTAGGTTTGATAAAAATATTTGAACACATTCACAAATACCTTAGTGAACCTATTACACATTATGGCTCCTAAAACATGATTAGGACTCAAAAAGTGGGCTTTGGAAGCAAGACAAATGTAAACTTGGGAAGCCTAAAATAAACAAGGGTCAAACCCTTTTATTGGCCATGATCTTGGGCCTTTATTCTCTGTAGAAAAAGAGGTAGAATAAATGATAGATCATAGTGGTGATGAGTTGGAATCCCCACATGTGGAGTTTGACTTCGACCCCACCTTGTTAGATGAATTCCTTTTTAGAAACAAGGATCGGGTACTAGCATGAGTTGTAGAATTGGGAGCCAGAATGCCTATTGAACAAGAGGTAATCCCACCTAAAAATGATGCTAATGAAGAGGAGAAACCTCTTATTAACATGGATGATATCTTAACACATGGTCATGCTTCTACTTCTAACATGGGAAATGATAATGTAGTAGGATATAGAATACATTTCCTTAAAGTACCACATAAATTCATAATAGAACACAAAAATGTTGAACAACCTCCTCAAGCATGAAGAAGAAGAGGAACCTCTCAAAGAAGAAGTCACTATTCAACAAAAAATTAGCAACCTTAGTTGACAATTGGCTTTTTTAACATCTCATGTGTAAAAAGAAACAAACAAGAATGTAAAAAAGACAAAACCTAAGGTCAAAATTAGTGAAATTCAATTGGATAATCAAGGAGAAGACAATGAGGAACATCATCATGTATATATCCCTACTTCTCATACCAAAGAACAATTACTCACTCAAGGAATGTATTCTATGAAAGTGACACTTACAAGCCTCCAAGAGATCACTATGGGGAATATCAGAAAATATCACTATGAAGAGCTATGTCCCTATCCATTAGACAAAACCATGATTCTTCAATCCTTCCCTAAAAAGTTTGACATGTAAACATTTGACAAATACAGAGGGAAAGGTGACCGCGAGACCATGTAAAATATTTTTACATGGCATGTGAAGAAGTTTCCTACGGTGATAATTACTTCATACGAATCTTTCCAAAGAGTCTAGGGGCCAAACCTTATAATGGTTCTCTCGCTTACCTCATGGGTCTATTTTCACATGGCCAATCGAAAGAGAGGTTTATACAACACTTATCGTATAACATAGAAAGTGACATAACCATGGTGGACTTGTGTGGCACTAAACAACATCCCAATGAGACATTCACTAGCTTCTTGTAAAGATGGAGAGGGATAGCCAGTCGCTTCCCTTGTACATTCCCTAAAAAATAGCTGGTGAGTATCTTTGTGCCCAATCTCAACCCATACATCACTTTTCATCTGCAAATGCATTATGTTCACACCTTCAAAGAGGTTATTGAAAAGGGAATTCAAATAGAGAAATCCCTTATTGCCAAAGGAACCATTAAACCACACTCTAAGGATAACCAAAACACAAAACCTATGGAAAAGATGAAAATATTCAACAAAAACAAGAACATGGTGGGAGACAGAAATCATAGATTCCAAACACATACAAACAGTTCAAACTGGTCAACCTTTTAAACTGACCAAAGGACCTATTCAACCACCACCTAAATGTAGAATGTTCACTCCTCTCAACGAGCCTTTTTCAACCATATTGAATCAATTGGATGCAACTCACATGGTGACTTATCCCACGACATAACCCTTTGATGAAAATGCTCCAAATATGTCGTGGTACAAAGAGCATGACTATTGTTAATTACATCATGTCAAGGGACACAAAATAGAAAAATGTCTATGACTTCGTCACTACATCCAAGACCTCATCGAAAATGGGGAGATAAAAGTGGATAACCCGGAGAAAACTCAAATGCCAAATGAAAAGATGGGAATATTCAAAGAACCATTCCCTAAACATGGTAAGTCAGATGAGAAAAATCCAGATCGAGGAGATTCATCCCATAGTTACAAGTCAAAAATTATCTATATACCAAGAAGGACAATAATCATTATGACTCCCTCATTGGATGTATCTTCTTTCCTAGTGATCATGTGAACACTATTCGATCAAGGGAAAGGATTGTGATGCGGAACAAGGTGTGCCCACCTCATGATTCCTAAAACCTCTCTCGTCGACCCCACAATATAGTAGGTATAACCTCTTAGAACAACTTGAGAAGACATCTACCAATATTTCAATCTTGGATCTTCTCAAAATATCGAATGTACATAAGGAAATCTTGTACAAAACTCTTTAGGGGTCGAGTGCCATTAGAATTAGATCCTTCACATCTTCAAGATGTGGTAGCCAACTTTGTACCAACTGATTTCATCTATTTTAATCATAGGGAGATCCCTATTGAAGATCCAACACATAATCTCCCCTTATTTATTAAGGTATTCGTTACCCTCTGAAAGATAAAATGGGTGCTTGTGGACAACATGTATCAAGGCTGAATATATGCACATAGAAGTTAATTAAGCAACTAGGACATGCAAAAGAATATATACAGTCCCACATCATTACCATAACCACTTACGATAATGTGGAAAGGAGTTAACTAGAACAATCACATTACCCATGGATATTAGACCCACTTTTCATCACACGAAGTTTTATGCCTTGACTTGGAACTCATATACAATATGCTTCTTGGTTAACCATGGATTCATGCCATACAAGCCTTGTTTTCAACGTTCCATCAATGCATCAAGCTGAAACATGAGGGACACATTATCACGATACAAGGGGATCCATATCCCTTCACTCACTCGTAGATCTCTTAATAGTTTTTGCATAAGGGTGCCTATATGTGTCCCTCTCGTGATATATTTATTCCTCTTAAATCCAAAGCCATGGAGTCACGAGTAGATTCAAATTCCCTCAATTCTTGTGTCTATGAGGCTTCTCCTCAACTTCTCCTTTTGATTCATGGGAGATGAAGGTTTTGGAATATAGTTATGGATGATAATGTGTAGCAAGCTCTTTTGGTTTAGGACCTATCATTGCCACCAAAAACTAGATGCCGACCCAAATATCATTTCGTATGACCTATAGATGAGCGAACTATTGGGTTATTTTTACTTGGAGGGTTTCTTGCTGAAGATAAATTTTTGGACCCACTTACAACTTGGGTCCTGGAAGATACTCAACCAAATTTCTACCAAATCCCTGAGTACGAGAAGATTAACCGAATGATGTATTACATGGGCTAAAAAGGTCTAGGATGCGTAAAGAATGAGCAAGGACCAAGAGAACCAATTCCTCTTCCAAATTTCAAGATGAAAAGGTATGGCATCAGAATTTTACCCTATGGATTACACCCCAATGATAAATATGCCACTTGTTCTCGAGTGCAAAGATAGATCTCGATTATTTAGATAGCGATATGGATTTCCATTGAGCCAATACAAGGATCTTGCCTCCATGAACCTAGTCATGAATACCATTTTCCTTACCATAACCCCTACTAAGCATAAAATTTACCTTTTTTACCCTTTCCTTGTCGAATGGGACCAAGAACATCATGTGCCACTGGATCTCTTTCAAAATGACAAAGCCATTGCAGAATTCATGGGCATTTGAGAGACAATTCGATTAGATACCATAACAAAGGTTTTTGCATTGACTTAGATACCTGTGCATACTTCAGTGAGGAAGCTAAGCTTTTTGGTTAGCAAAAATTAATAAAAAGCGAGGACAAGGGTTCCAATGAAAATACTTGGCAAAAACAAAATTCCAAGTCACATAGTGAAAACCTCTTTGAGGCACTAGCTAAAAAATAAATTAAAAAATAACTGGATAAGAAAAGTGACCATGCCAAGGGTGAAAATATCATAGATACACCCTTGAAAGAGGATCCAAATCTTCCTCCCGATCCTACGTGTATGGAAGATTTTTCAAAAATTCTAGTGGAAGAAACTATTGATGTGAATATTAGAACAGAAGAGGATCCAAAGATAGTCAAATTGGGAGCTTCGCTCTTAGCATGGGAACAGAAAACCTTCACCATGATTATGTGGGATTTTGTAGATATATTTGGATGGTCCTATAAGGATATGTCAGGCATGGATCCAACCTTAGTAATGCATAACTTATTGGTGCATGTAAATGCCAAGCCCATCAAACAAAAGCTCAGAAAAATGCATCCACGGGTGGCTCTTCTAGTTAAAGAAGAGCTAGAAAGATTGCTCGAATGGGCTTCATTAGACCTATTGATTACTTAGAATGGATATCAAACATAGTCCATGTACAAAAGAAACCAATCAAGATCAGAATCTATATGGATTTTTGATATATTAATAAGGCATGTCGAAAAGATGACTTCCCATTGCCCAATATTGATATGATTGTTGATTCAACTACAGGATATGAAATGTTATCTCTTATGGATTGCTTTTCAGTTACAATCAGATCAAAATCACATATGAAGACCAACACAAGATGACCTTCAAAACCCCCAGGGGAATTTTTTTATCAGGTAATGCCCTTTGGCCTTAAAAATGTAGGAGAAACTTATCAAAGGGAAATGACCGTGATTTTCCATGATATGATTCATGACATCATGGAAGACTATGTGGATGATATCCTCAGAAATATAAGACAAGAGCATATCACCATGATATTTTATGGCATATCTTTGAACACCTATGGGAATAAAAAGTCAAATTGAATCTTAAGAAGTGTGTGTTTGGCGTACTATCAGGAAATTTGCTTAGATTTATTGTATCATAGAGAGGGATTGAGGTAGACCTAGCTAAAGTTACTACTATTACTAAAATGCCTCCTCCCAAAAACATCAAACAACTATGCAGCTTGCAAGGAAATATATAAGCCATCCACCACTTCATTTCCCAACTTGCTGACAAATTTCATTCATTTACCCATCTACTTAAAAAGGATGTTTCCTTTATTTGGGGACCAGAGAAACAAAAGGATTTTCATTGCTTAAGTAGTACTTAGCCAATCCACCTGTCCTCATGCCTCTAACTCCCGGTGAGCCACTCTTGTTGTATATTTTTTCTACTCAATTTTTATTTGTGCATTGCTCACCTAATATGACCTCGAACATAAATAAAAATTTGTGTACTATCTCATTCGTACTCTCATCACTTATGATCTCAACTACCCTCAGATTGGAAAATCTTGTTTGGTTGTAGTTTTTACCTTCCAAAAACTTCTCCATTACCTATTGAACACTAAAACCAAGCTCATATCCATAGTTTACCTACTTAAGTACTTGTTTTCAAAACTCACCCTTACAGGTAGAATAGCTAATTAAATCATTCTACTAAGTGAATTTGACATTGAGTATGTACATCAAAAATTGGTACAAGTAAAAGTACTCGCCAATCGAGCTAGCGTAGCACCATTACTAGGGACAGATCCTCGTAAGTATGGATCTGCGCGGATGCTTCATTACTCGTATATTGAGGAATCTATCATGTGGCAGGTGCACTTTGATGGATCTTTTACTTTTCATGGTTCGGGGGTAGGTGTGGTTTTAATTACTCCTTCAGGTGACCCTATACCTCAAGATTTTCACCTTGGTTTTCCTTATACAAATAATATTGCAGAATATGAGGTGCTCATCGATGGGATGAAACTAGAAATCAAATGGGATATCCATCACATTAAGATCATTGGTGATTCACAGTTGATCATCAATAAAGTTAATGATGAGTATAAAGTCAAGGATGAGAAACTCATCCCCTACAAAAAATTGGTGGAAACTTTGAAAGAGTATTTTGTGCATATCACATTTGAATAGATTCCAAGAACACAAAACAGATCCATAGATGCTATGGCTACTATAGGATCTATGCTATGAGTTCCACAAAAGAGTAATGACATACCATTTTTTGTTGAGAATCTACGCCAGCCTGCGTATGAAATTCTAGAATCATGTTTGGCTTGTGAATTTTGGTCCTTATTCCCCATGGTATGTGCACATATACACCTATCTTAAACACAACACCTTCCCTCCTGACATCTCTCATTCCAAAAAAAAATCTTATCTCGCGATGTCCCATTACACCCTCTTAGGAGATACACTCTATCGTCGTGGCTATGATGGGAATTTGTTGCATTGTCTAGATGTAGCAGAGTCAGTCCAAGCAATCAAAGAGGTGCATGAAGGGGTGTGTGACACCCATACAAATGAAATGGTTCTAGCTAAGAAATTTTTGAGAGTAGGATACTATTGGCCTACTATGGAAACAGACTTTACTGCAACTATGTAAGGAAATGTGTACTATGTCAAAAGTATGGAAATTTCATCCATGCACCATCACATCCATTGCAACCAATCACAACCCCATGGCCATTCTCCAAATGGGGAATGGATTTAATAGGAAAGCTCACCCTACCTCATTTGATGGTCATACTCACATCATCATAGCTATGAAATATTTCACTAAGTGGGTGGAGGTTGTTCCTTTGACTTATGTTACAGGAGCTCAAATTTCAAAGTTTATCATGAATCACCTTATCTGCCGGTATGGCATTCCTGCGGCCATAGTTACTAAAAATGGAAAATCATTCAAGAAAAAGACAGTGAAGGACCTTTTTCATCACTTTCAAATAAAATTGAAGTGATCTATGCCATATTATCCACAAGGTAATGGGTAGGATGAATCCACTAACAAAACATTGGTTCGAATCATGGAAAAGATAGTGAATAAGATAGGTCGCAATTGGAATTTGAAAATTCATCTCGCCATTTGGGCTTATAGGAACTCTATTCACACTCCTACTTGTGTGACACCTTACTCCCTAGTATTTGAACTGAATATTAGGGATTATCTAGATAAGGATGAGGATTTCCGAGTGGCTAGGTTATCGAATTATAAATCATGTATGAAAAGTGTATCCATGCCCTTAACCATCTCAAAGCGTATCGAACATAGTCTCAATAAATTTCAACAAAAGGATCATATCTCGTCGGTTTGAGCTTAGAGATTTGGTCATGAAGGAAAATTAGTTCAACATAAGGGCAAAAAGAGAGAAGAAAGGAAAGTTTGAATCGCATTGGTTAGGAGCTTACATCATTGTCACCAAATATGGTATGGGAGCATACAAAATTTCCCATCCCAATGGTGATGAGCTCCACAAACCTATGAATTCCATGTACCTTAAGCAGTTCTATGCTTTAAAATGGCACAAAAATTACAAAAAGTAACCAAAAATAGAGTTAAAATGATCAAAATACAAAAATTAAAAATAAGAGAAAATAAAAAGAGAAAACAGGTCATCCATATGTGAAAACCACACAATTGTGGCACGTTGGATAGGTCCCTTGGTGAAAACTGGTTTCCGGCACCTTGGGAGGATTCGTTGTTCACAAGCATCTTACATATGGAGGGTACTTTTACTTATCTTAGGGCTAGTTCTATGCATGCATCTGAGATTTCTTGTGAACCTATCCTATCAAGCCTTGATCCGTATTTTCTCCTCTTATTAATCTGTGAAGGGATGGTCTTTGCATATTCCCCATCTAACACTGGGACACTTCTGCAACTTCACCTTCCTTTTTATAGCACATGGCACCAGCCTTTGTATAATATTTGTCTCACGTTGGGGGCATCCACATTTCTCGGTTACTTGTGCATAGCTTCAGAAAACCTTAGAAAATCACAAAAAAATAGAAAATTGTTTAGAAAATCACAAAAACAATAGAAAATTGTTTAGAAAATCACAAAAACAATAGAAATTTTTTTAGAAAATCACAAAAACAATATAAAATTGTTTCACAACACCGCCAAAATAGTAGAAAAGTGTTTCACAAAATAGTCTTGCAAAAACATAACATTAGTTTCCTTACTTTGTCTTGTTTCTTGCTTTGTTTATGTACATTATTTGCTTGTATAGTTGTTGCTTGTGCATTTGTATAGTTTATTTCTTAGACATACTTTGGTAAGTTTCATATTTTCTTGCTTAGATTAGATTCATTCTTACTTGTACATATGTAGTGTGTTTTTCATGCTTGTAAATAATTGTAATTTTTTGTGTTACTTAATGTTGGTTAGCTACTGTATATATGATTAGGTTTGATAGCATTTTATTATGTTTTCTTGTTGCATGTACATTTTTTTGTTATCATATCATCACATCTAACATCATATATACATCATATAAATAAAAAGCTAAGTATACATCATACATGAATGCTAAGCTAATCATCACATATCGTATCATCAAATGGGGGCAAGAGGGATCACAAATATAAAAATCTATCCCCCTACACCAATATCATCATGTCATCTTGTCCACTAATCTAGAGCATCACATGTACAATACAATTGATATCATCTATGGATCTATCATATCAAAATTAAACACATGTGGTACAAACATCTCAACTATCATCATGATACATACAAAGTGTGAAATCAAATCATATAACATCATGACACATCCATAATCCATACAATCAATCATCAAAAAAAAAAATTCCATCATCTCATAACAATGGTGCCACATCAAAATGTCCATATATACAAGTATAAAATGTCTGTCTCACAAAATATATACATCATCGATACAAAATGGGCCATCAAAGGGCACAACTCATAAAAATTCCTTCATCAGAGGCGTACATAAAAATGCTATACAATGATCAAAAGAATAAAGCCTTCATCAGAGGCATGCATCAAAAACTAGTACATCATATACATCTGTCAAGTATAACACCTTCATAAGAGGTTTGTATATCACGATACAAGTACAATCAAAGAATACAATGAGAGCCGGGTTAACTAAAACACTCGGAGGGAGTGGCTGGTCTATCTGCAATGGAGGTAGACCCATAACTTGTGTCCCACGTGGTCATGTAGGGTACCCTTATGGCTGCTCCACTGATACATGTGGCCTCTCTGATCTCGTCAATCCACTTGACTATTAGTTATAGGTAGGTTCTCGTTGACCACTGGAACTCCCTCATAATAGAGTGACTGATAATATGAGGCCTTTCCCTCCATTGTAGCCAAGTCTCTATGAGTACGAGCTATCACCACTATCCCATATCTACATCAAAATGACATTACCTTTATTACTAGCCATACAACCTCATCCTAACCCACTACTCACTCGTGTGAAGCTGATCTCTCTCAACTATCATTGGTTATAACCGGATCTGGGCTGTTGTGAAGGCTAGTCACTTGAGCCATCCGGCGTATCTTCGAAAATATGTAAAACCATCTCCCCTTAGTAGGCATGGGCTCGACCTGGTCTCACTCTTCTATCACGGCTAGAATATGAGATCGGGCTTGATCTCTTTCCACTACCAGCCACGCACTTCGCACTTGCTACCATAAGGTAGCTAACTATTCCTCTACATCTCCACCTTGAGCTTGGGCTAACCTCATAGACACCATCAAAGATTATCCATGTGTATGTCTTTGATCCCATAATATAGGCCTTATAACCTCTGCATGGCCTTGTGCCTATGCCTGCCCCCGTATCTATCCTTGTCTAGGTTCTTGTTGCCTCTATCTAGGATCCTATATGAGAACCTACCCATCATGTTTTTTCCCATTAAAATCATCATCAACATGACCCGAAACCATAGCCTCATCACTACCGTCTAACACCTCGAATGGTGTTTGAATACCCGCTCCCATGCCTCATCTTATATCGTCAAGCACCATGAAAATGGTCACATACTGTGCCATGTAATCTAGTGTGTTGCATGGGTATCTAACCTATCGAGTAGGATCCTAAGCCCGTGATACCACCCGTATGAAGTTATCCCTAGCTCATGCCACCTCAATGCATGGCCCCATGGTCTGCCTCTCTACATCCCGGTGAGCATACCACATATCAAGTTAACGGATGCCCTGAACTCTACCCAGTTATCGCTGACATTGGTCCACCCTGTATATCTCGGTAATATAACTACAGCTTCCAAGAAGGAAGTTCTCTACCACACAGATGCTAAGCTTCACTCCATCCGCAGCCACCGTATGTGTCTCAGAGGGCCTCTAAATGATGTATTTATCTAGCAAGAGCGTCAAACTCTTGATGGTAGTAGTAAATGCTACCTAGGTTCCCTCGTACATCGTCTCCCACGGAGACCCATGCCATGAATTTTGGCTCCTCCGGTGCTCGGGTGTGCAATGCACCTATAGGGTGCCCGATCGCTATATGGTCCTGGACTAGATCTACAAGAAGATGTTGACCCCACCATCTTCTGAAAGTGGTAGGTAATTAGGTGCAGATCCCAGTATAAATGTGCCAGTATGCACTGGCCCCAAAGTATCACTCATCACTGAACACTCCATGTACTAATGTAATCAACCCCATTGGAAATGATGTCCCTGTCTTATTAGTGAGTAAGAACCCACTGATAAGAGCCATCAAGTAAAGTGGTCCTCGGTGAAGAGTTAGATCAGCTATACAATCATGAAAGGACATTGTCATACCCTCGTGGGGTATCTCATTATAGCTAAATAGGTCACTAATCACCGCAGTAATCCGACCAAAATTACTTGTATACTCAATCATCGAGCCTATAATAGGAATGTGTAAAATCCACCACATGTCCTCCAAAGGTGACGGTCATATCTCCTGTGGGGATCTTGAAACATTGGCTCTTGTTGTGCCACCGCTCAATCAAAGCGGTCAATAGGCCATGGTCTAAGGTAATAGAAGGCATCCACGCTACATAGCCTAGGCCAACCGCCTCTAGTAGAATCACCATCATACGATGGTCACATCGGTGCATACTCCCCTCCATCTTAGAAATACAAGTGTGTTGCTCTCACGTCTACAACACTGGCAACCATCTCTAGTAAAACATGGCATGTGTTAGACACTAACAATTTCTTCTAAGTTCTTATATTATTCTTCTATCCTCCACTAAATTTTCTTTTTCTTCTAAGTGTCATTTTTTTGGCATTTCTCCCTCTCATTCATCTCTTCTAGGTTTGTGCGCACCCTTTAGGGCATGTGCGCCCCCCTTTTGGCATGTGCACATGTGTGCACGATCCTAATGGAACTTGCGCCATGTTTCTCATGTCCACACTTGCACATGGGTGTTTTATGTGTGTGTATGCTAGGGTTTTAATACTTGCACATGTGTGCATCTGCTATATGTATGTGCACATACATGCATATGCCTTTTTGGGGCGTATGCATGTGTACGTACACATGTCTAGTGTTTGCATGTGTGTGCATGTGCTTCAAGAGTATCTGTTCCACCAAAGGGATGCCTACGCCCCCAAGCTACATGCCTGCACTATACCCTACCTATAGCCTAACTATGAAAGAATTAATTACGACATTAATTACAAAATTGATTAAGTAGGTCAAGCTACTCATGAAGAATCCATCATCTACATCTTGGGTGTACTCCAGAACTTGATCGGTGTGTCTTCTCGTGGGATCATCCTCTTACCATCATCCTCATCACTATCGGAGGTCTTGTGGTAAAATTTTGGCAACGGTCGGTAACAAATGAATTAGTCACGATGATTTACCCCCTCCCCGGGTGGGGTATATTAAACCATTTTCACCGGCCGTGATGCATGGAACCTTTTTTGACCATTGTTATTGCTCAAACTCTTCTTCTACTCGTCATGAATAACTATTTTACTTTCATTTTCTGTCATGCTAGAGCATTCTTTGCCACCTAGTACCCCTTTCTTCTCACTAAGACAATTTTATTTCTCTTAGGTGATATCCTTTCTTCTACACACTCCATCGAATAATTATTTTTTATTAAATAATTATTTTATTAATTTTTCATTATGCTTTGGGGCATTATTTTTTACATGTTGCTTCTTTCTTCTCCCTAGGGCATTTCTTTTGCATCTGGGATATTCTTGCTACTTCTTCTACTTTCTTCTATGCATCCAACCCATCCAAAAATAAATAAATAAATAATTTTTAAAAATATATCTACCCTCCCAAAATCTAAAAATGTCAAAACTTCTCCAAAAAATCCTAAAAATTGTAAAACTCACAAAACTAGGTAAACCAGCTCATAGCAGCTAAAACTTGTGTCTTGCGCATGGTATTCTTTCCATATCTTGCTAGAAATTTCACATCTTTGCAGATCAAATGACTCACGGATCATCAAATTTAAAATCATATCTAAAGCTAGCCTTCTTACTTCATTAGTACTGGGGTACATAAAGTTGTCATTCTTCGCTTTCGTAGTGCACTATGCTTTTTCATTGGACCTAGTGTCCATCATCTTCCCTTACATGTATCCTTTCTTGGGGCATCATTTTTAACCCTTTTCATCAATCACGAACATTTAGGGATCTTCATCTTGATAACAAAACATTTGTACAACCATCTTGACCATTTTTGGTTGGAATATGTGTGTTCGTACTTGTTTTCCCTATTAAATGAGTTTGTTTCCTTCTCATATTGCATTTCTTTTTGTATGTTTCATTGAGTGGGTGTTTCAGCAATGGAAAACTGTTCATAGTATGGATTTTCATGTCATCCTACTTTTTTCATATGCTTATATTTTTAATAAGGACCAATGACATAGATCTTTGGAAATATGATGACAATAAAGTTGTTTCAATACACTAGATGAAATCTTGCTCTTTTTTCCCATCTTCATTCCTCCTCTACATCATTCTCCTATCGACGCTTTTCTTCTTATTCACTTGGGGCATGCTGCTCCTGCCCATTCTTCAATTTGTTTTCTCTCAATTTTTTTGATCGTCGATCACCTTCTATCATCACCCCATTGACACTCGAGGGGGCATCTCGCACTTCTACTAATTTTTATTCTATGCCTTCAAAATTTAGATGTCTACTATCTTTAAAGTGGCATCACTTACACCACCCCAAAGAGGGGAAAATGTAGACACCTATAATTTAGCTTGAGCATTTTAAATACTTAAATTACATGAATTATACCCTTTCCTCCAAATTGGTGACATATCATCAATATAGCACACTTCCTCTTCTATCACCATTAATTAGCTACATTACGCTAGTTAATTAACCCTTCTATCCAACAATGATGCCAATTAATGGCATTCTGTTAATCACTCCCCTTTCTATCTAGATTTATTAATTATTTCTTATTAATTAAGCTCCCTTTATATCTATATTAATTAACTATTTCTAATTATTTAAGCTCCACTTTCTATCTACATTGATTAATTATTTCTAATTAATCAACACCCCTTTCTATCTAGATTAATTAATTATTCTTAATTAATCAATTCTCTCTTCTATTTAATCAATAAATCATTACTTATTTGTTTAAATCCCTCTCATATTCTAAATCATGCTAATTATTCCTCTAAAAATATTTTATAAGCTTGCACACCTATTAATTAATCACTTTGATTAATTAATAAACCCCTTCAAACCCCATGGGTCACTAAAGGACAAAATAAACTCTCATAAGGTTAACTCAACCCTTTATAAACCTTCCTTATCCACAACTAACCCAGCCTCTCCATTTATCCCACGTGAAAAGGGATGTAGAGATTCTTTTATCCATTGGGATATATAAGGATCCCTCCTCCTACCTTTCTATTTACACATACATTCCTAAATGAGCATAGAGCATACACTATAGCTAGTTATCATCTTTGAGCATTCTTCCTTTAGAAGAGATTTCCTTCTCCATTTCTTGTATTCATCCACCCAAGTTTTGAATTCATATGGAGATATGTCAAATGGTCTTATAGCCATGATTTTACAAGACTCTATTCTTAGAAACCTTGGGATTTCAAGCACATAATGAAATCTTTGATTGTTAGAGGTCTACCTAGGTTCAATCTCATCTTATTTTTATCATTCAACAAGAGATAGAAGTTCAATTGTTTATCATGTTATCTTGAAATGTTCATTTCATGTTTAATGTAGAAATGTTGATAGGTTAGATTTGTTTAAGCTCTTAGCATGATGATGCATAGGTTTAGTTTAGTATTGTATTGAAGCTACTAGGTGTTAGTTTCAACTTTACTTGCATTACTAACTATTTCATGCATACACAATGTCTAAAGGATAAATCACTGAAGTTCAAATAGGAAAATAATGTTGAGGTCCTCAAAATGACATGGATGAGGTTAGAGAATTGTGTAGGATGGTACACCGGATATTATTATCCCTCTGTTAGGAGAGTGGCTAAGAGAAAAAAAGTATCATACACTCGGAGGTGAGCGCGATGATGGGTCTTGCATGCTAATATTCCCCCTCACATTATTTTTTAGGACAATGAAATCACATTGAATGTAGTTGTGGATGGATGGATTTTGAGCAACATATTGATTGACATAGGTGCAGAGGTCAATGTTCCCAATTTATATGTATGGCATTAGATGGGAGGCCCCCATTACACTCATCTTAAAATTTGGTTTATATGGTGAATAGGAAAAATGCTATGCCCATTGGAGTATTGAAAGATGCATCCATAACCATTCAAGGGGAAAATTTTATTAAAGATTTTGAGGCCTTAGCAATTTTCATGGAAGATAAATTTCTAGCCTCACTTGGACATCCCTGGTGTTATAAGAATAATATTGACTTGCGCTTTACCAAAGGGTACATAAGTTTTGAGAATAAAGAGGAGTGCGTCGTTATTCCACATATGGATAGGAAGTAATTGCCCTATGTAGAACCTTTGGGAAAAGAGGACCTAGATAGAATCTATGTGCACACCATTAGAGACCTTGAGGTTATCCATCCATCAGGAGAAGTATTCATTCATTGGGAATATTCTTATTCCATGAGTGATACAACTATAATTCTATGTGATAATTGGGCACACAGGACCTATTATTTGGTTGGAAGATAATTAAAGGGCATTGTGACTCGCATCATCAAGGCACACTCAGCCTAGGCACCTTGGAGGAAGACAGGTTACCTAGCTACACTAGATACGGTAACCCTAATGTTTTTACACACAATGTAGGTACAATGGACATGTCAAATAGAAAGGAGGAATATGCTTACTTATACCTTACATGGAATAACAACACGTTGGTGGGTGACCCATCGAGACAATCTTCTAGAGTGGCATGAAGTGAGAATCATGTTCTTTGTTAGGTTTCTCTGGAGCAATGCACATTCTAAAATACATGACTATCATGGGAAGGAGTCTACCTCATTCCATTTCCAAGAATGTGAGATATCCTGGATGGTAGGCCTAGAAGCCTTACCTCCCTCACTATGGGTACATAAGTTCTATTCCACCTTGCAGGGATGTGCACGTGCATGGTATATCCATTTAGAGTTGCATCTTCATACGGGTAATTGGCAAGATTTTATGATGGATATTATTCAAACTTTTGAGTATTAATATCCTAAAAAATCGATGAATGAGGTGTTTCAAGTAGTCAATTTTTTTACCTTGTGAGATAGTTCCATGGCTGAGGACCGAATCTTGGATTTTTAGGGGAACTCAGGGTTGGGGGTGCACTTTGTAGAAGAATAACTAGAAGAAGGAGAGATCAAGGAGATATATTTTGATCTCACCTTCCTAGAGAAGTAGAAATGAAAATTAGTCCACTTGATAGATGATGATGACATAGAAAATTTTGATGTTTCTCATACAAAAGGTATGTGTAAAGTATTGGATAAAATAAATGAGAAAGCATGTTCCTACCATGATCCCTTGAAATAAATAAGGCTAACATTGGTACAAAAATAGAGCCAAAAGAAGCTATCATTGGAGATTAATAGATGCAGACTGGAGGTTTCAAAATAGTTGTGTTTTACATGTGTGACTTCCAAGACTTGATCCTGTGGGTACCAAGAATTGAAAGGAGTTCACCACTCACTAGGGAAAATGCATATTAAGTTAAAGTAGGGTGTGCATCCAATCGGAAGAGACCTTATAGGATGAATCAATCGATTGTAAAGGTTAAGGAAGAAATAGATAAGATGATAGAATTTGGTGTCATTGAGGAAATTAAAGAATGAGTGGGTGAGTCCGATGGATATTAGTATAAATAAATATGGGAGGATAAGGATTTTTGTTGACTAAAAATATTTAAATGCTTCATGTGTGATAGATCCTTTTCAACCCCGTTTACTAAGGAGATTTTGGAATTTTTACAGGCGAGAAATATATGAATCAATCGATCGTAAAGGTTAAGGAAGAAATAGATAAGATGATAGAATTCAGTGTCATTGAGGAAATTAAAGAATCTGAGTGCCCGAGTCTGATGAATATTAGTATAAATAAATATGGGAGGATAAGGATTTTTGTTGACTACAAAGATTTAAATGCTTCATGTGTGATAGATCCTTTTCCAATCCCGTTTCTCGAGGAGATTTTGGAATTTTTCACAGACGAGAAATATATTCTTTCACAGATGGATTCTCTGAATATCATGAGGTAAGAATCACAAAGGAATACCAGAGAAGAAAATTTTCATTACTTGAATGGGGAAGTTTTTATTACATAGTCATGCCCTTTGTGCTTAAGAATATGTATGTTGTATTTTCACGTATCGTGGTGCAAGCCTTTCAAGAATTCATCAAAAAAATTGTAAGTTTACCCGGATGACTAGATGATGTATGGGTTGATAAGAGATCATTGTGACATCTTAAGATTGATGTTTGAGAGGTGTAAGAAGTTAAGTATCTCTTTAAACATAAAAATGTGTCTTTTCTACTCCTTTTAGCACAAGATTAGGTCATATTATTTGTAAAGAAGGATTATTGGTAGATCCTGTCAAAGTTGTCATTATCTTGGGATTATAGGAACCTACCAAATCAAAGCATGGTGCACATATTATTAGGGATTATGGGTTACTATAGTAAATTCATCAAGGTTTATGCTAGAATTTTCGTGCCATTGGAAGATTTATTAAAACATAAAATCAAGTTTCATTGGGGAGAGGTGTATCAAGTGGCTTTTAAACTTTTAAAGGAGAAATTATTGCTCCTATTTTACACTTTCCCTCTTGGGATAAGCCCTTTCATGTGCATGTGGATGCATCAGGTATGGCAATAGGAGTAGTGTTGGAATAGCCTGGAGAGGGGAATTATTGATCACCCTTTGTGTTTTGCAAGTAGAAAATTAACTTCGAGTGAGCAGAATTACACAACAGAGTGTGAAGCATTTTCCATGATTTATGCACTACATAAATTCAGAAATACTTGTTGGTTACTCCTTTTACATTTTATACATATCATATGGCACTCAATTAATTGGTGAACAAGCATATCTTGCAAGGGCGCATATGTCCGTGGATCTTGTCGTTTCAAGAGTTCAAATTTTTGGTCATTGTAAAACTAGGAAAGAGAAACTTAGGAACTGACCATCTATCACAGATTAGCTCATGAGAGGAAGTGCAAAGCATTGAGGATACAATGTTAGATGCATAGTTGTTCAAATTACAGTGCGCACCCTCTGATTTAGTGGATATTGTTTTTTTATTATGAATGGGTGTGGCATCTAAAGGAATGAAGGCCTTAGAGAAAAAATAGTTGGTTATACACATCATGCCCTATATGGTTATTAGCATAGACCTATACAAGCTAGGTTGGGATGAGGTTTTACATCGGTGGGTATTGGAAAATGAACATAATACAATCATGGAGGAATATCATAGAGACATTACAGGAGGTCACTATGCAGGGAATGTGACTATGCACAAGACCTTATTGGCAATTTTGGTGGGATATAGTTTATAAGGATTGTATAGAGTATTGCAAGGTGCCGTGACCATTTCTAATGGCTTGGAAAGACAGGGAAAGAGATGAAATTTTGTTAAGACATGTTGCTATTGCATAACCATTTTAAAAAGGGCAATTGAATTTTTGGGACCTATTTCCCTAGTGGCACACATGACAGTTTGCACTACATTATCACTTGCATAAATTATCTTACACTGTGGTGGAAGCATTGCCGATGAGAAATTTCATGATGGCTACAACAAACTAGTTTCTTATGGGAGTATATAATTATCAAGTATGGATTCCCGTTGAGTTTAACAAGTGATATGGGTACTCACTTTTTGAATGAAACTATTAGAATCTTATTGGCGAGTTTAAGGTTGCCCATCACAAAAATAGGCCCTATCATCCTCAAGCTCATGGAGCTACTTATTCATTTAACAAGATACTATCCACACATTAACTAAGATTTGTGATGTCGGGAGGAGGGACTCGGGATGAAAAAGTCTTTACAAAGCTTATGGGTATATCACACAACTTATAAAAGATTGAACAAGGCCACACCTATTTAGTTGGTGTTCGATGCGAAAGGTGTTCTTCCTATTGAATTTATGTTACCATCCCTATGTATTATGCATGAAGGAGGATTGGATGATGATAAATCACTTAAAGAGTGCATAGAAAAACTAATGTAGTTGGATGAGAGGTGCACTATAGCCCAATGGAGCCAGTAGATAGAAAAAGCATGACAAGAAGGCATGACATGATTGGCATATTAAAAAAAATAAGTTTGAGGTTGGGAAGATGGTTCTTTTGTACAATTCAAAGTTTCTTTGCCATCCCGGGAAACTCAGTGCATTAGTTGGGACTATACATTATATCACATATATTTGATTGGGCACTTTCTAGTTACAAGTGTTGGATGGAACACAGTTTCCCAAATACTTCAACAGGAGTATGTTGAAGCCCTACTATAAATAAGCCTTCTTGATGTTTGTAAAAAAGTAGTATTATCATTTAGCTTGGGATCTCCCTTAATGTATTTTCATTTATATGTGATTCCTTTCATTTTTGTTATGCTTTGACTTTTATTTTCATTTTTGTGGGCACATTTGCACACTAGTAGCCAATTACTATCTAAAGGGGCTTTATGTGTAGAGGACGGTGCATCTATTTAGTGAAGGGTGGAGAGTGTAAAGAATGTTTTTGGAGAATAGTGTGGTAAGAAGTAAGTGTTGGGAGTGATGTTTTATTGGTGTCCTAAATGAGGAAATAAAATGTGCGTGGGTTCATAGGATCATGCATAGAAAAAGTGATTATGGGAGTATATTGGTGTCAAAATCTTTATAAAAACCATGTATAGAGATAAAAGCACATAGCAACATGGGGTAGGAAATGAAAAGAACTAGGCTTAAGACACAGGAATATTGACTTCAGCTATGAGAGCACTTAAGGTTCTTTGGTCAATGCAATTTCACACGTCATAAGGTTATGGGAGTTTCACGTGAGTTTGTGAGTAAAGGAAAATCACTAGATAAAATGCATGAGAAGATAGCATTGAAAAAATATGACTTCAATGTTATAGTATGGTGGTAGGTGACATGGGAGTTAATGCAGGAAAAAGCAAAATTCTATAAATAGAAGGTTGGGGTAAGTTATTGTTTTTACCTTTTATTTGTTTTTGAAGAGCTCTTGCAAACTAAGGAATCCCTACGAGATAATTTACAAAGAGTTGTGTGTGAAGTAGAGAATTTGGAAGATTTTTGGACTGGAGTGGAAAAATTATGTGGGCATGCATAGATGAGATTATTTGGTGGATTCCCTTGAGTATTTACATTGTCTTATGGAAGGAGAGTTTTCTAGGTTAGGGTTTACAGAGCTAGGGCATGGGTTTTGAAGAAATTTCACAGGAGTGGAGCCAAAGAAAGACACAAGGAATAATTTACAAGGGATTGATGAGAAAAATGGCACCAAGGAAAGGATTGAACACTTCACTAAAGAAGAAGGAAAGGGAAAGGGAAAACCATCCGTATCAACCATTTTTAACAAGGAGTGGTATGTGGAGATGCAGTACCTAGATGGAATTTTGTTGGGGATGGATTGGGTGTCTCACATATGAAAGATGGCTATAAGTTATTATAACCATAAGACAAGCACCATTGAGAAGGAAATGGCATTGGAGATGGTTCACCTTATAGGAGAAAGGACATAGGATGACAAACCTATGTATGATGACTCTATGAAGACCACATTGGAGAAGGCTGGACTTTTGCAACTCTATGAGTTTCCATATTTCGAAAAACTGAAAGGTTATACCAGTGGCTGATGTCACACATGCATGAAGATTATTTTTACTTCGCAAGGAGGAGAATGCACTTAACTTCTCATTTGATCTCCAAATACATTGTACTCATCTACATGTGAGAATCGGTGTATGATGACTTGGGCGATAAGGATATTGTTAAGGTAACAATGGCGGCATATGAATACAAGAAGGGCTTACATTATTTTGATATCACCAAGATCAATAACCTATCCATGAAGATGACCACACACCTGCTCACCAAGTTGAATGGACAATAGTGATGGATGCAAGTGAATAAGAGATAGTTGAAAATTTGTAGGAATATTTCAGAGGGAACAATCTACAACCTCTCATCCTTCATTGTGTAGGATATCATAGATGTCACATGTGATGAGTGTCATTATTCCCTTCATTTAATCAACTCTTTGCAGATGTCATATTCAAACCAAGGGTGTGTTTGAAGCTATATGCAACAAGAAAATCCTAGTAATCTAGTAATTGTCTATAGGTATTTTTAAATTTTCTCGGAGGTTTTTGCAAAGTGTCCTTAGGATTCCATGGCCAAAGCCTTATTATCTCTATGCTATAAGAAACTTATTGAAATAAACACTCATTGCTAGAATAAATTGCTAGAAATAAACACACATATAGAAGTAAATAAATTTTTGAAAATAAACACACGATACAAAAGTAAACACACTTTTCTTGGAAATAAACACATGGTTGAAAATGTTGTGAAAAGCTTGCAAGGAAATAAAAATCTAGTCTATAACACCTGTAGGGACAAGTATACAACAGAGTTCAACTTAAAGAATCAAAAGCATTTACAGAATTAACATATCTACACTATTTTCTTTAAAAATATAAATACCAATAAAACAAGGATCCTGGTTCTTGGAGGAGTGGGCCCTTGCTCCACCTTGAATCAAGATTTGAAAAAGTAATATTCTCTCAAAACAAAGTGGCTATTTTATTGCTGAAATGTTTTGTCTTACAAAAACATATTGTATCTTTCTATATCTCTATCTCTATGTATCTGTGTGTATATGTTATATTCTAAATCTATCTACAGGTCTTTATATATATTTTCATTCAAATATGCATTTACGGCCATAGTTGTTCTACTGATTCAGATGGAACCAAATTATTCCCAAAATAGATGTTGAATTTGGAACCTTGTTAGACGTACAATTTTCTAATGAGTTATCTCTAGATCTTTGAGTATGAAGAATCATAAAGCTTCTAAAATGCTCCTGATTGAATGAATCATTGATTTCTTTATCATTGGATGTTGTCAAAATAAACATAATCCCATTAGTTCCAGAACTTTGGAGAAGTTCTGGAAATAAAGGGGATTGTTCTATATCTAACCGCAAAAGTTCTAGAGCTAAATGCGGGAGTTCCAGAACTAAGTGCTAGAGTTCTTGAACTAAGTCTGAAAGTTCCGAACTAAGTAATAGAGCTAATAAATTGTGTGATGGAGTTCCGGAACTAAGTCTAGAAGTTCTCGAAACTAATCCGTATTAAAGCTAATGCTCCCAAAAACATGTTGATTTCTTCATACTTCATTCTCTTGATTGATTGTGACCTGTTTTATTACAAAAATTGAATTTCCACACACTTTGTTAGGAATTACAGAGTTTTTAGATGTTAGAACTAAATTTAACAAAATATGGACAATTACATCCTAACTTATACTAGATCAAACAATTGTCACAAAATGCAGTCAAACTTGATAAAAAGGAGAGTAAAATAAGATCATTTATTGTGCATTAATGAGACATATTTTGGCCTTATCATCTACCCCGTACTTACTTGTTTGTAAGTCTCCTTACCAACTTTACTCTTCAAATCTTGGGTTGTGGATTTTTCATTCCAATTGACTTCTCAGGTTAAATGGCTTAAATTGAATATCCCAGTGTTTTAGTTTAGAAGTACAATACCATGATCCTGCTTCTACTTTCCTATGCCATTCCTCAAATTGAGTGGGATTTTGCGGCTCTCTATTTTTCCATGGAGACATGGGGTGAGAAGAAGGGGAGGCCTTGTTCTCATTCCCATCCATATGCCCCTACATTTTTCATTGACCTAAGGGATTAGTGTACACAAGGCTTTAGCTCTTTCTAGGCTCCGATTAAGTTTGTGGGAGATATCACTTCTCTTCTTCTCAATGAACCTGTGAGAAACTCCCATATTTTCAAACATCCATCATAAATCTCTTCAAATTTTTCCTCCTCATAAGAGGTGAAGGCATCAATACTTTTCTGTAAGTTGGCCAGATAATGTGCCTTGAACCGATTATCAAAGGCATGGGATCTGAAATGTATAAAAAAGGAAGATGGTTTACCATAGTGAGCCCTCATGTAGAGACCAAATGAACTATATTTTAATAGATGCTCAGAATCTCTCTCTTTCCATGAAATCTGATTTTGAAGAACAGAAAAAAATGCATTCAACTGGCTTTCCCCTACATATAAATTGATCATGAAGCATGTGTTCTTTTCCAACATAAGATTACAGAGATAGAATTTGTAGAGAATATTTTTCTGCTCTACACTAGCTGAGGAATAGGCTGTCATGAACTCAAATTCATATTTTATTTCATGTGGAAGGCCACATGTAATTCTTGACAACTGCCAAGCTGAATAAATTGTTCTTCCAAAAATACATTGTATGTAGGAGAAGGTCTCCTGCATGTGAGTAACTTTTCACTCATTATGCAAACCATTTGTATTTTTACAAGACATTTAAATTTTTCTTCTTCCTCTTTGTAGAATTTTTCTTCCCATTTATTCCTTGCTTTCTTCTCTTCTTCCATCTTGTTTCTCAGGTCCTCATTTGATGTTTTAAATTCATTAAGTTCCCTGTAGGCATCATCCCACAACAACTTGAGTGGCTAGTAAGTCAGTTTATTCTATGTATATACTATTGACATAGCACTTGGTCTTCTGGAAAATTGACATTCTTCTTCTTTTTCCATCATCTATTGTTTGACCATTATCAATTCTTCTTTCCTATTTGTGAGCTGATTTATTAGTCGCTAAATGAGAATTTACCTTTGTTATAATTTGATTTTGAGGAAGTTTAAATCCTCATCCTTCTCTCTGATGATGAGTTCTTCTTTGGAAAAAATAGATCTTTTCTTACTTATTTCTCCTCTTTTTCTAAAATCTCCTTGGGGAATGAGCATTCCTCTTCCACCAAAGGGAATTTCCCTTTCCGTTTCCAAGATGTCAATTCCTCTTCTTCATGTGATAGTGCTGCTGATTCACCCAACTCTTGAAAAGCATATTCTTCAAATCTTTCATCTTCCTTCTCCACCTCAATTTGGCTTGGTCCAGGAGGATTCATGGCCATGCTACCCAAAATATCAGCAGCTTCTTTTTCCAACCCATCATGTTCTTCCATCTCCTCTAGAATTTCCCTAGACCTCTTATGAACTCTTCTTCTTTGAGGAGCTTCAAAATGTCCGAAATGGGTTTCCTCCTAGAGCTTCTTTTGACTTTCACTTCATGCTCTAGCTTAGGTGAACTATCACTGTCAGAGACAGATATTAGTTCTCCTGGTACTGTTGCAGAGGAAGGAGTTTCTTTGATAGGCATAATAGGTTTTACAACTTTAATCCTTCTTCCAGATATCCTTTTTTGTACATTACCCCCACCTATTTCCTTATTTTCCTCTACAGGGGCATCAATCTCCAAATTACTTATAGGATAAAAAGGGGTTGGTATTCCCCTCCTGATAATATCAGGGTTTTTCTTAAACTTGTTAAGAAATTTTTCCCATATTTCTTCTCCATTTTTATTTGAAAGAAAATGGTGTTGGCATACCAAATGGATTAACCCATGATGTCTGATTGTTCCAACTCCCTAGGAATACCTCTGAGCCATTTTCTAGATGGAGTCAAAAAGGAATCCTAGAAGATTTACTATATATTCTAGTTTTGAATTCCCATACCTAAGATATATTAACATCTTAAGGACTTCTCTTCCCACAGTCCCAAATTGACCATCACAAGTTAAATACTTAACTACCCAAAATGCTACCCTGTCAAAGGGTTTGGGCAAGCTAGCCCTTTTGATCCCCTTGATGATTTTCCTTGTGTTATAGATATATTAGGGCTCAGATTCCCTCTCTTATATCAAGGTTTCCACCAAATATTTAAGGGTTCCCTTGACAAGATTTGGGACATGCACAATTGGTATTCTAGACACATTACTCATTGTATTGATAGTAAAAGGAATTACAATTCTTTTAAATTTAGTTCTGGATTCTTCTAAATTTACAATGAATTCCCTTACTAATTTTTCATTGTACCCTGAGAACTTGTTTAGGTACTCCACCACCCTTCTTGTCTAAAAATTTCTTCCACTTATTCATCTACAAGAAGTTGGGTATCATCCTCTTGCTCTGACTTCTTTTTAATCCCCATGACAAAGACGACGATTAAATTTCTTCTTTCTTCAAATTCAGAATTAGTTGTAAAAGTATTGGATTTATCTGAAGAACTATTGTGTTTAGCTACAGAACTATTGTGTTTAGCTATGGAACTGTTGTGTTTATCTGCAGAATTGATGGGTTTAGCTATGGAATTTAAATACAATTCTTCTACTTCTTCTTTGAAATTCTTCTGTAACTGCTTCTCAACTTCGTTTATTCCACCCAAATGATAGCTAATTATAAATATGCCACCACTTTCTTATTCTATCAACATCACCCTCATGATTAATTGTTTTTAATCATAATGCACAATAAATGACTCATCATACCGACTTTTTAAATCAAGTCTAGTCACACATGCAAAATTTTAATTTAACCTTTAATAAGTTCAAGACATAATTATTGTCCTTTACTGATGTAATCCCTCCACCTTTATGACTCATCATTCCTAAAAGTGAAAAAGGAAAAATGGTTAGAAAATATAGATGGAATTCAAACAAATTATTTTTATTTTGCATTAGCCATTTATTGAAGAGACCAACTGCCATTGTTGGTTTTCAATTGATCTTTGAGAGATTTTTTTGGGGAAGAGAATGCCATTTGTTGGTTTTCATTCCTTCCCTTTTATTTTTATTTCTTTTTTTTTTATTTTTTGGGAAGAGAACTTCATTTTATTTTTTCATTCTCTTCCCTTTATTTTGGATCCATGCATCTGATTATTTGATCATTTTGGAAGAATTGGGTTCTTCCATATGATCAAATTCTTTGTTTTATTCACCGCTTCAAGAATTAATCCCTAGTAGGAGGCTTCCTATAAAGTTTTATCCTCGTCCATTGACCAAAACTTTCCTTCTTCTGCCATCAATGGGAAGTAGCTTAATAGATCCATTTTCAAATATCTTCTCAACTGATAGGGTCCTAACCATCTTGTTTTCAACTTTCCCTTGAATTTCTAGTACTTGGAATCAAACAAGAATTCCCAATCTCTTACCTTGAATTACCTTTTCTTGATATGTGTGTCATGCCACTACTTCCTTTTATCTTGGATTATCTTTATTTGTTGAAGTTCTTCAATTCTCAACTCATCCAATTATTGAGTTTAATAATTATTTCCTTTTGTGTTGCATCCAACTCAATACCCACTTTAGTTATTATCCTCAATGTTTGTAGTTAAAATTCAATAGGTAACAAGGGATTTTTCCCATAGACTAACTCATATGGTGAAAACCCTATTATAGTCTTCCAAGTTGTATTATAAGTTTAGCCAGCCTCAAGTAGTCTCTTTACCCAATCTCTTCTATGTGCTTCAATTTTTTGGTAACGATGTTTTTGAATTCACTGTTTATTACTTCTACTTGTCCATTTGATTATGGGTGATAGGAAGATGACTTCCTATGATTGATCTAATAGTACATTGTGAAGGCCTGGATCATATTAGACATGAACTGTGGCCCCTAATCTGAAACTATACTCTTTGGTGCACCAAACTTCATCATAATTATGTGCCAAAGGAAATCAGCAACTGCTTCTTTAGTGGCATTTGTTAAAGCTTGCACCTCTGCCCACTTTGTCACATAATTAGTACACACAATAATGTGCTTCTTTCCTTGTGAGGGAGGACTAAAGGGATGAACAAAATCCAACCCCACCTTTCAAATGGTTCAATCACTACTTGAGGTTGCAGAGGCATTTCACTGGTAAAGGTTGGCTATCCCATCCTTTGATAGGGATCACACCGATTGATATATCTCTTCACATATTTATAAATAGATTGCCACAATAATAGCCAGTGCCAAGTATCTTGTGAGTTGTTCTTTTTATTGAAAAGTGTCCTCCACTTGGTTCATCATGACATGCCTTGAGTATGTCAAAGATTTCATCTTCTCTCACACACCTGCGTAAAACCAAATCAGGACCACATTTAAATAACATTCCATTTAACCATTTAAATTGTGCACTAGTTTTGATCAACTTCTTCATTTGTTTCTTAGTGAAAGAAGGAGGAAACTTCCTTGTTGCAAGATAATTTTCCATATCAACAAACCATGGTGTATCAGCTGAAATAGAAAACAATTTTTCATCTAGAAAGTTGTCCTTAATTGGATCTTTCTCCCCTGTAGTGGTCAATCTTGACAAGAAATCAGCTACCACATTATATTTTCCTGGATTATCTACTATGGTAATATCAAATTCTTGTAAAATTAATAACCATATAATTATCCTACATCCAATCACTGGTATGTTCATTAAGTATCTAATTGTTGAGTGATCTATATGTACAAATATTTTTTACCCTGTAATATAATGTTTGAATTTATTAATTGCATAGATCACAACAAGAAATTATTTTTTAGTGGTAGTGTAATTTCTTTCAGTGGGAGTAAGATTTTTACTAAGGTAGTAAATAACATACATTTTCCCTTCATCTTTTTGTCCCAAAACTACACCAATTGAGTTATTTGAGGCATCTATTTGGATGTGAAAAGGTTTCTCCCAATTAGGTCCTCTCAATATTGAGGCGATGATCAATTTTTCTTTAATTTCCACAAAATCATGTTGACACTTTTCATCCCAAAAAAATTCACAATCCTTGGTAAGTAAACTAAACATGGTGGAAAATTTTTTTACTAAATCCCCGATAAAACACCTATTGTATCCAACGTGCCCTAAAAATGACTTGATATTTGTGGGGGTTTGAGGAACAGTAAGTTTGAAATAATCCCGATTTTGTTTTGGTTAACTCCGAATTCCTCTTTTGAGATGTGGTGTCCTAATACAATCCCCTCTCATCAACCATCATCAAACATTTCTCATGACTAAGAGAAGAATGGTGTTGCTCACATATTGTTAGTAATCTATCCAAATTTTTCAAATCATCATCAAATGTGTCTCCACGCATAGTAAAGTCATCCATGTATACCTCTACACAATCATTCATTAGGTCTATAAAAATTGCTAATACAACTCTTTGGAAGGTTACTGAACATTACATAGTCTAAATGACAATACCCTATAGAAAAAGATACCCCATGGACAAGTAAAGGTATTTTTGTCCTAATCCTTAAGCAGAAACTTTGATTTGATTATATCCACTAAATCCATCTAGGAAGGTAAAGTATTGTTTACCTACAAGCTTGTCCAAAAATTTATTTATGAATGGTAAGGGAAAATAATATCTCACTCGTGGCTTTGTTCACCTCCCCTATAATCAACATAAATTCTCAATTTTCCATTATTTTTAGGAAAAATTACAATAGGATACATCCACCGACTATCCGAGATAGGGTAGATAAAACCTACTTGTAATAGTTTTCAATTTCTTGCTTGACTATGTCCCTTAAGGCTAGATTAATCCTTTTCTCGAGGTTACCTAACCGGTTTAATGTTATCGTATATATGTGATGGGACTTGGATGGATTCCTTTCATGTCTTTATAGTCCCAATTAAAATCTCTAGTATGATATTTTACAACATCAAACAATTTAGCTTCTTCATCATTCTTCAGCCATCTATTAATGTTCAAAATTTTACCTCAGTTGAATCTCAACATATTTGGTTCCAATGTGTGATGACCAAATTTATTGAAAGCATTCCATTAAGGTGTTTAGTGGACATGAATGTGGTAATAAAATATGATATGTAACAATATCTCCAAAATTCCCTTGAGAAAGAATACTGGACAAAGGAAAATAGGAAGAGTTATGATACTTATCTTGTTGTCGGTCAAACTCCTCATCACTATTGTTTTCCAGAAATTCCTCACCATTTCCTGATATATTTGAAACTAAAGCTATTGATTCTGTAGCTATTTCTACTCCTCCCCAAGAGAAATCATGTTCCTCCGAAGTGAAATTATTTGCATTTGCATGGGATTTCTGTTGTTTTGGTTTTAGAACTAAATGTGATGGTTTCGAACTAAATATGATGGTTTTGAAACTAAGTCTGTAGGTTCTAGAACTATCCCAGATTGTTCCAAGGATAGTTGGTGTTCGTTCAATGGTTGATTAATCATATCTTCCATCTCCCATACGTGATCCTACAATGTTATCATAGCCAAAGAAGACATATTTTGTTTATTAGTGTCAGGATCATCAACCCATAATTGTTCTTGATTATTGATAAAAGGTCATGTAGAGGGATATAAGGAAATTTTCTTAGAATTCTTACCATTTGAGATAGTCATATCACCTGATCTATAATCAATTAAGGTAACAACTGTAGCTAACCATGGTCTACCCAAAATAATGGGATAACCAAGTGTTTTACCTTTTGGCTGCAATATAAGGAAGTCCACTGGATATTCCCATGACTCCACCATAACTACCACATCTTCAATAACTCTTTTTGGTTTTTCTACAAACCGGTCTTCCATCTCGCAATATGGTGTTAAGCAGGTTGGATACATTGTTAAATGGTAATGTTTTCAAAGTGTTCATTGTCATCACATTTATAGTTTCTCCCAAATCAACCAAAACATTATGTATATATTTATTCCCTACAGACAAAAATAACAGGGCTACTAATATATCCATATTTGGGAAGTAATATTTTTCCTACTAATAAATTAGCAAGTTTCCCATCTACCTTAATAGTCCCGGTGTACTACTTCTTTATTCCAGTCTTCTTAAACATAGCATTTTATTAACTTGTTCAACTTTGGAATGTCCTTGATTGTTTACAACAATGGTATTTCAATATTTAATTTCCTCAACTCCTACACCAACTTAGATTCCTTGGTCCCTATAACTTATTTAAATTTCTCTGTAAGTGGAGTTTCAAAGAGAGTCTTATCCGGCTCCTTATCTTTTTATTTTTCATATTTCTTGGGAACAACTCGCACAAGGGGTTTTAGTTTCTTATTTCATTTTATTAATTATAACAACTGGATGGATAATTAATTTTCTATATTTGGTTTGAATATCTTTACAATCCATGGCATTTAGAACAACCGGTTTTTCTTTTTTTGCCCCATAGACAGAGTTATTTGTTTATTTCTAGGATTAGCAACCAGTTGTGTTGGTGTTTGTGTTTGAACCAAATTTTTGGTTTCTGAATTTTGTGTTGAAGAACCCATTATGTCTCTTTGATTATGATTGGGATATGTCCTTCCTTGAGCGTAATTATTTAGGCTCCACCTAGGTTGTGACCAAGCATTTGGGTTACCTTGACTAGACCATGGTTGTTGGTGTCCTTAGGTATACCAAGATTTTCCTAACCAATACTAAGGATTCCATATTGGTTGAGGGGCCCAAGGTGGTTATCCCTAACTTTTTGGTACTTTCTGAGCTACCCATGGCATCATCTAGGGGTTAGGAACTGACCTAGGCATGAACTTCCCCTGCTAGGTTATCTCTAGAAAAAGTTTACTTCTTCTAATGTGGATGAAGTGTTGGTTTGTTTAAGATGATTTTTAATAAATGGAAGAAGAGAACAAGCATTACTCTCATGATCCCTAGATTCATAGATAAGACACATTTCTATTTAATCTAGAAGACAATATCTTATTACATACTTCTTCCTACATCTAATACAATACATAGCTAATGGTTCAGTTTTAGCATTTGTTTTAGCTTGTAATTCATCTATGGTTTAAGAATATCTATTTTAAATTTTTCCAGTTCATCCATCAGTTTTGTCATATTTGGATTCAAAATTTTCACTATTTTTCCTTTCCTAGGTCCACCCCTTGTTCTTGAACAGCTTCTACAAATGTATTTAATATCATTCATTCTTAATTAATCAATTTTTCCACCTCCCATTAAATTAAGGGCTTCCTTGGATTCATCATCCAGACCTTTAAGAAAAATGGTTTTGATTAACTCTTCTTGTAGTATAAAACCACATCTCTTACTAATAAAGAGGAATCTATCTAAATAATCTTCCATATTCTCATCCTCCTACTTGATTTTGAAAAATTCTTCCTTCCTATTCCTCCCTCTACAGTATTCTTGATACGTGTCTAAGAAGGTAGTTTCCATTTGTGCCTAAGTGGTAATATAATTAGATGTTACTCCCATAAACCACCTCATTGATGAATCCTTCAGGGGTAGATGGAAAGAACTTGAGCTTTTAGTTATTTGTTTTGTAATCATAGGTCTGACACAATACTTTAAATTCAAATAGAAATTGGTCAGGATCTTTATATGACATTCCTCTAAATGTGGGTAAATGTGTAGGTGAAATATTATTCATAGGTGTATCATCATCATCCAAGTGAATTGGATAAGTAAAGGTCCTATTAGGTTCTCTTTCAGCTTCTCGTTCCATTTCTACAGTAATTTCTAGAATTTTCTCCCAATCAATGTGGTATGTGATTTGCTTTGGGGAAGGTGAGAAGTTAGGAGTAGGAGGTTGAATACTCAACTAAGAATCAAAAATTTCTCTAAATAGGTCCTAGGAGATAATCCTTTTCTAAAATTTCCACTTCCTTCTAGTGACTGATCCAAGAATTCCAAAGGTGGCAGTTCTACTTCTTGTCTAATAGGAGATAATGGTGCTTCTAATTCTTGGTCAACTTCCTTATTTGAACTAGAGGATGATGATAATTCTTGTTGAGATGTTTTTGGGAGAAATATACCCTTTGAGTCTCTTGGTCTACTCATAAATTTTATGATGACGTAGGGAATATTCTTCAATTACTAGATGTATGATTGTTGCTCTTGTTGACACCTAATTAGACAATTCTAACTAGTGGGTCCCCAAGAAATGGTGCCAAAAATGATGGGTGTCGTTATTCCCTTCATTTAATCAACTCTTTGTTGATGTCATATTCAAACCATGGGTGAGTCTGAATCTATATGCAACAAGAAAATCTTAGTGATCTAGTAATTATCTATAGGTATTTGTTATTTTATTTTCTGGGGGTTTTTTACAGTGTCCTTAGGATTCCATGGCCAAAGCCTTATTATCTCTATGCTATAAGAAACTTGCTGAAATAAACACTCATTGCTGGAATAAATTGCTAGAAATAAACACACATACAAAAGTAAATAAATTGTTGAAGATAAACACATGATATAGAACTAAACACACTTTTCTTTAGAAATAAACACATGGTTGAAAATGTTGTGAAAATATTGCAAGGAAATAAAAAATCTAGTCTATAACACCTGCAAGGACAAGTATACAATAGAGTTCAACTTAAAGAATCAAAAGCATTTATATAATTAACAGATCTACACTATTTTCTTAAGAAATATAAATACCAATAAAATGAGGATCCTGGTTCTTGGAGGAGTGGGCCCTTGCTCCACCTTGAATTAGGATTTGACAAAGTAATATTCTCTCAAAAGGAAGTGGCTATTTTATTACTGAAATGTTCTATCTTACAAAAATGTACTGTATCTTTCTATATCTCTATCTCTATGTATCTGTGTGTATATGTTATATTCTAAATATGTCTACATGTTTTTATATGTATATTTCATTTAAAGATGCATTTACACCATAGTTGTTCTACCAATTTGGATGGAACCGAATTATTCCTAAAATAGATGTTGAATTTGAAACCTTGTTGGATGTACATTGTCCCGATAAGTTATCCCCGGTGTTGGTGCTCAATTTGATCTCACCCCGTTTGCTCTAAAAATTATTCAATTTGTGGGCTCTGTCATATTTTCTATTTCCCCGAATGGATGCGTGAAAGGTTTTCTTCATTTGTATGTTGTTGAAGATCCTTCTCCATGGTCATGGATCACATTTGGGCCTTGTATCATTTCCAATTTATTTTCCTTAAAGAAAGATTCAATTCTGGGTGCAAATGGTGAAGTTCCCCTACATCTTACTATTCTTGGGCGTGTTTCCCCATCAAATTATATCTCATCATCTTCAGCTACGTGGTCTCTTTTGATTGCATGAGACACATGGGTCTATTTTATAACTTCTAACTTTTTCTATGTTTGTAAAAATATCAATTTGGCCTGCGGACTCCGTTGAGTTCTGATTGGCTGGTCAAATTTGTAAAGGTGGAGCAAATTTCTCTTTTTTGCCCCGAAGGTGTATACGTGTTCATTTTTAATTGGTTGTAGCCCGATGGGTCCTTTTAGTGAATTTTTCCACTTTGGTCACATTTTTAAAAAATACCAAATTGGTCCCACGGCCCCAATAGTCTTTGATTGGCTATTCAAAAATATGAAGTGGTAGGGAAAAAGTCTTACTTTGACCCTAAAGAAGGACACGTGGCATATTTCAAAAATTAGAAGCAGAGAGGTGGGTCCTTGGGGAATTTTGAATTTTTTTTCCCTTTTGTACAAAAAAGGAGAAAAGTTATAAATTGACCCACAACTCTGTTGGGGCCCACATCAAAAGATAAAATTGGGAAGGTGGGTCAACGGAGGAAAATTGGAAATTTTTCCTTTTTGTTAAAAAGGTTAAAATTGCATAAATGAGCCATGACTCCATCAAAGGCCCATATTAAGCCACATGTCGAAGCCCATTTTCAAAGGTGGAGGGGTGAGGTGAAATGTTAAAATTGCAAATTTTCTCCAAAATCATAAAATGTAAAAGGAAACCCCGGCCCTCTTTGAAATCAGATTTTTCCACATGGACAACTCTAATCTAAAGTTGAGAAAGGGAAAAATCAATGGTTACTATGCATTACATCTGATTTTGCTGCCATTTTTTCTCCAAAACTCTGGGATGCGAATACGCATTGCTTTTCATCATTTTTCATGGAATTTTTTTCTTTTTATTTGCAAAGTGCAATTGAATGGATTTAAAGCTTAATGTGTGAGTCCAAGGAATGTAAAGGTTGATATTTTAAATTTGAATTGCTTAGCACTTGAAAAAAGTGAATTACGCGAGAAGTTGGATGTAGAATAAAGTTTTAGAGGAAAGAGTGGGAAAAGGATGAAATGATGGACATTACGGATGCAAAGGATGAAAAATGTGTTGCCGAGAGAGATGACTGGGTGCCCCAATCAAAAAATGGTGGAGATATTTGTAATGATTCACCTTTTTGAACAACTAGCAACTTTTTTACAAATCGGTTAAATGTCATTTTCAAGAAATCATGATAAAACATGTAACAAAAAAAGATTCCTCGAATATTCTTTTCTTGGGGGAAAGCCTGATGTAAATTGATTGTTATAAAATCATGCAAAATTTAGGGGGTTTAATTCTTACGAGAAAATTTGAGAAATCCCATCTTCCTATGAGACCATCTGAGAAACGTATTAATCTCTTATGTTTTAGATTTGATCATGTAAATTTGGTTACAAGTGTACAGCTAATGAAAAGCTCTGAGATTGTTCAAGAAACCTTCCCCTGCTGATGAATCTAATCAACTTTGAATTAATCTGTGTTAATCTTGGGAAAATTTGTTTCTTCTTTATTTTAGAATGTTTTCAAATGGTTTTGATATTTCTATTGCAATCTTGTGTTAAATCCCTCCGAATCCATAGGATCTCATTGTTGTGATAGTTTAGTGGCATTTTCCATTTCATTATGAGAAGATCCTTCATCTTGTAATGAGATAAACAATTTAAAATCAATTTACTTTCATTTTGTTGATAAAGATTGTCTGTAAGCCTTTGAGTGTATCTTAGGTATGAGGAACCAGGGGTCTTTAATGTTTAATTAAGTCTTTAGCTCAAGTCTTCATGTTAAATTCTTGGAGATTGTGTGAAACCATGCAAATCTAGGACTCCATTGATGCACACCTTCTAGTTGAAGGAAATATTTTATCCATTCTCAAGCATTATGTAATTTATATTTCCAATTATTGTGAAGGTTCTCAAAGATCTAGAAAAATCAAGTTTATCTTGCTTAATCTCCCACCAAAAATTATTCAAAAACAATGAATCCTACCTGAACTACCCTTGTTTTCCCTGTATGTCCACAAATGAATAAATTCTACTACCAAAATATGTAAAAGAAATCAGGATTCCATAATGTCTTTAGTAACCTTAACCTTGTTTAGAAAATATCACCATTATTTAGAAGTGACAACTCGTGAGAGTTAAATTGTGGTGCATTGATCATATTTTCTCAAGGTTTCCTTTCAAATTTGTGCAAAGAAGGATATCTTCATTCTCCTTCACCAAAAGAGGTTACAAAATGGGTCCTCTCACCCTAGTTGAAAGGCATAACCTAAAGTAGTGAGGATAGATCAAATCCTTTTAAGGTGCTATCCATTTCTCCAACACCTAAGTGACAAAGAGTCAGCTGAATCATCTCCCTAGCTACAAAATGACATACATGATGATTTATCTATCTATAGGCTTCTTTTTAAATCTATGATGTTGCTCATCTTACAAAGGATAATCAATTTGGATACCAACACCCTTTTTGGCATCATTTCCAGGGACTTATTAGTGTTTTCGGGATTATAAGGTGTGTGCAACATTCAAACACATAAACAAGGCATATAGACTTATTAGTAAATTCTTCTTATAAATTGTAAAACAACACCTTTTTACATTGTTTCCGAAACATCATCTTGTGCACATACCTACCTTGGTATTTGTAATAATCAACCAAAGTTACAAAATGTTTACCATATGTGTAATATTTCCAATTTATGTTGGTTTTCTCACTAAGTTTACATCATCAATGTTAAATACGGGTAAAGGAAGGCCAAATTTGTGAAGCTTTGCATGAATTTAGTGTTGACAAACATTTCAAAATTCAATTTTAGTGCATTTACACAACTAAGGAGAAAATCCTTAGTGGCGAATCCATGTTGAATTAATTTTTGATAAATGCCAGTGTCTTAACCTCTGTCAATTGAAAATTTATCACTAATATTTGCAAAGATGGAAGGAAGAATATATTTCTTCATTAAAGACCCTACTAGAAGGTTATTTCCAGAATTGGGAAAGAAAAATTCTGAAGGAAGAAGAATCTGGAAATTTGTTAGAGATCATAAATCAAGAAATGAGTTATCAATTGTGGAAACTGATCAGCCTGTCATTGAATATTTTTATACTTCCTCAAGTTCTTCTACATCAAGTAGTATTTTTGTAGATTGGAATTCTCCATTTGGAGAGGGGCCTTCATTTGTATTTGAAAATTTTACATCTTATTTGTCCCTGTGTTTCCCAAAGTTGATAGGATCTTCCAAGAAATAGATTTTTTTAGAGAAATTCATTCTGAGAATTCCATTCATGAGCCCCACAGACCTCTCACTCCTCATCATTTTATTTCTCTGTAAGATCACCTCCCCAAAACAATATGGCCTAGCCCCCACCCAAACCTCCATTTTTGTGAATACTTTTGGTCCTATAGATTTTAGAGGTATGGCTAGATATCCAAATGTTGTGCCCCAAGATGTTAGAAATAGACTACCTAAATTTCAAGGAAATAATGTTATTACTAGTGATCAACACTTAAATCTTTTTGTCAATATGATGGAATACTTTGAGATTGAATTTGAGGATGTGTATAAAATTGTTTATTCATACTCTAGAGGAGGATGCATGGGACTGGTATAAATATTTTCTAGACAACTCCATTGATTCATGGATAGAAATGAAGAATGATTTTAGATTATAGTATGGAGATAAAACAAACCCTAGGTTTCTTTTATCGAATTTGAAAATATTAAGAAGAATCCTAATGAATCTATCCATGACTTCAACACTTAGTTTAATAAGACCTTGAATAGGCTACCTATAATCCTAAGGCCAAGTGATGTTTCTTTTTAATAAAATACTCTGATGCTTTTGATAAGAAGTTTCCTATTATTTGAGGGATAAGAACCCAACAACATTGAGGCATGCCTTCACCATGGATTTGTAGATTGAAAACAATATCAAAGTAGTTGGTAAGCCTCCTAAGAGGGAAGGTATCAAGCTGATCAATCCAGAGAAGCCTCAGTCAAGTAAGTATGTGGATCTAGAGGAGGTTGTGAAAACATTGGCTAGAGCTATCAAGGAAATATCCTATAAACTAGCCCCGAGGGTAGAGAAGAGCATTGGACAAAGTTCCCAAGGTCAACATAAAGCACAAGGTCAAGAAATATTTTCCAATCATCCTAGAGGTGATCATAGATCAGATGACAGGGGTAAAGGGCCTATGGGATCAGGAAATAGACAACCCCAACCCCATGAAAACAAATTGGTGCCTGATCCTTTGACTGCTACAGAGTTGTTGCTATTGGAAGAAGCCAATGAAATTGAGTGGTGTGACAGATGTTTCTTTCCACATGCCCCATGTGATGAAGACAAAGAAGTTGAGGAAGCTGATGATGACACTGATGATGATGTGTGCATGATGGGGTGCTCTACAAGATCATAATAGGGAGCAACCTCAACTAAATTAATTAGTGCCAGAACTATTGCAGATTTCTGGGATTGCATTCATCGGGTATTACCCCTTCCTCCCTCTCATACTTTTGAAATAGATATGGTACAAGCTTTTTAATTTCCTAATAATGATTTTGAATACTTAAGGGCATTAATGATTAAAAATTATGATGGAGGAATCCCTTCTGAGGAGGATAGATAGTTGTTAATGAATGTTGTGGTTTCCCAAGAAAAAGAATACAACACTAGGATTAAATTTTCAAAGGGATAGGGCCTTAGGCCAAACCAAAAACCTAAGTTCTCACTAATATCCCTAAGGAAACTCCTAAGAAAGATACATCTGGAAAAGGCCTTTTTCCCTAAATAGAAATGGTGTGCCTACCCATGCTCAGACTGTGAAAAATCCTTTGTTGTAAGATGAGTTTGTTAGTCTTCATCCAAATGCTTCCTTTCCCAAATATGTACCTTATGACATTTCCCAAGTCTTGAGTCAGATCAAGATTTTTGTTCCAATTTTTGAGCTGCTTAAGATTCCTGAGCACAAGAAAAGGGCCTTTGAGTATTTGGGATTGAAAGAAGAAAATATTACTCAAGGCGTAGAAATGTAAACAATGTTGAGACTCCTCATGCCATTGCAGAGATCGAAAAACCCAAAGTGTTGGAAGAACTAGGTAAGCCACTTGAATTATATTTGGGAACATCCTTGGTTGAGTCCCAATGAATGTAGATCCATTTTTCACTACTTTCATTATTAGGGACGGGATGTTACACAACTGTATGTTTGATTCTGAGCATCATGCAATGTTCCTTTTAGGTCATGAATGAATTAGATATCAAAATTGACAATAGACTTATGGGAAGTGCACTTTGTCATGGATTCTAGAGAGGTTATATTGGTTGGATGTGTCAAGGGTTTGATGGTGTAATTTGCATCCTACCCAAAGAACTTAAAACTAGATGTTGTTATTGTTTATTGCCCTACCAAATGGGGAATGTTGTTATCAAGAAAATGGTATGCTAGTGTGGGTAGGAGTGTGCAAGTGGATATGTCTTTTTCCACTATACCTATTGCGGGTAGCCTTGTAAATTTGTATGGTGAAAAGAAGATGCTACATCTCATTGAAGATCCCAATAATGCTTCCTATGAAGTGTTATACATTGACACAGATGTTGATAACTTTGTTGGATTTTTTGATGGTAAAGAGCACAAAATTGATCAATGCAAGTCTCTTAATCAAGTAGGTTCTCCTTGGACTTTGTTGTTTGATGGGGCTTGATCTAAATTTGGAAATGGTGTTGGTATTGTTCTGATATCTCCAGGCCATGAAGAGTTTGTCTTTTATTTTAAACTCAACTTTGAGTGCTCTAACAATATTGTAGAATATGAAGTAATGTTATTGGGTTTAAGAGTTGCTTGGAAATATGGTATTAGAGACACCATTGTTAAAGGAGATTCAGATAATTGTTAAGCATGTTAGAAAAATGTATGCAAAAAAAAATCAGAGAATGTAGTATAAGCATGTAGTCTGGGATTTCATTGAAATGTTTGACTCCTTCAACATAATACATCATGATAGGAAGTATAATACTCTAGCAAACAAATTGGTTGTATTGGGGTCCAAATTTGAAAATTGTACTGTATCCCCCTATTGTGAGTATAATATTGAGATATTAAATATTCCATCTATTCCTAACAATGTTAAACACTGGCAAGTGTTTGAAGACAACGCCAGTGCAAAGGTTTTTGTAGAACCAAGGAGAATTTTTTGATCAACGTATATATTGGGAGCTAATGGTTTGTGTGGTGAAGGAAATGAGACTTTATTTGGCAAAGATATCATTCAATTGAATACAAGTACTATTCCCAAAGGTTTGATAGCACTTGAATCAAACTTTGATAATGTTGATTACATTGTCAAAAGACACATGTTAGCCTCGAGGGATGTTGAAGAGCACACACTTGGGCATGAAGGATAAACCACGTAAGATCCGGATAGGTAGCAAAATAAGTAAGGAAGAAAATATTTATATGTCCAATTGTTGAAGAAATATCGAGACTACTTAGAATGGTCTTATTTTGAACTGAAATCATACGAGAGGATCTTTTCCAACATGAAATTCCGTTGGAAGATTTTGCCAAGCCATTTAGGTAGAAACAAAGGCCGTTCAATCCACTCCTTTCCCTGAAGATGTGAGAAGAATTGAAAAACTTGAGGGATGGAGGGATAATACATCCCACAAGGTACTCATCATGGTTTACAAAATTGGTACCTGTCAGAAAGAAGAATGGACATATAAGGCTTTGTGTGGACTTTAGAAACTTGAATAGAGAATCAATGAAGGATAACTAACCTTTACAAAATATGGACAATATGTTATAATTGGTTACTAGTTTGGAATTGTTATCCACCTTGGATGGTTTTTCTGGATATAACAAGGTAGTTGTGAAAGAATCAGAGTGAATCAAGACTACCTTTACCACTCCTTAGGGAGCATATGTATATGTCAGAATGCCTTTTGGTCTAATGAATGTTGGATCCACTTTCCAAAGAGTAATGGATGTAGCTTTCTCTAGATATATTAATGATTTCATTGTTGTATATCAAGATGATGTGACTATTTTCTACAAAAAGGAGTGACCACCTATAACACATAAAAAAATGTTGTTAAGATGCGGGGATTATGGTATTTCACTAAATCCCAAAAGTACCATTTTGGAGTTCAAAAGATCAAAGCTACTTGGACACATTGTGTCAAAGGAAGGGGTCATGATTGATCCTCGAAAGAGTAGAAGCCATCAACATGTTAGTGCCCATTTTAATCCTCTACCATTTTGACCCAAATCTTCCTTTTTTGCATAGCTCTGTTGTTTTGGAGGAGACGGAAATATGATCTAATGACTTTTCCCTTCAAATTAAATGCCTTGAAATGCTCATAAACTTATTGTTTTTCCCCAATTTGAAGGAAATATGCATGTATGCCCTGTTTTGTGCCCTAATTTTTCCCATTTCAATTGCCTCTACCATTTTTTCCACTTTTCCCAATCTTTGGAGCTCGTGATTATTCGTTTTATGCATATTTTCCCTCAAAAATCCCTTTCCATGGTCGTTTGAACAAGGGTATTGCCTAAAATCACTTCCCATTTGTTTGTTTAATTGAAAAATTCTTCACCCATGAAGAAAATGAAAATTGATTTACTAGCATCCTTGGCAATTTTTGTGTTTTTTAAGACTATACAAGTTTCCTTTTCCCATCAAATTATAGCTCAAGCATCCCCTCATACTAGGCCATTTTTGGTTGGATAAGATTTGGCGGGTCTGATTGAAAACTTAACGTTTTTGGTTTTTGGCAAAAAAAAAACATCAAATATTCCCTCGAGCTCATGCATGCCCGAGGTCCCAAAGAAGGCTACATGTGTCAATATTTGAAGGCGAGATGAGAGAAAAGTGATTGCCTAAAGGCATTTTGGAAAAAAAATTAAAGTACAAAGAAAATTCCTAAGGCCCATGTCCAATCAAGGGAGGACACATGGTGGCTTCATAGCACAGGCCCTCGATGAATCGAGAGGAGGACACATGTCATATCTTCATCAAAAGTGGGATGATGAATCAGGGGTGGACACATGTCATGTTCTCATCAAAATCGGGATGGAAGGATGGTGGAGGACTTAGAAACTTTTACCTTTTTTGTGAAAGGGATAAAAGTCATGTAAAACCGCGGGTTTGCCAAATGAATCACAAAGAGACATGTGGTAGCATCGAGCACGGGCGGGTCAAAGCCTTTTTTGCATTAGGAAAAATGGAAATTTTTCCTTTTACACTCCAAAAAGAGTTAAGTTTGTGTTATTTATAATTTGAAATGTGGCCCTTTTCCGCCAAAAAACTAGACAGAGGGAGACACATGGCGGGGTAGAATCAAAGATCATGATTTTTGGGCCAATCGAAGAGGACACGTGGAAGATTTAGAGCACGAGTCCTCGACGGGCGGATCTCTTTGAAAATCTCCCTTTAACACAAATGAGTTAGAGTGAAAAATCAAGCTTCCTTCCATTCGTAATGAATCGCCCCTGATAGACATGTGGCAGGGGACAAATAATCGGCTCACGCATCTACGGAGGAAATATTGAAAATTTTCCTTTGATAAAAAGGAGTTAAAGTACAAAGTTAGAGAACTTCCCTAAACTAATCATATGAGGACATGTGTCTTTTATGGGGGGAGACACAAAATTTTTGGAAAATTTTCCTTTTTCTAAAAAATGTGGAAATGTGCATAATCTAGCCACGATTCCAATGGGACCCACCATGTGCCACATGTAACACCAAATCTCAAGGGTGGAGGGGCGGAGAAAAATGTCACAAAAATATTTATAAAGTCAAAAAGTGATCCCATCCCCATTTCCAACATGGAGGGCTCGAAAAGGGAGAAAGGAAAATCAATGATAATTTCCATGTGATTTTTCAATTTGGATCACCCATTTGAGCTCCATTTTAAGCTTGGAGATGTGAATTTTGTTCAATTTTCATAGAATTTTTGGAAAATTTGTTCACATTTTCTATAAGGACCAATATAATTGGTTTTAAGGATCAATTTGCATATTTGAGATTTTTTTGAAGTGAATTTTTTTCACACTATTTTAAAAATGTAAAATATCAAATCAAGAAGTGGCGAGTCAAATTTTAGAGGGATAAGGAAGAAATGATGAAATGAAAATGTCTTGCATGCTTTGAGATGAAAACGTTTTGGTAACAATGGATAATGATGTGATTTTTGTAATGATTCACCTTTCTATAAATTTCAACTAGCAACTTTTTGTGAGTTTGTTAGATGCCATTTTCCAAAACATATTCCCCCAAAAGTTGAGGTTCTCCAAATATTCCACTGTCTAGAGGGAAGATTTGAGGGGAAAAGTGAGTGAAAAGTTATATATTGCATGAATTTTTCATGCAAATGGTTTGGGAAATTGAAAATCATGATAAAATTTTGAGAGAATCTCATCTTTATGAGAAACCCTCAAGTGTCCACCTAGGGTTAATGTCTTTAAAGTTAGATCTTCATTCATATTGATTTGGTTACTCCAGTGTATAGCCATCACACAAACTTTTTGAATTATTTAAATAACTCTTCCTTGCTGATGAATCTAACAAGCTTTTGAATTAATCTATGTTATTTTTGGCAATATGGTGTTTGTTATCATGTTTAAATGTCAGATGTGTAAAAAAAATTTTCCTTATTTTTGTGCAATCTTGCATTGAAATCTTTAGGAATCACAAAGATCTCATTTCTTGTTGATATTTTAGTGGCATTTAAATCTCACATTCAAAAGAGCTTTCATCCATAAAGAGATAAACAAATTTAAAATCACTTTACCTTCCACATTAGAGAGATGCTCATCTAAGCCTTTGGTGGTACCTTAGGCATGATTTGATCAAAGATTTTGATGTTTAATTGAGTCCTTTAACTCAAGATTTTATGTTGAGGTCTCAAAAATAACATTGTGTGAAGAGTATAAACTTGTTGGCCTCCATTTGTGTATTTCTTAAGGTTGAAAGAGCATCAAAGTTTTTGAAGCATTTTTTCGAAAAAAGTTGTTCAAATATTGTAGAGGTTGTCAAAGATCTGCAAAATAAACCACGTCAAGTTTTTCAAGGTCAATATCCCACCAAAATTCATTCAAACAAACAAATCCTACCCATAATACCCCTGCATTGCATTATGTGTCAACAAAAGAATACAATCCATTTACAAAAAGCACAAAGCAAATCAGGGATCATATATGTCTTGAGAGAACCCTTGCCTTGCATTGAAATTATCTCCATAATCTAAAAAATGACAACTTAAAAATGGAAAGGATTGGAGTGTTTTTAGATCATATTTTCTCAAGGCCTTTTCATACTATTTGCAGGAATTGAGGGATATCTTCATCTGAACTTCACTATTTGAGGGTTACAAAATAGGTTCCCTTTCCTTGTTTGAAAGGCACAACCTAAAATAAAATGGACAAGATCAAGTCCTATTTGAAATGCTATCCAGCTTCCACAAATGCAAAATGGCCGGTTAGATCACATCCCAAAACCTTACAAAAACACACAGTATGGTGATCTATCTATCTTCCCACGATTCATTTTGGATGTCTAGAAAGAAACTTCTCGGACACATTATGAAAAGGAGAATCCAAATTAGGTACCATCACACAAAAAGTCCCTATTCCAAGAACCAAGAAGGGAATTCAATCCTTTTTGGGAAGATTAATTTTATTAGGAGATTTATCTCCAACTTTGCTAAACTAACTATCCCAATCACTAGCATGTTGAAGAAAGATCAAAGTATCAAATGGGAAGAAGCAATTATTCAAGATTTTTCTAGGATCAAAGAAGCATTAAAGAATTCCCCTATTTTAGTAGCTCCATATTATAAGAAGGATTTCCAAATGTTTTATTTTACTTCAAAAAGTACTATTGCATCTGTGTTGTTGCAGAAGGATGATGAGGGAGCTGAAATACCAATTGCCTTTTTCAGTAAGGCATTACAAGGATCTGAGCTAAAGTATAATATCATGGAGAAGCAAGCATTTTCTTTGGTAAAAGCAACAAAGGTCTTCAAGCCATATATTTTGAGTTCTAAAGTCATTTCTTATATTCCCCACACCATGGTGAAAGATATCCTATCAAAATGGAGGTTTACGAAAGAGATTCCGATGGGTAAAAATTGAAACAGTATGATATGGATATCCAAACAACAAAATTGGTCAGAGGTTTGGGCCTAGAAAAACTTATGGTAGAGATAAATCTATAGATAATTGAGGTAAATGAAGTTAAAGAATAAAGGTTGAATGTCCTTGAAAAATTTATAAATTCTTAATGGTACAAGGACATCATTTTTAATCTCAAACATCTATAGTGCCCTGAACATTTGAGAAAGAATCATAAAAGAGAACTTAAGTTAGCTTCCCAAAAATATGTCATTACTGATTTTGGGTTAGCTTGGAAGAACCCTAAGGGAGTTCTCTTAAGATGCATTACTGAAGATGAAGCCCCTAAGATAATTTTTGATCTCCATGGAGGAGTTTGTGGGGGGAATTTTGTTGGAAGAGTCACACTCATAAGATCTTAAGGGCTGGTTATTGGTGGCCAACTCTTTTCAAAGATACAACTTTGTTGGTAAGAAAATGTGAAAGTTGCCAACGCTTTTCTGGAAGACTAAAAGCTTCAAGCTCCCTTCCTTTGTAGCTTGTATTAATTGAAGCCCCATTTAGGCAATGGGGAATGGACTTCATTGGTGAGATTTTAGATCCTTCAAGTGCTGGCCATAAGTGGATTTTAGTATCCACTAATTACTTCACCAAGTGGGTGGAGGAAATATCCACCAAGAAAGCAACTCACCAAATTGTCATGGATTTCATTTTGAATCATATCATTTGTAGGTTTGGAGTGCCTACTAAGATAGTTGTTGATAATGCCATGAGCTTCCGGGATAAACCTTTGGTGGCCATGTGCCATGAATATGGGATCAATTTGACATATGCTTCCAATTATAATCCCCAAGAAATGAGTAGAGTCCAACAATAAAAATTTGTTGAAGATAATTAAAAGAACTTTGAGTTGAACAAAATGAAGTGGGGTGATCGGTTGAAGTTTTTGTTTGGGCTAATCAAATCACTATCAAACAAGAGCTATTAGAAAAATCCCATTTGAGTTGGTGTATGTAAATCAAGCTTTCTACCCTTGCATATGTAATTATCTTCATTTCAACTTCTTCAACAACTGGAAGATCAATAGGTTAGTCCCTATGATGCTCACATCAATCAAATTGTTGAGTTAGATGAAGAAATAAGGGCATCCCATCAAAGGCATGTAAAATTTAGAGAGAAATTGAAGAAGTTGTTTGATAAGAAGGTGACTCCAAGAGATTTTAGTGTGGGAGATCTTGTGCTATTATGGGATAGTAGGCACAGGATAAGGGAAAACATGGAAATTTTGATGCATTGTGGATGGGACCTTATTCAATTCACATTCGAATTGGTGAACATACCTTCTTCTTAAAATACCTAGATGGGAATTTCTTGAATTACATGTAATGGCAGGCATTTGAAACATTTCCTTGATTGATTTCTCATAATCAAGGTATGCACCATTATACAATGTATAGTCTTTTGGTTTCTTTCTGCTTTCATGTTTTTCTATTTTGGTTCATCCTGGTCCTTGGTGGTCATTTTTGTTGTTAGTTTGTTCCTAGAGGGTTGGCTCATGACTCCATTTCCCAATGGATTATTTTTGGCACTTGGTCTACTATTTTTTCTTGTGGCACTCACTGGGAGTGCCCATCCCCGAGTCGAGCTGATGTTGGTGCTCAATTTGATCTCACCCGTTTTCTCTAAAAATTCTTCAATCTGTGGGCTCTGTCATATTTTCTATTTCCCAATGGATGTGTGAAAGGTTTTCTTCATTTGTATATTTTTGAAGATCTTTCTCCATGGTTTTGGATCACATTTGGGCCTTGTATCATTTCCAATTTCTTTTTCCTTAAAGAAAGATTCAATTCTGGGTGCAAATGGTGAAGTTCCCCTGCATCTTACTACTTGGTGGACATGTGTTTCCTGTCAAATTATATCTCAGAATATTCAGCTACGTGGTCTCTTTTGATGTGCATGAGGCATGTCGAGTCTATTTTATAACTTGTAACATTTTATATGTTTTAAAAAGATCAAATTTGGCCCCACGGCCCCATTGAGTTCTAATTGGCCGCTCAAATTTGTAAAGGTGGAGAAAATTTATCTTTTTTTCCCCAAAGGTGTATACGTGTTCATTTTTAATTAGTTGCGTCTCGGTGGGTCTTTTTGGTGAATTTTACCACTTTGGGGAGAAAAGTTACATTTGTAAAAATACCAAATTGACCATGGCCTTTCGATAGTCTCTTATTGGCCCTATTTAGCAAAAATGAAGTGGTAGCAAAAAAATTCTTACTTCGACCTTGAAGAAGGACACTTGGCATATTTCAAAATTTAGAAGTGGAAGGCGGGTCGCCGGGACATTTTGAAGTTTTTTTCCCTTTTGTAAAAAAGGAGAAAAGTTATAAATTGATCCGCATCTCCGTTGGGGCCCACATCAAAAGATAAAACAGGGAAGGTGGGTCGGCGGAGAAAATTGAAAATTTTGTCTTTTTGTTAAAAAGGGTAAAATTACATAAATGAGCCATGACTCCATCAAAGGCCCATATTAAGCCACGTGTCAAGCCGAATTTTCAAAGGTGGAGGGGTGGGGTGAAATGTGAAAATTGCACATTTTCTCCAAAAGTCATAAAATGTAAAAGGAAACCCTAGGCCCCACTTCAAATCATATTTTTCCACGTGGACGACTCTAATATAAAGTTGAGAAAGGGAAAAATCAATGGTTACTGTGCATTGCATCTACTTTTACCACCATTTTTGCTCCAAGACTCTTGGAGATGTGAATACACATTGTTTTTCATCATTTTTAATGGAATTCCTTGTCTTTTTAATCTAAAAAACTGCAATTGAATGGATTTAAAGCTTAATTTGTGATTCCAAGGAATGTAAAGGTTTATATTTTAAAGTTGGAATTGCTCGGGCACTTGTAAAAAAGTGAATTACTAGAGAAGTTGGATGCGAGTGTAAAGTTACAGAGGAAAGAATGGGAAAATAATGAAATGATTGAGGTTGCAGAGTGCAAAAGGATGAAAAACATGTTTCAGAGGAGATGAATGGGTGCCCCAGGTTAAAAAATGATTGATATATTTGCAATGATTCACCTTTTTGAACAACTGACAAATTTTTGTTATAAATCTGTTAAACATCATTTTCTATAAATCATGATAAAACATGTAACAAACAAAGGTTCCTTGAATATTCTTTTCTTGGGGAAAGCTTAGATGTAAATTTAGTGTTATAAACAAATGATTTAGTCATGTAAAAGGTGTTCGGGGTTGAATTCTTATGAGAAAATTTGAGAAATCCCATCTTCCTGAGAGACCATCTAAGAAACCTGTTAATCTCTTAAGTTTTAGATTTGATCATGTAAAGTTGGTTGCAAGTGGAAAACCATTGAAAATCTCTTAGATTGTTCTAGAAACCTTCCCTACTTGATGAATCTAATCAACTTCTAATTAATCTATGTTAATCTTGGGAATATTTTTGTGTCTTCTTTATTTCGAATTCTTTCAAATGGTTTTGATTTTTCTGTTGCAATCTTGTGTTAAAATCCCTCTGAATCACATAGGATTTCATCCTTGAGATAGTTTAGTGGCATTTACAATTTCATTATGAGAATATCCTTCATCCTGTAATCAAATAAACAATTTAAAATGACGTTACTATCATTTTGTTGATAAATATTGTCTGTAAGCCTTTGAGTGTATCTTAGGTGTGAGGAAATATGATCTTTAATGTTTAATTAAGTCTTTAGCTTGATACTTCATGTTAAATTCTTTTAAGATTGTGTGAAACCGTGCAAATCTAGGCCTCCATTGATTCACACCTTCTGGTTGAAGGAATATTTTATCTATTCTAAAGCATTATGTCATTTAGTTTTCCAATTGTTGTGAAGGTTCTCAAAGATCTAGTAAAATCAAGTTTATCCTGCTTAATCTCCCACTAAAAATTATTCAAAAACAATGAATCCTACCTGAACTACCCCTGTTTTCCCTATATGTCCACAAATGAATAAATTATACTACCAAAATATGTAAAAGTAATCAAGATTCCATAATGTCTTTAGTAACCTTAACCTTGTTTAGAAAATATCACCATTCTTTAGAAGTGACAACTCGTGAGAGTTAAATTATGGTGCATTGATCATATTTTCTCAAGGTTTCCTTTCAAATTTGTGCAAATAAGGATATATTCATTCTCCTTCATAAATAGAGGTAACAAAATGGGTCCTCTCACCACCATGGTTGAAAGGAGCAACCTAAAGTAGTGAGGATAGATAAAATCCTTTTAAAGGTGTTATCTATTTCTCCAACATCTGAGTGACAAAGAGCTAGTTAAATCACCTCCTCAGGCTACAAAATGACATACATGATGATTTATCTATCTCTAGGCTTCTTGTTAAATATGTGATGTTGCTCATCTTGTAAAGGAGAATCAATTTGGATACTAACACCTAGATCTTCGAGTATGAAGAATCAAAAAACTTCCGATATGCTCCTTATTTATAGGCTTATTGATTGCTTTATCATTGGATGTTGTAAAAATAAACAAATTACCATTGGTTCCGGAAATTTGGAGAAGTTCTGGAACTAAAGGGGAGTGTTCTAGATCTAGCCAAATGTGTGAAAGTTCCTGAGCTAAACGTGGGAGTTTTGGAACTAAGTGCTGGAGTTTCAGAACTAATTTTGAAAGTTCCAGAACTAAGTAATAGAGCTCATAAACTATGTGATGGAGTTCTAGAACTAAGTCTAGAAGTTTCGAACTAAGCCATATTGAAGCCAATGCTCCCAAAAACATGTTGATTTCTTCATACTTCATTCTCTTGACTAATTGTGACCTGTTTTATTACAAAAAATAAATTTCCACACACTTTGTTAGGAATTACAAAGTTTTTAGACGTTAGAACTAAATTCAACAAAATATGGAAAATTACATCTTAACTTATACTAGATCAAATAAAAGTCACAAAATGCAGTCAAACTTTATAAAAACGAGAGTACAATAAGATTATCTATTACACATTAACAAGATATATTTTTCCTTATCAACGTGTAATGGGGATAAACTCATGTATGGTAACATCCTTCTTACTATTGTATTTTCATATATTAGAGTTCCCAATGGGCTAAATAACTATGTCCTGGGAATACTTTGATGAGGACCATTCCCACGCTAAGAGTTTTGAAGCATACACTTGTGATAAAACGACTACTGCATATAAAGCGTGCTTGGAGAAGTGGTGTAAGTGAATGTGTAATGCATTGGGGGAAGAATGGAGAATCCTTGAATAACTTCCATCCTTGGTGGATGGTGTGGCTGAGTTTGCAATGTTGTATATACACCTAAGGCCCAAGTTCGAGAAGGGAACATACATTGATGATGATTTCTCCATCCCGAGAAGACCCCATCAGGAGGAAGAAGATAGTGCCGAAGAAGAGAGAAAGAGAGGATACCCCAATAAGCATCATTTTGAGTGTGTGGGTTTTTGAGACCATAGGGGCACAAGATTCGAGCACGGTATGAGCACTTATACTTGGTGGAAGAGGTCACTAGTAAAGGAAAAATCCCCAGTAGTGGAGTCTCCTGTGAGGAAGAATCGAGTGAAGTCCAGAGTTCAAACTATGAGAAGACGGAGAGTGAAGAATTTAATGAGACTGAAGAAGAGGTTGAATATCACAAGTAAGGAAATGACCCTCGGTGTTTGATGTACATGAATTTGATGAAGAGCAGGATGAGTTTTGGAAGGCGCTCGAGAGAAATAAGGAAGTGAAGAGGAAGTGGGGACGAATGTGCATAGGACCCCACACCTATCTAATGAGAAGTTGGAAAATACAGTGGAGAAGGAAGTAGCAAGTATCATCAAGGATTTGGTAGAACACAAGGTGGAGCACAACACAAAAGAATTAGGGAAGGAGTATTGAATCATGGGCGAGAGATCCCTTTTGGAAATCATCTTCCCAATGGGAGCGCACATAGGTGGCAAGGGCACGACAACAAAACAAGGACCCAAAATGACTTATTTAAATGATCCAAAAAAGTTCATGGACACATGTTTCCAAAGCACAGTTCCCACAGACCAACTCTTCTATTGCTCATCATTTGATAAATATAGTGCATACACATACACAAAGAAGATGTTTTCATGGAATTTTGAGTCCCATGTTGATGAACTAGAGTTCAAATTTGATGTAGGAGCATTGGTAATCACACATATCCCCAATGAGATAAATATTATTATGGATGCCCAGAAACTGAGTGAAGAGTAGGTGTGTAACATGCTAAACAAGGTGTCAGTGGAAGTGGAGGCAAGGTTATTTGGGAGGAATAATAGGATCAGGGCCTTAGAAAAATAATTGGATGAAAAGAATAGGGAGATTATAGAAAGATACAAGGAGATAAAAGGGAAGGAGTCTATAATTGCAGCTGAAGGCTAAGTTGAGAGAGGAAAAGGGGAGGGTACGTGATGCCTACAAGAAATCAGAGAATATCTCAAACTCCATTATTTTAAGCACTTAGAATTAGCCCCCCTGAATAGAAGTATGAGTCAAGTTTGCACTACCTAGAGGATTTGACATGCTTAATCATGATGGAGAAGCAACCACTTATGTTGGAGTTAGCGGAGGAAGTTTTGGAGTGGAAAAGAGAACAAGAGAATTTGAAAATTGAAGATACCATAACTCAATACTCCAAGCTCCTTGCCTCTATAAAAACCATAGCACATATGGTTAGAGTTTTTTATGATAACTGTGGAGATAGGGATAGGGTGGCAAGTGTATTGGTTCTACCCATGAGGTGGACCTAAAGGAGTTCCGGAAAATAAAAAGGGTAATAGGATGAAACAAGACAAGATCATAGTATAAGTTGATAAGAATTCTGAGGCAATCAAAAGCTTAAGGGTCTCGATTAAAAATAAAGTGAAGGAATTATATCCCCAAGTTACATGAAGGATAGATGCACTTTGAATGAAATTAGAAAGCGATGGAGAATATTATAGATACACTCAAGGATAAGGGTGAATAGTAGATTTTTGATGAAGTCAACACATTGGTAGGTAATTTATTTCAACAAGTGTAGAGTGAGGTGGATTCCTGGAATAATATTGAAGCATCCTTGAACAAATATTTCCCAATCCTTATACAACACTAGAAAAATTCTTTTGTTCTTTGGCGTAAGCCAGATATAGGTTATTCTTTCATTCCATTTCTTTATTCTTTGTTGTTGAATAATATATTGTTTTTGAGGATGGATAACACATTTAGTGTGGGGTGATGTTGGGCCTAGAAAAGGACTAATTCCTAAAGCATAGGATGATTGTGCATGGAAGACACTATGGAGAAAAGTGCGTGAGTGAATGCATAAGAGGAGAGATAGGTTTGCATGCATGAGTAGGAAAGGGCTTAAGAGTTCAAGGACTTATCTGCATTTCAATTAAAAAGGTTATCACATGCAAAATTCTTGAAGTTGTGGGCATGCATAATGATGAAAAGGTTGTTACATGTAGACTTGAAGCTCAAAAAAACAATATTCTAGGGAATTGATATAGTTAATGGTTGTAAATTGAAGGATGGTATGGCTAGATGGAATCTTCATGGCTTGGACACTCGAGTATAATAGAATATGATGACATTTGGCATGTGGTCTTGCTTCTAGAATGATGATTAGGTGAGCTCTTATCCTATTTAAGGAGGCATTTGGATCTAGAAAAAGAGGTCGAGTGTGGGTGTATATGTAATGGTGTATGCGTGGTGAAGAATATGTAATGGTTCTAAGGGGGTAATATAGGGTTTTGGATCAAAGCCATGGGGAGGGTAGGATAATGGTATAATGTTGTTACTAATTTGTTTTTGAACCTTTTTGATGTAATCCTGAATCGTAAACATCTGTTAATCAATATATAAAGGGTTGTTTTGAATATCTGTGTTTATGGGTTCAAACCCTAGTGCTCTTCATTTTTCTCATGGTTCAAATTTGATTCCTTCATATTTTCAATAATTCTTATGTTCTTTTCATGGTGCATTTATGCTTAGATCTAGTGTTTTTACTTTTGTGCTAGAATGAATGCATGTATTCCTGTGTCTGCACGTATTTCCTCCATTAATGGAAAACATTCTTATAATTCTCACATAAATGAGGGCGTAGCGCTGTGCGCACCTCACATGAGTGCCAAACTAATGTTGGGTGATAGGATGGTGCGCTTGGGGTTTAAAGGGAGTAGGGGTATAAGACTACATCCTATTATAATCCTAACCTGAAAATATACTAAAATGGAAACAAGAAGAAACTATTCTTTCATGTCAAGTTCACCAAAATTTATACACAAGAAAAATTACATGATATTTCTAGTTTACTCAACTTCTCGAGGTTGTGTAGAGATGAAAAAAATAATGAATATGAGATGGGTACAGAATAGGTATAAGTGATAGATGTGAAATAGGTGGGGATGATTATGGGTCAATATTTTAAGTTTTATCTAATCAAATTGAATCAACTTACAAGTAGGAAACTTTTTCATCAAAGATGGAAAAGGCTTGTCTAATCTCTATGGGTGATATACTACAATAAAGGATGATTTTTGTGATTTACTCTTGATATATGTCCATTAGACCAAATAGGCTTTGACATGACTAAATAAATATTAAATATTATTTGTTCATCCCTAAATATTCCTCTCCAAAAAGATTCATGTAAGAACATGAATGAAGGATAAAAGGAGAAACATAAGGATTGGGATGTCTAGCTTGGTTTTCTTGGTTGGCCCAAAGCTTCTCACGTATGGTTAGTTGTTTGTTTAATGCATTAAAATGGCTAACAAATTTTAGGGAAAAGGAGTAGATCAGAAAAATAACACTTGTAATCCTAAATATATGTCTCATTGGTATCGATCAATTCTTGGTGGGTGAATTATTGGCTCAAATATCCTCCTATGAGGTTGGGCTAGACTGGGAATGATCATGTAGGGGTGTCAACTCGTGAGCAAGAAAAATGAAAGTTAGAAAACTAGCCAAAGAGTGGTCAGGGACTATGATCTGGTAGTGTGAGCCTCTAATGACTAAGTTTGTTGTTTTGGTTTGATTTCCTAAACTAATTTGAGCTCTAATTTTAAATAAATAATGAAAAAAATCTAGTTTTAAAAATACAAATTAATTTACCCTTTTAATTAACTAGATCATTTTACCATTAATTAAATTATAAAAGCACATCTACCTATTCTAATTCCTTATTATATTTCACCAATATTTTGAAAGGAAAATAATTAAAATAAACTATTTAATTAATGTTTTATTGTTTTCTTGAATGTTATAAAAATTAAATCTACTTATAGGCACAAGAAAATAAATTAAACTAAATCTACTACTTCTTATAATTAAAATAAAACTAAGACAATTAAATTGAATCTAAAAAGAGAATAGACAAATGTGGTTGTTCTTGCCTTATAGGTTTATTTGATAACACTACTCTAAAGAGGAAGTACTCAAAATGTTATTGAATAAAATTTAACTTTCTCTAACAGATCTTCTACCTAATGTTTTCCAAAAGGGAAAGCTTCTTAGAATTAATTTCTTCTTTATTGAATAAACCTTCCTAAAAATATTACTTCTAAACTAATCAAAATAAATGAATAATAAAATAAATGCAAGGATTTCTTCACTTATTCCTCCAACCAAATTACCATGCGAAACATAGGAATAATCCAAGAATAAGTCATCAAGGAAGTATATTTCTATAAAAAAACATTTTTAAATCAATACTAAACTTAAGGTGCATACAGAAGTGATGGAATATTTCACTTCTAACAACTCAATAAAAAACTACTTTTGGTTCTACTAATTAATGCCTATATTTAAAACTTCGAATAATTTAAATACACGTCCACTTGGTCACTGCAATATTGTGACATCTTATCCAAGTTATGTTAATGATGCATCCATTGTCTCATCAACTTCGGATCCTTCCAATGTATGAGCTCCAATTGATCCAGGTGAGCAAGAAAGATAATATCAATATAAAATCAAGAAAATAGATGGCTGGATTAGTACAGGAAGGTAACTAGAATGTGAGTAGTAGGGAAACAAAGTACATAATTGGATATCTATGTGAGATCCTATCTAAAATATGTTAACATAACACTTTACAAAAATATAAAATGCCCAACCCATGATACAATTAAAAGTTCCATTTTTATAAGTTTTGGAGGAGAAGATGTCAAGAACACATGTCAATCAAGAAATGATGAATCATCCAAAAGATAAAATTCAATATACTATATATAGCAAAAAGGGAGGAGGATCTCAACACTAATCCATCAATCATATTTTTAGCCAATTTGACAAATAAATGCAAGAGAAAATAAAGTCAAAATAAAAACATGAGCTAAAAAATGTGTGTTTTAAATTCACTTCAAACAATGCGAAAACCACCCCTATTACCGAAGGGGTGGTTGCATGTAATCGCCACTCTCCCAATAGGATTGGTTAGACAAATACCGCTAAAAGATAAGGCAAAAAGGATATAAAATTAGTTTTTGATAATTAAAAAATAAGTACATAACTTGGAGAAAAAGGTTGACTTGAGTCCAAAAAGGGATGTATAGGATAGGGAGGGATGTGGATCTCATTTTTATTCTTGGAAGGAGTTTTTTCATCATTGGAGATATGTCACCTTTCAATGTTTCATCTTTGTAATTTTTGGTGTGTGCAGCTATCATTATGAATACTAACTATGGTATGTAGTAGAGGGAAATTAATATAAATATCATGTTCATCAATAGCACCTTGTAGGTTTCATATCTAAGGATGATGTAAGGAAAGAGGGGTTGGAAGAGGATCAAGTGTGACCCATACTTTAGTTGTAATCCAAAAGTAATAAGAATTATGATATAAACTTCAAAGGTGTAAGATGTGGAAAATTTGGCATGATATCTAGTGGAGTAGGACCAAATGTGTGCAATACCTCATAAGTATATATGTTCTTATTTGTATCTAAATTTTTGGTTATATGTTCACAATATTTATTGTGAACTTAAAATGTGCTAGTAAAAGTATCAAATTGTGGGCACTATCTTCATTTTCTATATCCAATGGATGTGAGTATTTTTACTATAATTATTCTTCAAGAATTATGTTGAATGTTTGATTAGATTTTAATATAATAATGTTCTTGATTAGAGCTCTATTATGATCAAAATTATGTCCATATATGTGGCGATAGCCACAAAACATATTTTCGGGATACCAAGAGAGTTTTTATAAGAATAATAACACATAAGAGGTAAAGTAAGAAAGTTGTGATGAAGAAAGATAGATAATAATTTGTGTGGTGTGTTTAGATGATTTGGTATGGTAATAGAGATAAAATTAGGTATAGTTTTAAATATATTCATAACATGTTGTATAAGATTAGGGCCAACTATTGTTGATTTTATATGATCATCATTATTATTAGTGAACCCTTATGGGAGTAGAAATATTTGATTTTACAGGAGTAGTGGAGAGAGTATCATTCATAGTATATTTGATTTCATAGTGCCCAAGGATAGTAGAGATAAAAATATTGTGAAACATAGACTCGTCTTCATTAATAAGATTAAAATTAAATGTTCATATAATGTCATCAATAAATTAAACGGATCTTCATTTCTATTTGAGTGATAATCAATAACATTATCTTATTGTTGTATAGTAGCTAATAAATATATAGGATTACAATAATAGTAGAAGTAGGAGATGTGATATAATCTATTGTTTGAATAGGGTAGCTATGATAGACAAGTAAAATAGACTTGAGGTTGCTTCATTAAGGGTTATGAAGAAGATGTATTATTAGATTTATTACTTGTTTCACTAAGCATGTGGAGGTAGTGGGCTTGAGTGGGATTCATCGCTACTAACATGTTGTTCGGAAACCCATCTTGATGGTCACACTCATCGATAGATGGGATCCTGCGACCAACATGTTCCACCTTCTGACTACCCATATTGGGTGCCCAGGTGTACTCTATCTCCTCTGAGGCCTCAGAGGAGTTGATTGGAACTATTTTTGGTGAGGGGGTGGCTGATTTCAGATTCCATAGTGCCAGTTTGAGCTATAGAGAGATGTACCTAGCCCATCCGGATGAGACAAAGCTAGTGGTTTTGTTGATGGAGGTAGGGTGCTTTGGTATGCACTACCGAGCATCCAGAGGGTGGACACTTTCCCCAATCACTGATGGGGGTACTTCACGATATGATGGTGCATGATACATGCTTTACACAGGCACCAACATTCTTAGTGTAGCTATATAGAGAACTGTGAGCATATGGCGGTTACACAAGTTTAGCCTATGCTGTACATTTATACTACACTGCGAGCATATGAGCACATAGTGTGTGTGTGACCTATAGGGATGCCCCAAGTAGATGCATTCCCAACTATATTTGTGTGGGTGGGATACAGGAGATGGGTGTTAGTGATAGGAGAGAAGATATCGAGATAGGCCGACACATGATGTGGCCCATTTTTGGTAGTTACTGAGAGGGGTTGTTTAGAGTGGACATTATCTAGAGGCCATATGTGGGATTCCCCTCATATAGGCATATGCATGAGGAGCTAGCTAAGCTCCAACTAGAGAGGTGGATATAGGGTCGTCGTGTCGGGGAGGATGAGATGATCCCGGTAGACAAAGTCCGATGGCAGTTCGGGATCTTACAAGACATTCCTCTACCCTTCCCATAGTATTAGAGAGATGACGTGGAGAGGCCCTTACCTCTACCACAGCCTATAGTGCCCATAGGGGAGGAGGAGTAGCCAATGGATTAGCGGATAGATGATGTTGGATGTACAAATAGATACAGGTAGTGGTGGGTGGCTCATTTACGATCCATACCACCTAGACTAGAGCAGCTAGACCTAGCTACCATTACAGTGCAGAGAGATGCCCTACAGGGGCAGGTAGCTACACTGATTACCTAGTTGGGTATACTACAGACATAGTTGGAAGGCTCGGAGGTGGAGGTAGCGAGCTACGCGTGCGTGTAGCCAAACCTACGAGCCCGAGATGGCGGATGGAGGAGATGGAGATGGTTAGGGGGATGGTTAGGTGGAAGCCTTACAGGATTAGGTGGTAGGTTTCTTGAGCCACCGGCCACATACCGTGGCACGAGATTAGGGCCTTACAGGCCTAGATATAGGCACAGGGGTAGGGGCACCACCATAGGCACCGGATCGGTCCCAATTCACGACACAGTGCGGGGTAGGTTACTGCATGGCAAGTACAAGGGCCAAGACCTATGGGACCACCACAGACCATGTCTGTATCCAAGTTATGGGATGCCCTAGGTGAGGTGAGATACTATCAAGACTAGCTTATGGTGGCCAAGATAGATTTCATATCCTATACCGAGTACAGGGCACAGCAGGTGTCCAGTGAGAGGATGAGATCCCACACTCATAGTGTGGAGAGCACAAGAGGTTAGTGAGCTTTGAGGCCCAATCAGGGAGAGGCCACCAGCGCATGGAGACCAGCTCTAGGTGAGGTGCTAGCAGGGACACAGGAGGCCGAGGGTATAGGTGACACAGAGATGGAGGACATCCGATGAGATGCCTGATATGCAGTCACCTGATTTTTGATGTATATTAGTTATTTTGTTTTTGATATATATGCTGGCCTGCGTGTCAAAGACAGTGAGGATGTACGAGTGATTTGTATATTTTGAGCATATACCGGCCTGCGTGCCAAATATATTTTGTATTGATCCATTATTTCTTGTATATATGAGGACCGACCTATTTTCTCGATGACATTTTGTCTTGTGTGTCGGCTGCGTGCAATGATTATGAGATGAGTGACATGATGAGATAGGCATGTATATTTGAGATACAATGATTTATTTATATGATGAGATACATGGTATTTTTGATTTGTTGATGTGTTTATGAGATTGTGATTTATGGCTTGTGTTAGATGAGATATGGATTTGTTGTTTTGGTATGGATGTAAATTAGGTGAGTTAGGCATGGTGGAGTCAGGTCAGTTTAGGCATGGATCGAGTCGGTCAATTTAGGCATGGTGGAGTCAGGTTATAGGCATGGTGGAGTCAGGTCAATTTAGGCATGGTTGAGTTAGGTTGTTTAGGCATGGATTGAGTTAGGTTGAGTTAGGCATGGTTGAGTCAGGTAGTTTAGGCATGGTTGAGTCAGGTCGGTTTAGGCATGGTTGAGTCAGGTTATAGGCATGGATCAAGTCAGGTTTGTTAGGCATGGTTGTGTTGAAAGTAGGTGAAGTTGTGATTCATTATTTTTGTAATGAATGATACTATGGGTCATATGTGAGATGTGGTATAATCTATGCATAGTGATGATAGAGAAATGGTAGGCATAATAAATGTATGTTGTGATAATGTTTAAAATATGAAACAACTTGTTATGTATGTGGTTTAATTTCTAATGTTTGGTATAAAAGGGAAATGAAGTTAGGTGTGATGTAATGTGAGGCACATGGAAGATGAATTGTTGAGGGTAGAGGATGGCTGAGCTAACCTCTAAGGGCCCCATGCCCTCGGAGTGTTGCCTCCATAGTCCTGGCAAAAATGGACCTTAGGTCGATGTAGTTCTCCCATAAGCTAGGGAAGAAAATGAGAAGGTGTGAAAATGAGTCAGTAGGTGTTTGGGCATGTTGTGGGTTTAGGTTTGTTAGGTGTGGGTAGATTGTAGGTAAAATGATGTAGGTGAAAGTGATTATGGCGAAAGAGGAGGATTACCCCAAAGGTAAGCGTCGAGGACCAAGTCTTGTATAAGGTAATCAAAATGTAAACAAAGATGGTTAAAAGATAAAAGGGGGCAATAAAGCCACCTAATTGGGTAGGATCATACCGAGTAGATCATACCTTAGAGGAGGTGATGAACATAAGACCCTAAAGACATTACACGATTGACATGTTCTATGATGAAAAGTAGTCACATGATCACCAAATGTCTAAGTTCCAAGAAGTCCCTTGAGGTAGTAGGAAATGAGAGTGGGCATGGTTCATAGGGTGAAGAGTAGGTAATTTTTAATTTTTATATGGTATGAGGTAGCAGGCCCTTCGGGAAAGAGGTCCTAGGTCACAATGGGAAAGTCCATGATGAAAATTTTTTTGTTTTGACTTATAGTTGAGATAGACTAATCAATGCTTGAAAGTCTATATGGGAAAAATTGAACTCCTTGAGGTCTTCGTGAAGCTGATTGATGCGGGAAGCTTCAGTTTCTCTCATTTTTTTATTGAAGAGCTTTGCATAGTTGTCCTTCATGGGAGTAGTCTATTTATAGCAATAATTGGTCGAGAAGAAGATGTCCTTTTGAGGGAGTCATCTTTTTATTAGAAGTTTGACTCAAGGAGTTTGGTCCCATTGTGAGGTCTTTGCAGTCATGGACAAGACCAAGGTGGAGCATAGGACTCTTGCTTAAAAGGAAAGGTGAAATGAACATGGGATATCATCTAAAGGTAGATGAAAAGTATCCATGAGAATCATGTTATGTGCAGCGACCGTAGTACGCATATTCAAGAGAATATAACAAGTGACGAGTGCTCACATGATTCTCGGGTTTAATTATTAGGGAGGTGTATGAAGTGGGTATCACTCAAGGGACGAGCCTGGAGAGAGACAAAGGGTAAGTTAGGACAATGAATCAATAATATAATGTTTGAAGATGCAAGTCACTTAGGGGCTCAGGCTCAGGTTTACCATCAAGAGAAGATAAACGATAAGCATCTGATCCATAGGTATGAGTCACGATGTATGGTCCAAGCCAATTAGGGGAAAATTTTCCCCATTTACTTTTTTATACTTTGGTTATGTGTTGATTTTATTTTAGGACAAGGTCATTGACATGGAAGGCTCGTTTGTGAACCCATTTTTCATAGGCACGTTTGATACATTATTGGTAAACTTGAAGGTGATCCAAAGCGTTAAGATGGTGTTCGTCAAATAACTCTAGTTATGCTAAACGGTCCTGACAAAATTCATCATTAGTGAGCATTTCATGAAGATAAATACGGAGTGAGGGATCTGAACTTCAAGAGGCATAACATTCTTTGTACCATAGACTAGAGAAAAGGGTGTGGCCGTAGTGGAAGTGTAAATACTAGTGCGGTATGCCCACAGGGAAAAAGGAATGTGTGTATCCCAATCCTTCCCAGTATCGTCAACCACTTTCATGATAATTTTGTTGAGGGTTTTGTTAGTGGATTCAGCTTGGCCGTTCGTTTGTGGGTAGTAGGGTGATGAGAAACTAAGCTCAAATGTCGAGGTGTCACAAAAAGTTTTCCAATGTTTTGTGTTTTAATTGTTTTCCATTATCAGTGATGAGGCGATGAGGAACACAAAAGTGACAAATGATGTGGTGGTTAATGAACTCACATATTTTCTTGGATTTCGTGGAAATGAGTGGTATGGCTTCTACCCATTTTGTGTAATATTTAGTAGCAATGATGATCCATTGATGGTGTTGGGAAGAATGATGATTGATTTCTCCGACAAGATCCAAACCCCATTGAGATAAGGGCCAAAGGTCACGAGTGACCTATAAGGCATGACTAGGTATATGATGAATATTGGAATGTTTTTGGAATTTTACACAACATTTGATGTAGTCGCAACAATCATGGTTAAGGGTCAGCCAGTAATAGCCTAGATGAATATGCTTAGCAACAACAAGGCCACTAAAGTGACCTCCACATATTCCATCATGAACCTCCTTAATGGTATAAGGAATTTCAGAACTTGTGAGGCATCGTAAGAGAATACCATCAAAGCTATGCTTATAGATGATTCCTCCCAGGATAACGTATTGAGAGACCTTTTTAAGGAAGGCACATTGTCCGTTACAGGTGAGATCAAGAGGTAAGATGGAGAGAGAAAGGTAGTCGGAGTATTGTTTATACCAAAGGTCACTCGAGTTAGGGGTATTGGTTCCGATTGAGTAAACATCATGAAGTAAATAATAAGGTGAATGGAGGCATTATACGGTGACAAATATTTTTAATTGGTGGGTAAATTAGGTATTTGGGAAGCTAAGCGAGGCCATGATATCTACAAATTTGTTGGTGGAACATGGGATGGTTTGAAGAGTGTAACGATCATAGGTGGTCAAAATTATGTCTACACGATGTTTATACTTTTGAAGTATCTTGTTAGGACATTGGTACATACCATTGACTTGGTTTACGACCAATTGAGAATCACCAAAGATTTTGATTGATTTGACATCTAGGGCATAGGCGGCTTGGAGACCTAGTACAAATGCTTTGTATTTAGCAATATTGTTGGTGCATTCAAAATCTAGTTTGAAAGACAAAGGCATGGTTATCCATCAAGAGGAATAAGGATAATACCAGCCCCATGCTGACACTTAGGACCATCAAAAAGAGTGTCATTTGATAAGGAGGTTCATCCAAGAGAAAGGGTAGTAATTGAATCATCCGGAAAGTCAAAATTAGAGGGTTGATCCCCATAAATAGGTGCGTCGATCAATTGGTCGGTGTTAGCTTGGCCCTTGATGGAATTTTGATGAATGAATTCAAGGTCAAGATCAGCTAAAATCATAAGCCATCATGTGGCATGCTAATTTTGATAACATTTGGCGTACATGAAGTGTAAGGGGTCGGTATTGGTCACAAAATAGGTTTTGTGGTTGAGTCGGTAATGACGGAGTTTGGTGGCAACAAAAACTAAGGCTAAAAAAGTTTTTCAGGATGGGTGTATCGGGTTTCGTAGTCCAAAAGAGTATGGCTGATATAATAAACCACCTACTCCCTGTGTTGTTCATTGTGATGAGTGAGCATGACTCCCAAGGAGTGATTGGTAGCGGATATGTATAGATAAAAAGGTTGATTGTCTTTAGGTGGGATAAGTATGGGTGGTTGGAGAAGGTATTTTTTTAAGGCCTCAAAATCTTTGTGACAGTCATCATCCCATTTAAAGGAGACATCCTTCTTGAGTAGATGATGAAATGGTTGGCACCAATCTGATAATTGTGAAATGAAACGGTGAATAGACTGCAACTTACCTTGCAGGCTGTGGATTTGTTTAAGGTTAGTGGGTAGAGGAATTTCTAGAATGGCCTTGACTTTAGCAGGGTCAACTTCTATACCACGGAGGGAAATGATAAATCCCAGGAGCTTTCTTGAGAGAACCGCGAAGACACACTTCTTAGGCTAAAGGCAGATGCAATATTTAATGATGTGGTCAAAGATGGTTTTGAGGATGATAAGGTGCTCGAACTGATGTTTAGATTTAGCCAAGAGATCATCCATGTAATATTCCAATATGTGATGCATGATGTCATGGAAGATGTAATTCATAGCTCGCTGATATGTGGCACTAGCATTTTTAATGCCAAAAGGCATGACTCGATAGTAGAAGGTCCCCCATGGGGTGATGAATGAGGTTTTGTGTTGATCTTATGGGAAAGCAAAATTTGGTTATAACCCAAGAAGCCATCCATGAGTGATAGCATCTCATGACCAGCGGTGAGGTCAACTAACTGATCAATACCAAGTAAGGGAAAGTCATCTTTTGGGTAGGCTAGGTTGAGGTCACAGAAGTCCGTAAATGTGGAATCCCCCTGTTGTTTTAGTAACAAGGACAATGTTAGAAATCCAAAAAGGATAATCAATGGGTAAGATGAAGGAAATGGAAAAAAGGTGCTGAAGTTCTTCTTTGACGAGAAGAGCAATACGAGGGTGCATTTTCCTCAGCTTTGTTTAATGGGTTTGGCATCGGGAATGATTACGATATTGTGGACTATTATGGTGGGTTCAATACTGGGCATGTATGCGTAAGACCAAGCTAAAGTGTGGTTATGATCTCTAAGAAAAGAAGTGATGGCTTCTTGTTCAGCAGCAACTAAATATTGTCTGATCTTTAGGATGTGCGGGTTGTCATGAGTATGAATGTTGATCTCAATATTTGATTCATTCAACATGGTTTACATCTTAGAAGGTAACGACCGATGAATATATGAGTCTTCTACACCAAGGTAGGTGAGTATGGATTCATCATCCTGACATTGAATGACGTTAATTGTAGGTGTGTCATCATCGATCATTTCAGGATACATGAAAGGAAGAGTGGAAGGGGCCTCACCTACACGTTGATAAGTCAGAGGCCCCAAGGAAATGGTGTTTATGAAAAAAAAAAATTAGGAGGGACAGATTCAAGATCCATTGACTCCGTCGGTAAATGTGGTGATGAAGGTGGAGTGGGTGTAGAAGGTGGAGAAGGGCTAGTGTCCTTAATGAGTTCAATGCGGGTCTGTTTGGTAGGTGGTTCAGGAAAGTTGATACCACTATGGTTGTTATGTTTGTGGGTGGTACATGGAATAATGGTATGGCGGCCTTGCTCGTAAAAGGAAAAACCAAAACCCTTCCACACACATCGGTGTAGGAAGGTGTGGGTGAAATGGTGATTCGTAAGTGATTGGAAGTCGGCGGAAACTAGGCGGGTTTGTGATGGTGGTTCGTGTGTGTAAGTAGTTGTATCAAGTCCCCATAGGTGAGACTACTACAAAGGTGGGGATGACCATAAAGGAGATGTTCTCCTATATGGTGATCATAAGCGAGGGTGTTAATTAAGGCTTCCATACTCTTGTGGAGTAAGAAATGTGTTGACACTATATAGGCGGTACTCCCCCAAAGTGAGGCATTGAAAAACATCTTCCAAGGGATTAGTGGTTGCTTGTAGTAGGTAGCTATTATGGATAATGTGTTAGAGGTTGATGTGAAGGTGGGGTTAATAGATTGGGAAGTCGACGGGCTAGCCATGGAGGTTATGGCGGTGATAAGAATGGAGGAAGTATGTGTGGTAGGAGCAGTGTTTGTACTTAGTAGGTGGAGGTGTAGGTGAAGCGGTAGTGGTCGCGAGGTAGATGACTTGATAGGTATGATCACATCATTAGGTCGAAGAAAGCATGTTGCATGTTTTAAAGGCTGATGGGTCAGCTAGAATGGTATAGGCGTGTCCTTTGTGTTCAAACTTTACACAACGATGCAAATTGGAAGGAATGTAATCCATGACATGGATCAAGGGTCTACCAAGTAACAAGTTATATTGGAATTCCCCCTCCAAAACATAAAACAATTAGACAATAGTGTAGGGGCCCACGTGAATGTGGAGAATGACGGTTCCTAGTGTAAAGGTGATAGAATCATTGAATGAATGAAACACATGGCCGGGTGTTTATGCATGTAATTTTCAGGTTTGCACATTTGAGCGAATGCATGGGATGAAATTATGTTAATGTTAGTGCCCCAATCAATCATTACTTGGCGTACCATTATTTCATTGATGTGGACAAAGATGAAGAGGGTTGGGTCTTGGTCATCATTTTGGTGTGGCATGATCTCTTCCTCGAGAAGCTAAGGAGGCCACTTGGTGAGCAGGTGGGGTGAATATGAAGGAGGTAATTTGGTGAGAGAGGCTACATGATGAGGTGTGATAATGGAGGCTACGAGTGTAGGGTCATTAGGTAAAACCTCAATTGATTAAAGAACCTCCATAAGAGCTTGAAGATGGGATTCTAAGGTTTGGATGAGGTCATATAAGGACATTTTGATGGGTGATTGGTGTAATTGTTTGAGCATGGTGTGATGTGTGATGCCATTAGAAATGGGGTATATGGGGCCACAGATAGTTATTTTAGGTATGGGTGCATATGGTATGTTGGCTATAGGATTAGTTGGTGGGTCAATTTCCTTTTCTTTTCCCTCATCCTTCTGAGCATGTGTAGTGACGTGTATCATGTTGATCTAAGGGGAGTTGGAAAATGGAGAAGGTGTAGGGTGAGTGGTATAAAAACACAACGGGAAAAAACCTACCAGAGGAGAAAAACCATATGAGGTCAGTTGGGTGCAACGACATTTGGGTGGTGGTCTGGCAAGTTCTCTGATGTGAACCATGTTAATTTCAAATATTGGGGATGGCTTTAGGAGAGGTGAGGGTGGAGGTTTTTGTGTTGAGTTGGCGGTGTGGGAATGGGTTTTGGTGAATCAGGATCCTCGTCGTGAAGCTCATCATCGTCAAAGTTGGTTTTTGGTAGACACAATTGGATAAGGATGGTTTTTAAGGCCTTGTAGTTCTCCACATCGTGTCCTGGCACATGATGGCATGCACAAATATTAGTATCATCAAACCCTTTTGGCTTGGGTTTGAGGGGGTATTAAGGTCCAGTGGTGGTAGTGTGATGACAGAGGTCTCCAAGAGTTTGGTTAAAATTTTGGCATAAGACCCTGCTAGTGGATCACAATGGGAAGTAAACGTGGGTTTGGGTGTAGGTGTAGGTGATTGTTGAGGAACAGTCTTTAGAAGAGGAGGGGGTCGAGCCATGGGTTTGGGTGCTGGTGTGGTTTTAGGTGTCGGTCATGTTTGTTTAGGTATGGGTATAGTAGATGGACAGGTAGGAGGGTGTGTGGTCATTTTGACTACCTTATTATGGGGTAGTGGAGTTTTGTTTTTGGGTTGCACCTTCTTGGGTAAAGGTGATGTGGGTGTATGAGGTCTAGAAGGAAAATCTGATGGAGGAAGAGGGTAAGTTACCCATGGGGATAACGGGGGTGCTATGAAGGTAGATGACGTGGGTCATGCTTGAGGTGCACAAGATAGTGAATGAAGTGTAGTGGGTAGTGAAGAAATAGCTGAGGGTATCGGAGGTATGGTTGGTAAAGAGGTCTGTAGGTGTAGGTGTAATTCAGGTTGGGCATCTAGGTAGGTTAGAGGTTTATGAGGAAGGAAATGGATATTGTGTTTTTGGTTTATTGATGGCTGGAGGTTTCTTGACCATGTGGGGAAGCTAAGATCCTAAGACAGATGGGACAGTGCAAGTGTGATTAGCGCAGCGCCAGGGTACAAGTTCTATGGGTTTGATGCTTCGTTTGGGTTTCGGAGTAGGTATGGTGTTAAATTTGGAGGATGTGGCTAAATCTAGTTTGATAGGTGGATGAGTAAGGCTGGTGTTCTGGGTGACCCCTAAAGTGGTAATGGGTTTAGTTGCGACAAATTTTGTCGGTATTGGTTTGGGTTTAGTTGTAGGTTGAGTTATGGGTAAGGGTGTGGTGTGAGCTATAACGGATGTCATGGAATGGGTTTTGATAGAGGTGATTGTGTTTAGTTTAATTGGTAGAAATTTTTTTGGGTAGATTGTGGAGGTATCAGCAAGGGATCTCTACATCTGTGTTGAGATGGGGAGTAAAAGGTGCCCCCATAGTAGAGCCCTATCCACACAATCTAAGTGATTAGCCAAACATGAGAATGGAACATCTGTAGGTGAAGTTTGTGAGGACCTAATGGTAATTCCCGTAAAATTTGTCTTTGAGATGGGGAATTGGCTAGCTTTAGCTTCCGTGGGTAAGAGATCCAAAAGTAGGTCTATAGGATTTTGGGTGGCTGATTGAGAATGCTCACCAAGAGGTAAAGGTATCTCAACTGGGTCTATGATAGGTAGTGGAGATGATGGGTGCTCCTCTATGGGTGGAGGAGCTAACGGTGCTCCTCTATGGGTGGAGGAGGTATTGTAGTTAAAGGCTCTCTAAGTGGTGAAGCTAGGGGTGAGATGGTCTCAATGTTAGCAAAAGATTCCTCCGTAGGTGATGAAGGAGATGAAAGGTGTTCCTCTATTGGTGAAGGAACATGGGAGGTTGGTTCTGACGTGGAAGGAGGATTTCAAGCTAGGATCTCCTCTATGGAAGGAATATGGGGTAATTGGGAGGTGACAGGTGTGTCATTAAAGATAGCATGAACCTCGCGAGTATGGGTATCGTGAGTGGAGGTCTCACCAGTTTGATCAGATGAAGGGGCATGGTTAGGAAATGGTTTCTTAAAGATATGTAGGTTTTTATTGGTAGGTGCATAAGGATTATCCACAGCTTAACTCACCTTTCGGAGAATTTCTTGGAAAATATTTTTGAAAGTGATGTAGTTACTATCACTATGACCCTTTACTCGATGATAGTTACGAAACCATGTTCTTTATACCATGCGCAGGCATGGGGCAAGCATGTTCAAAACTAGTGTGTGGTTTTATGGGTGGAAGAGTGATGGCTTTGGCTTTGATAAGATTTTCTAAGATAGAAGAGTAAGGCTCCTCGATTAGGTATATTTCCATTTCTCTCATCTAAATTGAAAAGTCCGGACAGTGAGAGATTAGATGAGGGGTAGTCGATTTGATAGATGTGTTGGGCCAGCCTTAAGTACCAACGTGTTAGTGGTGCCCTTATCTTTTGAATAATTGGTTTGTGGTTTGGAAGAAGAAGAGGTATCATTGACTTGAATACCAAATTATTATTGCATAATTGGATTTTTTTCTCTTCGATGGACCGAATTGTTTCGCACAGAGGAGGTTTTCAGTTCCTAGAATAGAGTTGCTTCTATCCTTTCATTCTCTTGAGAAACAGATAAGGGTTAGGGCTAGGAGGAATACCTGTTGAATGTTTGGAGGGTGTGTGCGTACCGTAGAGAGAGATCAGATCGATTGTGAAGAACTCCTTTTTGTCTGGGAAGGACTACCTGCAAGTAAGAATACAAGACCACCAGATTCTAATTAGACAATAAATGAGGGAACTACCTTGGGCCCAGGAAGTATTAAACTTCCTTTCGAAGGTGGTCAGTTCCCCTGCTAATATGAATTAACACAAATTATTGCAAAATTACAATTTAATTACCTTGTTAAAACAATAGAGGAAAGGGCTAGTTTTGGTTTTGAATCACAGTGACCGATGCCGGTCACATCATCACCGGCATACTGATTCTGTGCTAATTGATATTGGTAGGGGCAGTGGTTTAGGGCTTTTAGTGAAGGTTGGCTATAAGGTGGCTATGGTGTTTATAAGGCTAGTAAATGATTGGGGATAGGTAATGGGGTGATGGAGAAGGCTCAGAGGGTATGGGAGCTATTCTTGGGGCAGTGTAGGGGTAGAGGAATGATAGTTAGATGTAGGGTGTTACCGGGTAGTAGATCTAGGAATAGACTTATAATTGCTGTGATTCAGAAGTTCAAGAAATGTTATCAAAAGAACATACAAGATACTACTTACTAGTTCCTCATGAAGATACAGGTCCAAAGACTGTGATAACGAAGGCAGGGCTCAGGTAGGATGATCGGATAATCAAAGATGAGCTATCTTCTCTCCCAATGCTTGGATGAGTGTCACTGGGCTCTGCTACTCGATTCATAGTCTTGGGCTTGATGTCCTTCTCTGCAAACTCCTTTCTTTCCTTCACTTGTCTCTGCTCGGCCAAGTGAATTCCCGATCTTTCCAATGAATTTCCAGATTCCAGATTCCAGGTCCTCTATTTTTGGTTGGGGGAGGTCATTTACAGGGAACCGATGGCGGTTACGTAACCGACGGTGGTCGAGTAGGAACTGATATCGGTTAAGTCAAAGTGGACTATTTTTAGTAAAGTAGCCAACTTTCCCTCCTTTTCTCTCGAGGAATTAGTTGTGGGCTTGGTCAAGTCATTATTAGGTTGATTTTGGTGTGGGTGAGGAGTAATTAGTCATGGGTGTGGATGTAGACCAAGTTATAGGTCTTAATTAGGTTAGTTTAGGGTTAGGGCTAGGTCATGATGAGGTGGCAAAATGTGGTGGCAGGTTTGGAGATGTGGATTTATTAATTATAAGGTAATTAATAAATAATTGTGCAAGGTTTAGGTGGTGAGGCTAGGTTGTGAAATGAGATGCGAGGCACGGGGGTCGTAAGACACAAATTTGGTGTCTACATTAGCCCCTTGTTGTCGTGTAGCTTGTCTTGTAAAGTTACACTGACAATAATAAGAAGTGGTTACTCCTGTTAAGGGTATAGGTAATCCCCCTCAAATCTATCACAGATTGAGGTAGCGTGAAATCAGGGATAGGGTTGATAAAGGGTAAATGGTGTTGAGATGATGGTAAGATGGTGGGGTAGGTCCAAGGAAGCAAACGCACGTTGAAATGTAATAGTGCGACCAGGGTACATGATTTGAAGAGCAAACAAGCAATTCATAGGTAAAGGTCGATAGTTTATCCAAATAAGGGTGATATAATCCTGGTATCCAAGGCATAGGAAGTAACTCTAGGGGATATAACGGGTAAGGTACAGGAACGTTTAGGCATGTTCGGCAGTACCAAATGGTTGGTTTGGTTGAGATAAACGTCACGGTCTTGGTCTAGGCAAAGTTGGTCGACTGATCAAGTCAAGTACCCTAATCATGCTAAAACATGAACAGGTGAGCTCGATTGAACAAAAAGCTACATAATGGGTGGATAAAATTGTAAGTTGTGGGTTTTGGGTGAGGTATTTAAGTGGTGCGGCCTTAGGTCAGGCCTGATTGGTTGGTTGCGGCCTTGGGTCAGGCCAAATGGTTGGTTGCGGCCTTGGGTTGGGCCAAATAGTTGGTTGCGGCCTTGGGTCGGGCCTGATTGGTTGGTTGCGGCCTTGGTCGGGCCTGATTGGTTGTTTGTGCCTTGGGTCGGGCAAATGGTTGGTTGCGGCCTTGCTCGGGCTTGATTGGTTGGTTGCGGCCTTGGGTCGGGCCAAATGGTTGGTTGCGGCCTTGGGTCGGGCCTGATTGGTTGGTTGTGGCCTTGGTCGGGCCAAATAGTTGGTTGCGGCCTTGGTCGGGCCAAATGGTTGGTTATGGCCTTGAATTGGGCCAATGAAGTCAAAAAAGGCTATTTAGCAAAGGAGGGTATAGGCGATGTGGTGAGAAAGGGAGATTGGTGAATAAGGGCAGAAATTGCGGTAAAATAGGGATTAAACCGATATCGATTAGCTATGACTGGTATCGGTTAGATGACCGATAACGGTGGTTTAGGGCACAATATAACCGATATCGGTTATAGGTAAAAAACCTATAAAAAGAAAAATACGGCCTGTCATTGTCACATTGTCAATTTGATAACCAATACGGATTGTCTGGGTTTAAAAGTGATTTTGTTGAGTTTGTATGCTGAGTTGGCAGTAGTAAGTGGAGGAGTGAGTGATTGGTAGACCCTAGCGAGTAGGAGGCAGAATTTGATTGGTGGAGGACCCAGCTGAGGAGATTTATAGCCATGGCACAGCCAGGAGGAGCAGGAGGTGCTGGACCAGCTAGACCACCACCACCTATCCCACCACGACGACGTGTAGTCATACCGGTAGCTCTAAACCTCTAATTATGTGAATTTAATGATTTTAAGTTTAGATTTGGGTTTTGGGTAGGAATCCAAAATTTAATGAAATAATGAATAAATGGATGTAATTTGAAAAATGGAGTGGGTAGGTAGGTTAGTTAGGCTAAAATGGTAGGGTGGGTAGGTTTGTAGGGTTTTCCAGTGGGTAAAAGGGTAGAAAAAGGCAAAAAGATGGTTTTGGGGGCCGCGTCGGGTTCGGCTCTGGACCTGGACAGTGACCGATGTCGGTCACTAGGCGACCGGCATCGGTCACCAAATTTTCGGGAAAGTGCCAAAATGTTTCACACGAGAGGAGGTTTTCAGTTCCTAGAATAGAGTTGCTTCTATCCTTTCATTCTCTTGAGAAACAGATAAGGGTTAGGGCTAGGAGTAATACATTGAATGTTTGGAGGGTGTGTGCGTATCGTAGAGAGAGATTAGATCGATTGCAAAGAACTCATTTTTATCCAGTAAGGACTACATGTAAGTAAGAATACAAGACCACCAGATTCTAATTAGACAATAAATGAGGGAACTGCCTTGGGCCCAGGAAGTATTAAACTTCCTTTTGAAGGTGGTCAGTTCCCCTGCTAATATGAATTAACACAAATTATTACAAAATTACAATTTAATTACCTTGTTAAAACAATAGAGGAAAGGGCTAGTTTTGGTTTTGAATCACGGATGGCGATGCGATCACATCACCGCATTACTGATTCGCTAACCAATATCGGTAGGGGCAGTGGTTTAGGGCTTTTAGTGAAGGTTGGCTATAAGGTGGCTATGGTGTTTATAAGGCTAGTAAATGATTGGGGATAGGTAATGGGGTGATGGAGAAGGCTCAGAGGGTATGGGAGCTGTTCTTGGGGAAGTGTAGGGGTAGAGGAATGATAGTTAGATGTAGGGTGTTACCGGGTAGTAGATCTAGGAATAGACTTATAATTGCTTGTGATTCAGATAGCTTCAAGAAATGTTATCAAAAGAACATATAAGATATTACTTACTAGTTCCTCATGAAAATACAAGTCCAAAGACCGTGATAACGAGCGGGGGCTTAGGTAGGATGATCGGATAATCAAAGATGAGCTATCTTCTCTCCCAATGCTTGGATGAGTGTCACTGGGCTCTGGTTACTCGGTTGCAGTCTTGGGCATGATGTCCTTCTCTGCAAACTCCTTTCTTTTCTTCACTTGTCTCTGCTCGACCAAGTGAATTCCTGATCTTTCCAATGAATTTCTAGATTCCGATTCCGTGTCCTCTATTTTTTTGTTGGGAGGTCATTTACAGAGGCAGATGGCGGTTACGTAACCGACGGCGGTCGAGTAGGAACCGATATCGGTTAAGTCAAAGTGGACTATTTTTAGTAAAGTAGCCAACTTTCCCTCCTTTTCTCCCAAGGAATTAGTTGTGGGCTTGGTCAAGTCATTATTAGGTTGATTTTGGTGTGGGTGAGGAGTAATTAGTCATGGGTGTGGATGTAGACCAAGTTATAGGTCTTAATTAGGTTAGTTTAGGGTTAGGGCTAGGTCATGATGAGGTGGTGAAATGTGGTGGCAGGTTTGGAGATGTGGATTTATTAATTATAAGGTAATTAATAAATAATTGTGCAAGGTTTAGGTGGTGAGGCTAGGTTGCGAAATGAGATGCGGGGCACGGGGGGTCGTAAGACACAAATTTGGTGTCTACATGAATCTCTAACTTTTGTGCCATAGTGAATGCTTCATTGAATGTTCGGAAGGTTTGGACCTACAAGGTTGGTGAGATATGCCTAGCACAAGCCCATGTGAAGAGCTTGATGAGTTCTATTTGTGGAAGTTGGAAGGTAAGTTGGTTGATCAGGCTACGCTAGTGAGTGACAAAATATGTGATAGATTCGTCCTCATACTAGATGTGTGGAATATAGATCGGTCATGGTAACCTTCTTGACAATATTGATAGAGAAATGATCCAAGAAGGCTTGGGCTACCTGATTGAATGAGAATATAGAGTGTTTAGGTAACCCACTATACCAATCTAATGCAGGTCTAGTGAGGGACATGGGAAAGGTTCTCAAGAGCAAGGCATCATCATGAGCGATCAGATAACACCCATGTTTGAACATCCAAAAATGTTGTTGCAAGTCTTCTTTGCTATTGAAACAATTGAATTTAGGACTTCCCAATGCACAGGGTATAAATGCATAGGAATGGATGGGTGAATGGGTGTATTGCAAATCTCTTCATGGGTGAGAGTGTTGCGGGAGCCGAAACCGATGCCTCTAATGTCTACATCTTGTCCAACATCAATTTAATTAGGTCGTTGGTGGGTTGTGATGATTGGATGCCTCCTATAGCATGAGAAGGTTGGTTTTGGGCATATAATAGGGGTGGAACTCTAGTGTATGGGGCTTCCATGTAGGTTGATCTTGAAGAAGGTAGTGAAATAGGGGTACGTACCCGGTGTGTATAATGGATGAAACGGGAGGTTATTGATAGTATGTATATGGGGGTGGAAGGGTTGTGGTAACCCTAGTGGCAATAGGGGCTAATGATTGTGGAATGGAAAGGACCACGTTCTAAAATGGGGTAGGGGTCACCAACACTGGAGGTGGTAATGTAGCTACGGTATGTGTGAGACATTAGGGGTGGATGAGATTGTGTTTGGGGTAGTTGTCGAGGGTACGGTGGATGTAACAGTGCCATGTGGGTAACAAATGTGGAAGCCATGGCAGGTATAGGACATAACTGCAAAACAACCGGGGCTAAGGTAGATGTGGGCAGAATGGAGCCAGATGGGGCCGATGCGGGAGTGGGTGCAAGAGTCGGGGGATAGATACGAGCATGTCGTATATCAACTGACCCAAGGCATCTCGAGTGGATGAGTGGGAAAGGTAAAACTACAAGGCGACAAGGTTTTGGTCAAGGAGTCGTGTGAACTCTTCATCTTCGATAGCAATAGTAATATATTGGATGGGATCCATGGCTAGTGATAAAATAGAAGGTGGTGAAGGACTAGGTGGGAGTGGTGACAACCGGCGTGAAATACAAGTGCACTTTCTCGTCTTTGGGTCAAAGTACCATGTGAACTAATACTTGATTAGGTAGGGATACTTCTCTGTAAATGACATAGAGAACAAGAGGCAACAGGTGAATCTAGCGAAAAAAGTAGATTAAGTACCAAATGGTGGCTGGAATGTGAAATGCAGAATAATTGATACCGGTTAGGGAAAAGCGCGCCGTCGGGGGTAATCTTGCCCGATTCTTCAGTATAAAATGGAAAGTGAGTGAAAAACAAGGCGAAAGGTAAAATCGACAAGTATGCCAAATCGATGATGTTTACAACATCAATGGGAATGCTTGACAAAGATGATAGGGACTATGAAAATTGGAAAAAATGAATAAAAATGTCCTTTTGAGTAGGTTAACAAAAGGACATGGAACCGACATTGATAGGTATAATCGATAATGTAAGAGGTAACCGACAATGGTTACTATGAAATTGAAATAGTGATGAAATAAAAGTGGTTGTGAATTAAAATTTGATGTAGAATATGACCCAAAATTCTAAAAATGATGATGATATGGCCTAGACACACTCGGTGAAGCTAGAATACACTAGTTGTGATGAGGAGCATGTAAGGATGAATAAAAAAGTGAATAACTTGATCTATCACCTAAAAATGCAAGACAATAAGAAACGCTAAGAAAATACGATCCTAGAGTGCCTTTTCTATTATGTTCATTTAGCTTATGCTATTTAGGACTGACACATGAATTGTGAAATAGAATTTTTGGTGAGGATGGCTTCCTACAAAGAAGGAGATCTAAAAGGTGAGGTTTGGTATGTTATGGTGGGGCGGGCTTCACTCAAGTATGACTCGATAGAGCGAGTGGGTGCATACTTGTGTAATGATCATGTGATCACCTACAACTTCTTCCGGGTAGGATTTTGTTTAAGAATGTATGTATTTTGAATTTTTGTGAGGTTTGGTAAGACTCAGAGAAAGAGAAAAGGAAAGAAGTGCTTTTCTATGATTCGTTTTTCAACCATCAGCTGGGCATGACTTCTAACGTATAGGCTACCCTCAATTAATTTGAGCTAATGTAATAAATTAGAATGGAATGCACTTATTTTTAAGCCCAAATCGAAATGTGAAATTGGATGACACAATAAAATGAAGAGGAAGAGGGATTCTCTTTCACTATAATGCAGAAAACATGAAGAAATGATTCTTTTTAATTACACCAAAAGAAAAGTTTCCTTTAGAGAAAATAGAAAGAAGATGTGGGTTACCAAGGAAGAAAATTAGTGTGTACACTTTTCAGAAGGGAAACAAACACACAACTTTTCCTAGGAATGAATGAAATGCAAGGAACCCTGGATGGGTCCCACCGGGCATGCCAAAATGTTTCACCTTTTTCTTAGATTGTTTCTTTGAAGTGTTAATGAAATAGATAGGGTAACGGGCATAGGAGGAATACCTATTCAAATGCTAGTTGATGGGTTGTTGCATGCGTATGACTTCGAATCCATAGCTGATCATGAGAGATTCCTTTTGGCTAGGAGGAACTACTTGTAATGCAAAGTAAGACCACAAGAAGGAATTAAACAATATGGGCAGTGAACTACCTAGTGTATGCTAGATCTGAGAAGTGTGATACTTCCTAGATGGCTATCAGTCCACTATTTTAAACAATTTAATGTTGTAAAAAATTAAATCCTATTGTAATTTGAAATGATTTAGGTATCTCACTTAAAACACAATAAGAAATAGATCTAATCTAACAGGCTAAGCTAGAATAGAATCCAAAGGTCAAATGATTGGTTTTGGGTTCTACAGGTTTGACAGAGGTCTCGGGTAGATCACAGGTGGATGAGGGTGAGATGAAATTAAGTGGGTAGGTCTCTGTTCTAGGATGTGTGGGAAAATATAGAGACTGGTGTCGGTCGGTGGGTAATCCCACAACGGTTAGGTGTGACCAAGTGTCAGTTACTATGAAATCTAGGAATGTCACAGAACAAGCTTTAGGTATCCTTTGTGATTGCACAAAGGACTTTGGTTGGTCGGGATGAGGTATTGGGTGACTGGGGTAGGCTTCGGTGAGGATTTAATGGGTATATAGAGGTGGAAATGTTGGAGGGTAAATAGGTGGCTAGGTAAGTAATAGATGATAAAATAATGATGAAATGAAATAAACCATAGAAGTATAACGTTATACTTACTTGGATCCCAGGTCCTGGATGCCTGTGTGTGAAGGATGGAGGTGTTGATGAGGGGCTTAAAGGCTACAAGTGATCACCAACTGAAGGAAAGATTCTACATGGGCTGCATGTACACTCCTCTTTACTTGGTTAGATCGAGATCATGGCTGGGATGCCTGCAGGGAAAAGATGTTTGGTCTCCTTCCTTGCATGCATGGTCTCGTTGAATTCACTCTCGAAGATGTGTTATCTCTCTGAGATGTGATAATGCTCACCAACCTTTTTCTTCTAGCTTTTCAACTTCTAACCTTGAGAATAAGGTTTTTTTGGGGTTAAAAGGGTAACCAATGGCGGTTCTGGCTTAACCAACAATGGTTAGGGGTAACCGGTGTCGATCAAGGTGGGATTTCCTAGGTTTACTAAACTAGGGAGATCCTCTTGATTTCCTAGATCTCGTGTCATTAACCCGTGGATTAGACTGGGAGCTTCTTGTAAGCATGCGGGAATGTGGTTAGAGGGAATTTAGGCATTAATTTTTAGGGTTTGGGTATGTCTTAGTTAGTTATGGCAACTTACTAAGAATAGGTTTTAGGTTGAGTTGGCTTGGTGAGGTGTCTAAGTGAATTGTATGTGTGGATATTATTTAAAATAAGATATTTAAATAATAAATATAGTGAGGATAATGCATTAATTTAATTAAATTAATATTAGTGGGGTGAAAGGGGTCATGGCTAGGTGAATGTGATGAAGGGTGCTTATTTTTCGAGGGACCAAAGGGGAGTGTGACCTAATTTTAGTGTCTACAGGTGTATTTCTTAATTGTTCTAAAATAACATGCCCATTTAAAGGATTACTGGGCTTAATGAAAGGATAAGTGGGTGGTGTATGCATATTAAATAAGCTATGATAATTAAATGAAACTAACACCAAGTAGTTACAATAACAAAGCTAATTGAATATAAATGTCAATGATAAAGATGAAAGGAAAGAGCTAATCTAATGTTAAGACATCCCTTGAAATTGGATGTACTTTGTAATGTATGATTACTAATTAACATGAACCTATTTAGATCATAAGAAATCAATTTGTATGTTGTCTCCAAGTGAGGAAAGAATCTCACCAAAATGGCTTAATGGCCATGTTTGGATCTTCCTTTACTACTCAACTATGAGAAGAATGGATGCAAAGATGAAGGAGCTATTCCAACAATGGAGAATGCTCTTATCAATATGCCTATAGTAATCACTATCAAAAGTGTGGTGTAAGGTGTGAAGGAAGGTAGTAGGTTCTTTATATAGCTTTCCAATTTGGGAGAAGCTAGAAACCTAGTGAATGTGGGATAAAGGATAAAGTAGAATTAGAAGAGATAAGCATGATTAGAGGAATTAATTAGTAATTAGCAACTCATGGGAGTTGGAGATGATTTAATTAATTAACTAGGATTAATTAATAGGCCAAGATAAAATTAGAAAGCTATTTGGAGGTGATTTAGAGGGAAATAGGTAGGATTTAGATTATTTAAAAGGGAGATTTAATTAATAAGAAGGTTTATTAATCAAATACAAGGTTATAAAGGCTTAATTAACTAGTAATAGTTAACTAATTGATTATGGAAGGATTATAACTAACGAAGTGTTGTTAATTGACCGAAATGGAGGGGAATGTTAGTTAATTAGCAAGAAATCACTAATTTTAATAGAAATGACATGGAGGATAATTAGTACAATTTTAGTATTAAAAATGCATAGGCCGATTTTAGGTGTCTATATTTTCCCCTCTTTGGGGTGGTGTAACACAAAAAACACCACTTAAAAGATGGTAGAAAATTACAGACAAATAAATTTGGAAGGAATGGAAGAAAAATTATTGAATGAAGGATGCCCCCTCAAGTTTTGATGGGGTGATGGAAGAGGTCGATCGATGATCGAAAAGAAGAAGGAAAATAAGAAGATTCAACATAAGCCAAGTAGGCGAGTGTGCAATGTGAGTGAGTGGGAAAGAAAAGATATTGTTTCAACAAATAGAAGAAACAAGAGGGAGGGGGATAAATATAATCCCTATTTCCCCAAGTGATGTTGAAGAAAATTTGTGATAGAAGAAAATGGTGATGAAGAAAAGTGGAGATGAAGAAAAGTGGAGATAAAGAAAACTCACATACAGAGATAAAAATTATAATAGATGGCTTAGAAAAATATATGTCTCATCATTTTTCTATATGATCTATGTAATCAGTTATTTATTTAATATGAACCTGAAAGGACTGACTCAAAGAAATATACATAACATAATTTTATACGAGAAAGTAAACAAGGAGACCCATAAAGAAACAAACACAAATAAACGTTTTCAAACAAACAATGTTTAGGACAATTGCACCAAATTTTTTCTTATTTAAATATAGTTCCCAAATTTTTGAGTTATACGAAAAGGGCTAAAAATGCTACCCCAATCAAGGATACATGTAAGGTGAATAAATAGAGGACGTAGAAGTCCTATGAAAAAGCAATCGTGCACTATGAAACTGCCCCAAGCAACTGGATGTGCAAGGGAATACAAACATAACAAGAAAACCATCTTTGTTAATGGAGGGTAGATCAAAATGATCCACAAGTCATGTGTGAGAACAAGTGAGGACTAAATAAATATGTTTTGTAGGAAAAATTTTGATGTTTGAGGAAGTTTCATCCTGCGAATGATTTAAGCTGTTTGAATGTTTTTTTACCAATTTTTGGGATATTTTACCAATGTTTTGGTTTTTTTAATTTTTACCAATATTTTTGTATTTTCTAGGATTTAATGAATTTTTAGGGTTTTTTGAAAGTTTTCCGAAGATGTGTATAGGAAAACAAAGATGTGAAGATGCCCCTAGTGATAGATGGGAATATATGAGTGTGAATCTTGTACATATATACAACAAGATAAATCAACTAGATCAAGGCCACGAAGTATAGGTTCAACATGATGATGAAATCAAACCGATGGAGTGTTAAGAAGGAGTGATCATGCCCCCATTGCAAGTTGGCCAAGAAACATATGATAGAAAAGAAGTAGAATATTGTTTATTGAAATAAGGGATAAATTTTCTCTCAAACATGGTGAAAAAGGCATTCTTATACACATGGATGTTTTAAATTGAGAAAAATAAAATCATGAATGCTATGGAAGGATATAGAAAATATATCTAGAATATTGATGATGAAAAAGTGGTGATCCAAAGGCTAAAATCGTGAGACAAAATAAGAACCAAAGTAAGAGTCTAAACAAGGTCAAAACAACACTTGGTAACATACTAGTCCTATTGTTCATAAAGATCCTATGTGTGCACATGGAAATTAATTACCTATTGAAGAGAATATTTGAAAAGTAATAAGTGAAGAAATACTAGAAAATGTGTAGGAATGATTTATTTTGAAAGGTCACTTGTGAATGGAGGGTGGAAAGTGATTCGTACATTGCTCATTGTCATCCATACGTCCATATCCTCAAAAGAGATGTATTTGATTCTAGTCGCAACATTTATCTACTTCCAGTTAGGAATCCATAGCCCCAATAGAGATATTGGAAATTCCCCAAGAGAGAGTTATATTTGTTTTTCTTTTGACTTTTTTATAAAAAAAATTGATTGATTTATTTTGATAAGGGGTTAATAACCACTGATGTCTTTATGGAAGGATGTGGAAGTGATTGTGATGAAGACATTGGATAGTGTTAACAAATATGCCTAAAATTTCTTCGCAACAATTTTATTATATGTAGATAGTGATAGGATCTCTAAGAGGTTAGTCATTCTTTAATTTACCAAGGTTATGAAAGACCAAGGTCAAATGGATACCATAGAGATAAATGTTGTACATTGAGTTCGAATAGACTAACCAAAATATCATCGAAGGGATGAAAATGATGGGATGATTATAGAGGAATGGAAATAAAAGGAAGAAAGAACATCCATGTGTATGCAATACCTGATTGCAATGTTTGATCTTTGTACCTTTGATTTTTTTGTAATGTTTTAATGTTTTTCTCTTTTTTTTGTATTTTTATTTTTTGATTTTTTTAGATTTTCAAGGTTTTGCGAAGAGAAAACCGCAAAGGAATACTATGATGAATATGAATGATTGGGAATTTGGGACCAAAAATGTCACTCTATGTGATAAGATCCAACAACAATGTTTGTGATTTCTTTAATAAGGGAGACTAGGAGTGTTTTCTTATCAAGAGTAATATTATCTCCAATCTCGATGATCGTGGTGAGATCATACTCGATAAGTGATTGTGAATTATATTTCAACATAGATTTTTATGTGGGAGCTCATGTTCCCTATTTATAGATATTTTCACTTTGCACCATACTTAGCGTTGGCATAAGTGTGCATTCTTAAATTGAGTTTGATTTTTAGATTTGTGGTTGTTTGAATTGTTGGGATCTTTGGAGCTCTTATAAGTTTGGATTTTATCTTGATGAAGAAACTATTTATGTTTCATACCAACTAATGCATGATTTGTTTGATCCCGAGAAGTGGGAGAATAAATTAGATGTTTAGGATTGATGATAAAAACATTAGGGATGATGGTGGGATTGCCAAATTTTTGATAGAAGGATGATATGATGGATGATGAGGATATGGTCCAATAGTTGAAGAGGATGGGCTACTGGGAGGTGAGCCACGAGATAAAATATGAAGGGCTACTAGGATGTGGCCCCAAGATGGAAGAAAATGGGGTACCATGAGGTGATCTAGAGATTAAATATGAATGGTTACTAGGGTGTGGCCCAAACATAGAAGAAAATGGGATACCAAGAGGTTTCCAATAAATTAAATATGAAGGACTACCTAGAGGTTTCCCATAAATAGAATATGGAGGGATACCAGGATGTGGCCCAAGTATATAAGATGATGGGATACTAGGATGTGGCACAATAATAGAAGATGAAGGGATGTTAGAACATGTCCCAAGAATAGAAGATGAAGGGATACTAGGGTATGGACCAATAATAGAGGATAATGGGTTACCCGAAGGTGACCCAAAAATAGAATATTAATGGCTACTAGGAGGTGGCCCACATATAGAATAATATGATGGGCTACATGGAGGTGACCCAAGGTGTGATTATGATTGAGGAATTTTGATATGTAATAAATGATGGGGTGATGAGAAGATAGGTCGGGGATCAATGAAAGAACCAGGCGCTTCTCCATGTAATGGGAATGTGAATATGGAAGAATAAGATGAGGATCAAGTTTGATTATCTTAGGATATTCCTCTATTTTCTAACAAGAGGAATCAACATCTTCCCCATAATACACGAATGGATCGATGTAAAAATATAATCCTTTCTCATAATCCTCCGAGTAATTTCATCATGTAGCCCCATGAATTATCGATCGATTCTTCATTCTGAAATAAATTGATTGGTATGGGTCATTTTGTTCAACCATAGTAGGTTTATTGGAAGAAAGAGGTCTAACAAGTGTGTAATATTTAGAATATGTTTGATGATGTATATGAGGGGAATGTTTGACCTTATTTCTCAAGGGATAAAGGGGGATTGGATTTTTATTGATAGAGGATGACTCAAGAGATGAAGTAGATTTGAATTTGGATGTCTCATGAGTGGAAAAAGATGTGTATTTAGAATAGGTTGGTATCGGTTTTCCTAGAAGATGAAATATTATAGGTAGATAAATAGGATCACGTAGAAATTTGGTAGATTGCAATATAAGGGTTGAATTGTATGATTGATTAGAGAAATTTTGAGTCACACGTATCTTGAATGGAGGAAGAGGTCATTAAGGTGACTAATATAGAGGGTCCCGTGTGAAAAAGGGAGGATTTCGATTCAAGAGTTAAATTAGATGTTTGATTGGATGAACTTGAAGTCACACATATCTTCAAAGGAGGAAGATGTCATTGAGGTCACTGATAAAGGGGGTCTTGCAGAGAAAGGGAGGACCACGACTCAAGATTCAAATTAGATGTTTTATTGGGAGAATTTGTGCCGACAAAAAAACTTTAGAGGAGGAAAAAGTCGTTTAGGTGATTTATTATTCCTTAGAAAAAAAAATTATCGGATGAGGGTCATGAGACTGAGGGGAATTGAAATAATAGTTTATATTAGAATAATTAGGAGATTGAGGGGAGAGGGGTAACCGAATGGGTTCTCTAGTGTAAAGAACCAATAGAGGTTTAGTCATAATAGGAATATTTTGATGTGAATGCCTAAACCTAGGTTCCCTATGGTTGAAAGTGTGAGGAACCATGCAATAGTCAGTCATGGTTAGCATTGTTGGTACCAAATGCCTATTCCTATATTGTATGATTCAACTCCTTCAAATGAAAGGAAGTTCCAAATCGATTCATGAAGCATAACGGAAACCAACTAGACATTTTGTAAGTATGGAGATACTCTTATTATTTTATGAAGGGAATATAAGGAAAGTAGACATTGTGATGACCTAATTTTGACAAATTAGAAAGGTTTGCAAAACAATTTACAAGTGTAAATTTCAAAATGGTTGATCAAATTTTAGCAGTATAATGAATGCAAAGGAAACTTTTCCAATGTTCAAATTTTCACAAGAGTTGCTTGATAGGAAATTTTTTTACTAAGATTTGAAAAATGTGTACATGGACTATAATGACCCTAGGAAAAATCAAGTAATGTGATATCTGCATATGTCATAAAGAATTTCACAAATAATATCCTAAATAATGTCCTAATCACATGAGATAATGTCCCAAAGGGATACAAAATATATGACCAAATACCATTGATGAAATAATACCTCAAGGAAATAATATCTAGAAAAATCCCGAACCAAGGATCAATCATGAAAGAGCCTACTCCTTATGTCTAATAATCTATCTCAAATATCATCCCAACAAGAGAATAGCACAATTTCAAAGGTATGTAAATAAAGTTATAGACAAATAAGATTCAAATACTAAAAGAGGGTTTACATGACATGACTAGCGTAACAATGTAAAGTATACAATCTAAACTCGCTTTAATGTAAAAAAAGGAGGGTAAATTTTAGGGGAAAATATTCATGAATAGGAGAATATTAGGAATATTTAATTTGTAATTTGGAAAATTTTGTACTACCGTACGGTAGTGCTTTCACAAAAAAATTATGAGTCTTAAAAAGATATGAATATAATTTAACCTTCTTGTTTCCACTAAGGGCCAACCAATGTTAATATATTCACCTTCATTTTATAACATTCTACTATATATAGGATTAATTTTCCATAATATAGTCATACTATTTACATTATAAATGTGTGAAATAATTGAAATTATAAGACAAAAAGACAAAGGATTCAGGAATAAGTGAAAGACTCGAGAGCTTAGGTAAGTGAAAAAGAGAACTCTATCTATAGACTATCAATTTTTTGTGATGGCGGACGGTAACAATTATTTGTGTTACTATCCGATAATATAAATCTATGATGTTCGGTGACAAGATAAATGTGTAATGTCAAATAGAAGCAGCAATATGTTACCGGTCAAGAATGCTTATATGTATTACTATCCTGTAACATTTTTTTGTTACCATCTAACAAATTGCTTTACCATTCTCATGTTCATTTATGTTTTCGCTTCATGAGTGTTAATTTTTGTTGTCGCATTTACGATTGGATAAAGTTGTATTACCATCAATATTTGAAAATTCTATATTTTTATTGCATGTGCAGACTTAAAAATCAGCCATTCAATGGACCCTATTACAAATGAGAAAATAACTCAAGGAAAAATAAAATTTGATATGGACATTTCAAAATATTTCAGTCAGCCAACAATAATCCTAGTGGCAAGAGGTAATTTTAACTCTTACTATGATAATATTATTTTAATTTTTGATTTTCGTAGGGATGTTGTAAGAAAACCAATTTATTTCAAATGCAGAAAACCCTAGAAATGACCTTACTCCATATGAAATTCCCAATCAGAAAATTAATTCAATTCAAATTGATAGTATTGATAATCCCATTTCCCATCCAACTCAAAATTCTGATAAACATTCTAGAAACACACATCAAAAACGTAAGAGTGGGAAGTGGACTATAGGAAGGACTTATAAATTTGAATGGTCAACCAAATATCCATTCATTGAACTTGTTGAACTAGAAAACAATATTGATACTCCTACATAATGTAGATGTACTATATGTAGTTGGAAACTAGGTAGAGACCACAAAATGCAATTGAAGTTGGACACAATAGAGAAGCATTGTGGGAAGGTATATGAGTCTAAAAATCAAGATGATGGAACAATAATAAAAACTAGATGGAAAATTGAGGAAGATTGTTTACATATAAGATATGCTATAGAATATGAAAATCATCATAAACATCTTCAAGACCTAGTTGAGAAAGGTGGAACAATAAAGGCTAAATTTGAAAAAGCTACTGATGTAAGTCTTCAGAAAAACTCATTCAATTCAAAACAATATTTCACATTTTAAAGAAGGGCATACCAATTTCAGATCTCATTGATTATAAGATATTGTTTCAATCTAATGGGTTTCCAAATATTCCAACAACACACTTTAGTCGATACTAGTGCATGGGAAATGGAAAAGTGTATGGGAGAAATTGAAATCACTGATTTGAGAGAGAAGGTAAAAATGTAAATTTTATCACATTGTTGATTGATGAGGTCACAACAATAGAGACAATACATCATGGGTATGCATGCATGTATACACTTTCAGCTTAAAATTAACATTTTATAGAAAATCATCTACTAGCTATGCATAAAATGATGGATAATTGTAATTTTGAGAACGTCTGCAAATTTTTTTCTAAAAATTTGTAGGAAATAGCTGGTATGGATGATCATTCAATCTATAAAAATCTTATTTTTGTAGGATTTTATGTTGCATCTATCATGCAAGGTCATAAAACTAGAATTTTTATTCATCTACAAACAAATGTAGCCCTTTGCATGATACATATTCACTATATGGCTCACCAAATGAATCTGACTTACAAGATTGTAAGTAATTTTGAAAATGTTGCGAAAGTGGAGGAGCTAATACATGACTTGCATTCATATATGTCAAGCAGTCCTAAAATAAATTGATTTTCAAATATTTTTGTTGGAATAACAAATGGTAAAAAAATATTTAAAATATGTTGACACAAGATGTATATCATTGTATGAACCCAACTTAGAATATTTTTGAGGAATGCATTTCCTTAGCAGGGTATGTGTTCAAGCATCAAAGAGAAGTGGACAAGGCTAAAGATCTATTGTATCACTTGACATATTTAGAGACATTATTAACTTTATGTGGTATTTTGCCAATGCTAAAGGAAATAAACAATTTAGTGAAACATTTTGAGGAAAGATCCATATACATTGTTGATTTTATAAAATTAAGGAGAAAAATAAGTATGCTTTTGGAAACCTTATATTACACCCAAGACTAGATTCGAATCCAATATTCGAAGCTTCAATGTTTTGACAAATAAAAAGATCCCAAGATCTATTTGAAGTTCAATATCAGTGGTCATCTTTATATTTGTTGATGGGAAAATAATTCCAATGCACACTTTATACAGAGATCCTTATGTAATAGGTTCTAAAATTGAGGAAGTACCAGTCACAAGCTCTCTTTTTGATGTTTCATTTTATGATACACGTAAAAAAATGATGAAGATATCTAAAACATTATCTTCTGATATCAAAGAGCATTTTAAAAATAGTGATCTTCTTGAGGCCATGAGAGTTGTAAATCCCATTTTCTAGAATCCAATGATTGATGAAGAACAAAGAGCTACAAACTTTGGGAAATACATGATTGCACTTATGGAGCAATTTTGTAAATATTTAGATGTTGATGGAGGGGAATTGAATGGTATATTGGATAGAAAATTACTCATATCACAGTCATAACATTTTTCATATACAATGTCTAATCAACATAAGTTTATTGTAGACCCATAGAAATGGGATCTATCATACTATTATGGAGAAAGATGTATTAGAGTAGCTTTCGAGAGAAAATATAAGTTAATACTTACAACTATATGAACTCATACAAAACATAATTCTTGTTTATGTTGAAGATGAAATGGTATTTAGTGCACTAACATTTTGAAATCAAAAATTTGTAATAGATTGACAATTAGAAACTTGTTTATGAATCTATGTTTCAAGATATGGGGTGGACACATTTCCATATAAAAGAGCACTAGCTACAAGGAAATATCTTGCAGAGCACAGAGCTATTAATCAGATAGCAAACAATGGAGTCTCTAATAATGGTGAAATTGACTTGGACTCTGCTAGACAAGAAACTGCAACATATATAAGAAGTGATGAAGGACCATTCAGATAGGGTTGTTTCAGCTACCAAACAATTGAATGTATTCATTTTATGAAATATATATTGTGACTCGATATTTTTTCATTTACATATATTGTGCATATAATGTTTGGAAAATATTTAAATCCTTTATTTTTATAATGTTTGGAATGGAAATAACAGATGGTAGATAGTTGTGCAATTTGTAAACTAGATAATGTAATAAAATTGAAGTTCCTTACTAGGAAATTATGTTCAATCTGAATATTTAATTCCTCACTATCAATTCCACAAGCACACATGTTCGCAAAGATATTATAATCCATATATCCCATCATGATTATTAGAATTAATAAAAAACATTGCAATCTATATCCCATCATGAGTGCAACATGCACATCCAATTTTTAAATATTGAGTGCATACATGTTTGAAACTAAATTGAACAATGTAAATCTATATTCCAAAATCCATTCATCAAATGTACAAGCTTGAAAATAAGATAAAATACTAAAGTTTTCATTCGACAACAGGCATGAGAGATAAAAAAGATTGCACTAGACTCTAATAATTCTTTTATAGCTACATTAATATTTTCTAAATTTTCTCTATCTTCACGAGCTACATCTCCTGTTGAAAGGAGAGAAGGATCCTCATCATTTTTTTTCTTCAAAATAATATCTGGATCCATTCCATTATCCTTTATAATCCTCCACAAAGTATTTTTCTTCTTGTTTAACATAACAAGTTTTTCTTTAAAATTAATTGCCCCGCGGACACTCTCTCTCAATTTTTTAGGTGCTCATCTAACACCTACACCTTTGTCTTCAAAGTATGGTATTTTGAATACAATTAAAATCCAATTATTAGTATTTAGAAGAAGATAAATGATAACTATATATACAATAATCTACAAAAATTCAAAACTTACCACAGCCAAGTCTTTCTTTACATTAGCAATAGTGACAAGTTTCTTGTCTCTATTCCACTTGTTGTAGTAATCTTATGCCTCGAATTCAAATTAGTAAATCTATTAAGAATTATAAATAAAACTTCGTCCCTAATGTAATTATTATTGGTGACTTCTTGAGCAAGTAAAGCATCAATCATCATGGTTCATTTTTAATCAATTGAAAAAGTCTTTCTATGTGTTTAAAATTATGATATCTATCATTATTATTTTTATCAGATATTTCACTCTGATCTCCCAAATATTCATCTCCTTAATGTCAAGAATAAAATTTTCCATAAAAATGGTTATAAAATTATTTGACATAAGGACATCTAATGAAAATTTGATCTTTGCATCATCATCCAAATTTTGCTACCCTGCTAGCAAAAAGGAGGATTTGAAGCAAATGGAAATAACACCTCCTTAATTGAAGATTGAGTGAGCTCTTTAGAATTCTTCTCTACCACTGCAATGTCATAAAGGTTGTCAAAGCCAAGATACTCCTCATCCATATCAATATTATTTTTAAAAGAAGTGTCTTTGGCACTCTTCACACTACCAACTGAAAAATTGGGGAACTACAATGTTGTGAAATTATACATCCCCTACTCAATCCATAGAAAACAATCCTCTTTCCCCTACCATAATATGTCGATGGAGTTAGAAGGGGAGGTCAGAATGATGTAATCCTTAAGTTTTGATATGGAGGAGTGGGGATGGTCGTGGCTGTAGAATGAATTTCATATTGCATTTGTAAAACATCTGTGAGCATCAATACTTTAACAATATCAGATTTAATAATACAATATGTTGATTCTTGAATCTTGAAATAATGAAGATAAACAAGTGAATAGTAAGAACTTAAAATTAATAAGAATGAAATCAATCAAGATTTCTTACGCTGTGAATGTTTTATTCCATAATCGACAGACTGTGGCACTGGGTGAAAGGGGGTGGTGGAACTGCAAAACTTGAATTTAGCAAAAACCAATTAAAAAGAATGATACATTCCTTAAATAATTTAAGAAATAATAATACAAATAAAATTTAATTCACTATTTATTAGTTACTTAGTACCATAAATTGAAGGTCCTAGGTGATGGAATGGTGCAGACTCAATCTCTTATTATTCAGCAATGTATGTAGTGTCTACAGTAGTATGAGCAGACACCAAGTGTCTCAGAGTATTTGATGTGTCAAACAAGGTTGCACATTAGGATAATGAAATATGTCATTGTCAAGAATCATATATTTAGATTATCATTAGTCTGTAAAATAATTTAATTAAACTAAAACAATTATGCAGTATGTATAAATTAAAACCTAGATTTTCCATAGTGTCAAGATGCATTCTATCATGGTTGTGGAACAAAGATGAATCCATTGAACCGTGCATCTCTTTGGATGGTGTTATCTTTTTATGTTGTTGGTTGTTAGTGACAGCCATACAATCATCGATCATGGTGACATCAATTAGATTGTTGTAATCGAACCCTCAAGACCAACAGGGTTATGTGCACAAACTACTATATTACTGTGTTCCATTTTTTCTTTACTTTTAAGTATTCAAAATAGAGTTACCAAATTATAGAATGTGTGTGTGTGTGTGTGTGTGTGTGTTTGTGTTGTCATGCAAATGTGCAACACGGAAATTGACAATTTCCAAGCATGACAATGATACCCCTATGATAATTTTTTCATGTTATATCCTTCTAAGGCACTCTAGGTCTACATAGTTAGTCTAATGACATCCCATATGATGTTAACTCATTCCCTAGGTGATTTAAGAAATTAAATTCAACCCCTAGGTTATTTTAGGAGTTCTTGAAAAATGTAAATTTCGGGTAGTTATAAGAAGGGTTATCACTGGCCTTCCTAGGACCGGAGCAACCCCTAGAGCGAACAGAGGAGAAAAATCATAAATGGAGATGAATTAAATTCCTAGGAACATCACATAGGTGATTTAGGAAGATTTAGAGAGGATTTGGAAGAGTTGGGGTAGTTTCACCAAAAATAGGGTTCACAAGTCTGAGTAGTGCACAAGGTCAAAAGAGTTGCTAAGCTTTGGGAAGTGATTATGGGAGCTCTAGATGGATTTAGAAGCCAAAAACATCATCAAAAAGGGAATTCCAATCCCTAAAATATGGTGAAATCATATTTTTCACAACACCTTGGAGTAATAGGTTTATAACTAGTTTTTTCCATGCATAACTAGCAAGCCAAATCACAAATCCTATTTTTAGGGATCAAATGGAGGAATCAATACCTAAGACTCAAACCATTAGATTCAAAAGGCAATTTTAAGTCAAGATCATATAACATTTAATCAAAAATTCCATCGGGAGATCATTTTATTGCCATTTCAAGTTCCCCTCTAGGAGCGAGTTTGAGAGTTAGCCAAATTTTAATCAGGACACTTGTCAGCTCCATGAGCCTAGCCGAATTTCATGTACCTTATTTCCCTCAAAAAAAGGTACATGAGAGATGTAAAAATGTACCCAACACCTAAAATCCCTCAGGATCCTCGTCAACCTCTCAAACTGCCAGCTTAGCTCTTAGGTGGTTATCACACTCATTCCCTCACTCACTTGGATCATGACAAGTGGTAGATTTTGGCATGTCATGCAATTTGATGTCCCTCATATCCCTTTGTGATGCAAGACATCAAGGAAAAGAAAATGTTCCCATCCCCCAAGGAGACTTCCTGGTCACCCATGTGACCCCTTCAAGAGTAGTTTTCCAGCCCCTAGGAGTTAAAAGAACCTTCATCCCCTACATGTGGATCTACACCACATGTGCTCACCTAGCGATTTGATGTCCCTATCATCAAATATGAAGATCAGAAATGATTATATTTATTTATTCATGAGATACTTCAAATTCGGAAAGAAAAATCAAATTGCAATCCTCAAATATAAATGAGTACGAAATATTAGTTCTTACTTCCAAATTACTGATTTTAGGAATCTTAAGAGATCTCATATGCGTAAAAACCTTGTCCAAATGTATCGGAAAAAGCACTTTCTATTGGTTTCATGATTTTTACCCTTCTAGCGGTTGATTTTTTGTTTCCTTTTTCTATTTTTGGAGATGTTTGGGCACTCCTTTTGTTTTGGTGCTTGGTTTGTATTTTTCTGTCCCATAGGCCATTCTTGGCCTTTTTGGAAATTAATATCTAAATTAAATTAAATTAAATTAAATCATCCCTTAATTCTTAAGGGACATGAGGACATGAAAATGTGCCTCACTCCCTGATTTGAAATTTTTGAAATTTCTTCCTGCTTCCCGCTTCTAACTTCTAACTTCTTACTCTCTCATGCACACCTTCACTCTGTAAATTTCTCTATAGCTTCTCACCATCACTCCACCATTGTTGAAACTCAAACCAGCTCCACCACTAAAACATTATCCTCCACTCCATGACATCATATAGGTCTTAGAAGAAGGTTTGATCAAATGAGGAAGAAGAAGTGAAGAACGAAGAGAAGAAATAGTGAAAATCTCCATTGCTGTGAAACAGAGATTTGAAGAAATATTGCAAACCAGTGCACGAAATAATAAACCATTTTTTTCTATTCATTCCTCTCTAAAAAACATAAAAACATCACATTCAAATCCTCCTTCCATAGCATAGAACACTCACAATGAAGGATTTCTCTTTCCGGCCCAATGAAGAAAAAAGTCGATTTCCCATCTAACCGATAGTTGAATCAAAGAGAAATTTCACCATCGAAGAGTAAGAATAAAAAACCCATATCAAAAATGTGATTTTCATCCTAAACAGAGAATAAAACCAGACCTGCAATTTTCTAGGTCCATTAATGGCTACCGTATTCGAAGACTTGTCGGTCAAAATTTTAAAACTTTAAAATCTCCCAAACCACTGATCGATAGGTCTAAGATTTCAGAGGGGTGATATTGGGAAAAACCTTTATCAGAAAAATTCATTCCATGAAAACTTGACCACCAAAATATAACTTTATAAATATAGTAGTGCTTTTGCAAAAAGGATTGTTATTTCGGGAAAGTAACCAACTAAATTAGCTATAAAGGAGGATGTGAGCACCAAAGTTGTATTGTAGGGAGAAACCATCGAAATGTTCACCTTAGTCCAAATTTGACACTTACTAAAAATAGTAAGTGGTATCACAATCACGGCCAAAAATAGCAAATTGATCTAGAAGGCGAGAGGAACGCAGGGAGAAAGGGAAATATGAGTTGCAACATCCAGTTGAGGTTTGAGGTAGCTGATTTTTCATACTTACTAAAAATAGTAAGTTGTTTTTTTAAGAAATCATGAAGCATAAATGGACAGGTAGAATCTAGGTCTTTTTCTTCCAAGTAAGAGATAGAAAATAGTGTAGTCTCTATCATCATACTATGTAGAGTAGGTGATAGTGAGGATGTCAATAGTGTCTTTCAACACTCATTTCATGCTTCAATTGGTATGCGGGAGGTGGAATTTGTAGTCAACACCGTCAGACCATTCATAAGATGCTTCATCAAGATCATGTCCAAATCAGCCGAGCAAAGACACAACAACATTTTAGGGAGTCAAGGAAATATTTGTTTCAATGCTCTAGTCCCATCGAGAGGATTTTCATGAGTGAAACTCACGACCACCGAATGATTCATTCAATAGTTTTTTTAAACATTTAGTTCACGGTGTTCACATTTCATCCAAAGGAAGTTTCTCAGTGTGCATAAGAATTCAAAGATTCAAAGTTCATCACATTGGATTGTTTCATTGAGTCATCGGGAAGAATCAAGGGATTTATCGGAGGTAGAACCCGTCATCATCGTGTATCTTTATTCCTTCATCTTTACTCTCTCTCTCTCTCTCTCTCTCTCTCTCTCTACCCCCAAATTTCTCTCTCCTCAATATTCTAATCTTGCGTTGAGGTCACATTGTTTCTTTGCATGCCTTAGTTATAAAAGGGGACTTAATGTTTTCCTAGGAATGTGAAAATTTTCAAGGCATACGAAGCGTCATTGGGGGTTATTTGAAGAGTCTTTTATTTTCCTATAAATTGTAAAGCCATTCCCATTTCAAAGGTTTGGTGATTGATTTTTATACTCAAAAGTGCATTGAGAGAACAAAGGAGATAGCCAAATTCTTCCATTCCCCCATTCTCAATTTCCTTCATTTATCAATTATGTACAACTTTTGTTTGAGCAATTAATAAAAGGAGTTTCTAGCTTTCCTTAACTAAGGGATTTCTTAATACTTGGTTATCACGAATTCTATTTGGTCTTGATGTTACTTGCAGAGTTGTTTCCTCTTAATTTTAGTGCATATGCTAAAAATTCTAACTAGTGTGTGCATGAATCTTATTTTCTACCTATAAAATTAGTTCTCCTACGTCCTTTCTCACTCCCCTTTCCCTCTCTTCGAAAAAATTCTTCGCTAACAAGATATTTCTAGCTTTTCTCAGTAGGGTCAATGGAGTAAAGTTGTTGGATCCCTAGCTGCAAGGCCATAAGAAAAATACACCTTTACTCGTGCATGCATATACTAAAGTTACACTGGTTAAGTATATGGACTTAAGATTCCCAAAGCATTGGCAATAAATCCACAAGTTTTTCCACCCAACAAATTTTCTTGCTAACAATTTTTGGCACCCACCGTGGGGTAGACTTGGTAGCATTTGTACCCAAAATACAAACGCAAGGTCCAAAAATTCAAAAAAATATTGAAAAAAAAAGTTCATGGAAATCCATTGCTGAAAGATTCAATGTCAATTCCTACACATGACCTTTCATATTCCATAGTGTCCTTTCATATTCCCACTGTAAAAATTTCTAAAATTTGGCTAAAAGGAGATACACCAGGTTGAATAGATCAAGAGGAATTATCAACCCCACTTTCAAGGCTTTGAAAAATCAGAAAGAACAAGTTAGAGACAATCCCTACTACTTTTCTCAAGCCTCATCCCCATCCGGGTCATCAAGTAGTTCACCTAGAAATCCCATCCAAACTCTTATTGATACTCCCCCTTCAAATTCTCCCATTTTTCAACCACCATTGAGCATTGAGTTCCCAAAGGAAGAATAATTTGTAGAAGTAAGAGTAGAAATAGAAACAATGATGGCAGATGAAGTAGAAATACCTCAACCCATTGTTCCATGTGGAAGAAATACAAGTCCGCTCACTCTCAAACCACCTGTCCCACGATCAACCAACAAGTTCTTGCAAGAATTTCCAAAGTTCAAAGGTAATGGCACACAAATTATTGAATAACACATTGCCACTTTCACCACATCATGTGGGATTCTTGGAGTTAAACATGAAGACATTTCCATAAGATTTTTCATGGAATATCTCCAAGAAAAATTAGCATAATGGTTCTACCTCATGTCATCCCAATCCATCACTGGTTAGAATTACATCAAGACTACCTTCAAGGAAAGAATTAAATTAATCAATATTGTCATGACCTCTTGGGTGCAATTGGCTCAATCAAGAAAATATAAATTGAAACTATGAGAGACTTTGTGGCTCATTTGTAATTTTTGCCTCACAAGAACCTGAAAGAAGATTCACCATTTGAAAAAATATCAAGAGATACTTCATCAATTCTCAATCACCGGAGGTAGGATTTTTCCTACAAAGAGTTCAACCAAGGAACATTATAGAAGCAAAAAGGATGGCCATTGAACTTGATGATGATCTCATCCTCTCTGGAAAGATCAAGAATTCATCAAAGGGAAAGGCCCAACATCTTGGGGATGAGAGAACCAATCCATATTACTTATTTGAAGAGGAATTATTTAAACGAGTATTACTTATATGGAATATTTGAAGAGGGAATTCTCTAAGAAATAACACAAATCAAATTACAGAACACTCGGAAGGATTTCCTTGGAGGTCCCACTCATGAATGCAAATTGCAATATTCATGAAAGTGAATCAAATATTGAACAAGAAAGTGAAGGTGATGATCTCTTATAAGTTGATGAGTTGGAGAATGATACATAAATCAGATTTTGTGACTATTTTGGAGTTGATGAAGATGATGAAGAAGATGCACCTAGTTTCTCATGTGCGGTATTCACTCGTTCTCAATCTAAGAAAGGAGCACCTCCCTCCACTATTGTAAAGAAAAATAAGGCTGATGATCCTTCAATGGCATCTCCGTAAAAACAAGATAATAATTCAAGGATACACACTTCCACCTTATATGAAGTATATATTTGATAAACCTGATCATGTAGTGATTAAGAAGGCTCTTGTAATTCCATGAAAATCTTCCAATGCCTCTTCTAATTCTAAGTCTAAATCTACTCCTGTAAAATCTAGTACTTTGAAAGTTGCTAGTGTACCTTTCAAAATTCTCTTTATTCCTAAAAAATCTACCTACCCCTGCTACGAAACCTACCCCAACTCTAAAATCATTCCCTTCATCCCCCTTGTCCACATCTTCTCCCTTTGAATTTGTAAAATATGCTAACAATGGCAAGGTGTAGATTACTAAAACTAAATATTTACAGAATCACCTTGAAAAATTTGAGAGATTTGTTTGATATATCAGGAGTGGTAGTTTAACACCCAATGTTGTAACTCCTATTTCTAAAGGAATACTACCAAACCCACATACACCTACATCACAAAAATGATTTCATTGAGTGCATCCAATATTGATAAGGTTGAATCTTTTTATGTATCTCTTCTTGTTGGAGATTATGTATTAAACAACTGTGTAATTGATTCCTCCAATAATGTAATGTCTGTAAAGGTCACAAAGGCTCTCAAACTCACCATGACTCCATCTAGTGGATCTTGTTACTCCCTAGAGTTAAAAGAGGTCCCAATTATAGGAAAGGTCAAAGATGCACAATTGGCTCTCACTAAATTTCCAGATAAGAAGTTTTCAAATGATGATTTTGGTAGTAGACATTTTGGCTTCATTTGGAATGTTGCTAAGTAGGGGTTTCTATCAACAGTTGGGGATAAAATTCAGATGAATTGGTCTTCTACAACTATACCAGTGAAGGGAGACATGGATAAATTATTTCTAGAAAATAAGATGAGGTACATGGTGTGAAAGTTGGGAAGTTCAGAAACCAACATCTTGTATCAAGATAGCAAGAGGATGAATATTTTCATATCAAAATAAAGAAGAAGAGGACATTGTCATCTTGATAGGGCCATACATGCCTTCCCAAAGAAGTATGGACCTTGAAGAAGCATTGAGGATATTTTATTTATAAGATGGCATCCCTGAATTACCAGCTGACACAAACCAAGAAGATGAGGAAATGGTTCTTGGCATATCTCAAATGGAGAAACCAACTTATACGCTTACCCATGAAGAGAAGATGTTGTCATTCTCATTTAGAGATGAAGGTGATCTTAGCCATGCCATTCATGGAGGGACAAGACTATATTTTTATGATCCCATGAAATTTTGAAAGAACTATTTGTACAAGGAATGGTTAGAGCTGCGGAAGAATGGAAGACCCTGAGCTAAGTCTCGAACTCCTTATGCAAGCCATGAACCTATAAGACAAGCATGAATATGAGTTGGAAGCCTTAACCAATGTGAATATTTGCCATGTTGAAGTAAAGCAAGATGAGAAATATGATGTCTCTCCCGAGCCAATATTCGATGGATACAACGATGAAATGGAGGTATTTTCTTTCCCATTTGAAGAATAAAACTCTTTCCATGATGAAAAATATGAAATAGATGGTGTTGAAGTCATTGAAGGTAAAGATCCCCTTGAGAAAGAAGTAGCATAATGTAATAAGTTTAAGGGAAATGAATTAATCCATCCAGATAGTTTCCTTGAGCTTCAAAATGAAGATTCTTCAAAGATGTACAAAGAAGAACCATAAGAAGAAACAAATTATAACTCCATGCAAGAAATCATGGATGTGGTAGAAATTATGAAATACCCTGAGATAATTCTTGATCTCTTAGCTCGTGTCATGGCTATACAGGAAAAGTATGAGGTTACTTCTTATCCTCCATTCAATCTTCAAGCACCTCATAATGGAGTAGAGATAAAGGATGAATCTAAGGTTTCTCATGGAGAAGATGTCAATGAGCATATACCTATGAAAGAAAGTAACTCAAAATAATCAATAAATTTGAATGAAAATTAGCTTTGGGGCAACGATGAGATGGTCAACGAAAATTACATATGTGGATAAACACATAATGCAACTGAAACTATGAAACTGATTTAAAAGAGTGTGAAGGCAATGGAATTCCTAAGTGAAGGCCTAGGCATCAATAATCTCATGTAGACTCACTCCTACCAAGTACACAAACAATCATGAAAGCACCTGGATTTCATAAATAGTTAAGGAAAGGAGGCTACTTTCTGGAACCACTCAATGGCTTCACAAAAAAACATCACTTGGTGTTGCCCACTTAGGGGTAACTTTTGAGAAATGCAAAGTGCTTCAAAGAAAGCGAGTTGTCACCCACATTGTACCATATGTGATTATTAGGTGTTTTTCTCTCTCCCGTAGTGCCCAATGGATAAGGCATTGGTTAATGAATTACGTGGTCTAAAGATGAGATTCTAGGATTCTCCATGTCATGTCCCCAAGATAGAGCTAGTTGTCTTCATGGAAATGTGCAACAAGGAAATTGACAATTTCTAAGCATGACAATGATACCTATGTGCAAAAAATTTCATGTTTAATCCTTCCAAGGCACCCTAGGTATACACAAATTCCATTGACATCCCAAATGATGTTAAATCATTCCCCTAGGTGATTTTTGGAGTTCTTGAAAAATGCAAATTTTAGGCAATTGTGGGAATGGCTATCATTGGCCTTCCTAGGACTGGAGCAACCCCCTGGAACATAACAAAGTATAAAAATCAGACACAAAGGTGAATTTAAGACATAGGAACATCATGGAGGTGATTCGGGAATATTAAGAGAGGATTTGGGAGAGTTGGGGAAATTTCACCAAAATTAGAATTCACAAGTCTGAGCAGTGCACAAGGTATTGGGCCCCTAAAATATTGACTAAGTACAAAAAGGTGCATGATCATGCAAGGAGAAGGTGCACAAGGTAGGGCTCTAGAAGGGTTTTAGAAGGACCCGTGATATGCCGATAGAACAAGGTCTTGGGACTTAGCCATATTTGGCGTATCGGGAAGGACATGAGAAAAGTGTGACCCGCCTGCACATGATGAATGGATAAGGTGCCAAACTAGTGACGGGTACACCTAGGAAGGAATATACCCTATATTGGAATCTTCTAAAAGACCATCATGATAAGGATTATAGAGCTTAGGCCTAGAGGAGCATGCTCCCATGGAGGACCACATTGGGAGACTCGGCGATGGATCCGAAGCCTTATAAAGGTGGTTGGCGCTTCAAGAGGCCTATAAATACAAGTTCCCACAGATGAAAAGGAGAGTAGATCAATAGAGATTGGAGCTCTGTAGAAAATTTGTGAGGAGTTGTATTGGGTTGGGTAGATAAAATATAGGATAAGGATGCATTAAGGGGCTTGGGATTGTAAATTTTATTTTTGAGAGCTAAGGGATGTAAATATAGCTACGATGTATGACTTGAGTCTGCCATACTATGATGTTTTGTAATGAATATAATGGATGTAATGAGGTTACCAACTTATTTGAATATGATCATTAATGATTCTAGTCCATACATATATCTTCATAGTTTTGTTTCATGTATGTTTATGGAATGATTATGAATCCTTATGCATTTTCCTTTCTGTTTTGGTTCATTCCTATAATGTATTAAGTATCTTCCTGTGTTAAATGACCGCATTTTTCTAGAAGATGTTTTGATATCTATGATGATTACATGTCTCATTTCCACTTACTCTCTTTAATTTCCTATCATAGATGATGTTTACCACTAAACTCACACAAAGGAGAGACTCGACACCTACGTATGCCTTGCGCATGAGCACCCAAAGACCCACCGGGTGATAGGATGGCGCACATGGGATTCCCTTATTATTTTGTGGGTGTAAACATGACTACATCTTAGTTCCTTTTCTAGGACCTCTTTTCAAAGTTGTAGTGGGAAATAGCATACATCATGATCTCAGGTAATAAGTGATGACAGAGTGTTTAACTTTGGAAGGTGTTGAAACACGGTTTAAGAGCATGGAGGAAATTTTTTCCGAGAGATTCAACATTGGAGCTGATTTTGATGCATGTAGATGGGTAGAAGATAACCTCTACCATGAGTTGTATGAAAATAATTTCTATTGCTTCCGAGTAGAGTTGTATGAATGGCTTTTAGCATATGTGTCTAGATCAAGCTGGTATTAAAGATCACATGCATGGACCCAAGAAGAGTACCAGAGGCTACAAGATGTAGATCTGATGTGGACTCATGCTTTGGATCATTGGTGGAAAGGAATACTAGCTAGCTACACCTAGAATACTCTATTTCTACATATTCTTGTCTGGAAGTCACTGAGTTTGAGTTTCTAAGGGATCCCAAAGGATCATTTCTACATGTTATTCCCCTGGTAATGAATATCTTGATTGTTACCATGAGTTTAGAGGCATTTCTGATGGCCGGATAAACTTTTCTAAGAAATGGGTGAGGAAGCTAGGTTTGAGGAAGATGGCATGAGACATTGTGACTAAGAAAGAAAAGGAGGTGATACGACTCAAGTATAGTGAAGCATGTGAAAGGGACATTGCTAGAAAACATGAGGTTGTAAATGTGATGGATTTATGGAGGTAGACATTGCGGGAAGGAGTTGAGGTTCACACAGAGGACATGGAACCTAAGTAGTATGTGCCACCCCATCTTAGAAAGCACATAAGAGAGACCCCTTTAACTTCGATGAGATTTTATTGTTTGGAGAAAGAAGAATCGTCAAGCACGCATCTAAACCCACCTAAGTAACCAGTGACTTGGGTGCATGGTTTTCTAGATCAAGGAAGGAGTATCATTAACCTAGTTCGTATCAGTGGAAGTGACTGATTCACACCCAAGAGATACACTTTTTCATTTCCTACTTCTATGGCTAAGCATACTATTCTAGTATTCAGAGGAATTTTTAGACAAGGAGAAAATACACAAGGCTTGGGTAACCCCTCGGGGTGTGGCGTGGGACACACATCTAGTAGTAGCGGCACAATCTCACCGACGTTTGGTGCACAATTTAGTGAGACTTTGGGGACATTAGGTGTGACCACTTCATGCCCATTGTTGGCAATGGGAGGATATGGAGGTGGAACTGGTGGATCTGGAGGCATAGGACCTGGTGGATCTAGTGGATATCGTGGAGGGAATAACAAAGGGAACATTGGAGGAGACCAAGGATCTAGGCCCTAGCCACCTCCTCAACTCTTCTTTGAAATTTCTTTACATTTTCCATATTATCGAGGTATTGAAGATGTTGTGGAGCATGTTCACAAGTGTGAGTTGTTATGGCATGCAAAGTGTATCACAACCCCGAGGAGGAGAAGGCCGGTGAATTTGCAATGATGTTGTAATAGAACATGTATAGCTGGTATAGGAAGTATGACCCCATCAGATAGTGGTAGATTACACCGCATTGAAAAATGCCTTCCTAGCATAATTCCACATCCTTGAGTTTGAGTAGAAGAGCATCAACACTCTCAAGGAGATCCAATAGGGAATGGAAGAGAGTGTGTGGGAGTATGATGCATGGTTCAAAACCCTCCTATCAAAGTTTTCCTATGACATTCACCCTTCACAACATGCTCAATGGTTTGTTGGAGGGTTGATAACACCATTTTGAAGAGCTTTGTCTCATAAAACTTTCACTGACCCGTGCAAGGTGTTGGAAGCTGCTCTACGTGTTGAAGCTGTTGGGAGTGTTGACACTAATGTTAGCTCATTTCTAGAATCTCAAATCATTGCTATGGCTAAGCAGTTGGAAAATTTATCTGTGAACTTGGCTCATGAGACTTGTAGTGGAATGTGGTGTATAGATTGTGAAGTAGAGGGGAATTCCAAGGATATTTTCCCCATAAGACAAAGACGGGCCATAGCAAGAGATGGCGTGAGATTTTTCATGGGGACCATGATGCAAGTAGATTTCCCTTGCTACGAAAGGCACAATTCGGGAATGTATCTTCCTACTGTAATATTTTCACCTCTACAACCCATGATACTAAGGATTGTAGGCTTATTGACCAGATCCATGAGGCCATTGATCTTGGTGTGTACCAAATGAGCCTTGCAAATGGTTCTAATTGTGATGATCACCGTTATGAGGAGCACGGAGATGGAGGTGTGTGTGGATGGCGATTTTGTGGAGGATTCCATGGTTGTGGTAACCATGGAGGAAAAAGTGAGTTCTCATGAGGAACCTATTTTAATTGTGGATCTACAGACCACTACAAGCGTGAGTGTCCATACTTATTACGTACTCATGGTACAGGAAGAAGTGCAAGTATGAGGAGTGCCACTGAGTTGTTTAAACACATGAGCTAGCAGCACCGAGAAAGACAAGGGCATTGTAATGGTAAGCATTAATAAGGATGACACATAATAGATGCCACAGGTGACACATGATGCGAGCTTGTAACCTATTATGTTAACAAAAAGAGAGGAGGTCATGCGTTGAAAGGAAATGGCAAGGCGAAGAATCCAGGTTTGAAGGAAAGAATTTGTACATGGGAAGTGCCTGGACCTTACGCATCAAAAGGAGGTATATCAAGAAACCATGGATGTCATTCAAAGTTTAAAAGGAGAAATCCATTATCTAAAGGAGTAGTCCAGGAGATAGGAGAAAAGAAGGAAGGTCAAGGCACAAAAGGATGACTTGGATGTGGTCAAGGAAGTATGTAAAATGTTAAGCAAAGAGAATATTATTCCCTTACTAGGAGCAAGGTTGAGAGAGAAGGTACCACATGCCGGATAAGAGTGCAAGAGGTAGGTATTACATGTAAACCTTCCCCCTCACAGCCTTGACTATGATAAGGAGATCATGTTAGATGCGGTCGTGGATGGATGGCTCCTTAGTAATATCCTCATTGACATAGGTGTGGAGGTCAATGTTCTCACCTTGGATGCATGGCACCAGATGGGGAGACCTGCATTACATCCATCTTTAAATGTGTTTTATATGGTGAAAAAAATGAAGGCAATTCCCATTAGTGTCTTAAAGGATGTAGCTATCACCATTCAGGGGGCTAAGTTTATTGGGGACTTCAAAGTCTTGGCGCTTTCCAAGCAGCAAATTTTCCAAAATTACTTAGACTCCCATGGTGCTATAAGAATAGTGTGGATCTTCAGTTCAACAAGGGATACATAAGCTTTGAAAATGAGGAGGAATGGGTCATCATACCCCTAGATGATGGAAAATAAACACCCTATACTAAACCACTACGATAAGAGGTCCTGGATAGAATATACGTGCACTTAATCAAGGACCCTGAGATAATCCATCCCATAGAGGGATTTATCTAGTTTGAGGATTCCCAATATGTGAGTGATTCCACAAGCAAGGCGTGTGAAAATTGGGCACACGGGACCTATGATTTAATTAAAAAAATGATAGGATTGGTGACAAAGGTGAAAAGGGCATGTACATTTTGGCACCTAGGAGGAAAGAAGCTACCTAAGTATTCAAGAGGAGCCTTCCCTAAGATCTTTTTGCAGGAGATGGAAGCTTAATGGAAGAAGGAGAACAAACAAAGAGGGATGTTATGTCCTTCTTGGCATAGCATCACAGGTGGTAGACTACACATTAGGAGAAACTCCTCAAATGGTGCAAGGTGAGAATTTCCTTCTCCCTAAGGTTTTGCAGGAACAACCCACCCACGGCTATAAGGGACTACCATGGAAGAGAGACCGCTTCCTTCCATATCCAAACATGTGAGACACACTTTGGATGAGAAGTATAGAATCATAACCACCTTCATTATGGGTTCACAATTTGTACTCCACCCTACAAGGTTGTGCATGCACGTGGTATATCCACTTAGAGATGTGTCGCCAAACTTGTAAATGGCTAGAATTAGCGGTTGATCTCATTCAAACATTCGAGTATCAAAGTAAAAACCCTTTTGGATAAGGCATTGTAGGTTATCAAGTGCCTTACCATCGGGGATATTGTTATGGAGGAAGAAAGAAAACAAGACTTGCTATGTGAACTTGGCCTAGAGGCACACTTTGAGGAAAAGAAATAGAAGAGATACGATTTTAGTGCATTTGTATAGAGAAATAAAAGTGGAAGATGGTGTATGTTATTGATGGAGAAGAGGTAGCGGACTTGGATGTTAACCACTCTAGGGATGCACGAAGTCATAGATAGTGTTGATGAATGGTCACACACCTACAATGAACCTTCAAAGACCAAGACGGTTAACATCGCTTAGAAGAAGATCCTAAAGAGGCTATCATTAGAGACTATTGGTCAAAAAGGGAAGTATCCAAGATCATTGATATTTTACCTGAGTTTGAGGATTTATTCCCACATGGGTATCATGAACTCAAATTCATTCACCATTCCTTGAGGGAAATGAAAATTAAGTTGAAGAAGGGTGAACGCTCACCCGTAAGATCCCATACCGAATGAATCCTAATCTACGCGTGAAGGTCAAGGAAGAAATACAAAATATGATAGCATCAAGCATCATGAAAGTTGTTGAAGAGTTAGAGTGGATAATTCCAATGGTAATTAGCATCAAGAAGGACAGAAGGATAAGGATCTATGTTGATTATAGGGACCTGAATGTAAGTGTGTATCATTGATCCTTTCCCAACCCCATTTACTCAAGAAATTTTAGATGGAGTGGCAGGATGTGAGGTCTACTCTTTCATAGATGGATTCTCGGGCTATCACCAAGTAAGGATCGTGAAGGAGGACCAGAGGAAGATGAATTTTTCCACCGAGTTGGGAATGTTTTCCTATAAAGTCATGCCTTTTGGGTTAAAAATGTGCCTGCAATGTTCTTGCGCATTGTGGTCCAAGCTTTCCGAGACTTCATCCATAAATTTCTTCAAGTCTACCTAGATGATTGGACAAAGATATGGGTTAGTGAAGGACCATTGTGAAAACTTAAGGATGATGTTTAAAGATGTTGGCAATTGAGGATATCCCTCAACATTATGAAATGTGTCTTTTTACCCCATTTGGAACATTATTAGAGCACATCATATATAAGGAGGGCCTACTAGTAGATCCCATAAAAGTTATAGTAATTGTGGGATTGAAGGAGCCTACTAGTTAAAGCGCAAAGGCACATATTTCTTGGGCATACGAGGTATTACAGAATTTCATCAAGGATATGCCAAGATCATTGTGCCTTTAGAAGAGTTTCTTAGACATAAAAGTTCCTATCATTGGGAAGGGGCACAGATAAGGCATTCAACACTTTAAAGGATAGGCTTGTCACCGCACCCATCCTATGATTCCCCTCTTGGGATAAGCCCTTCCATGTTCATGTTGATGCCTCAAGGACTGCCATTGGAGAATTACTTGCACAACCTAGTGAATTGATCATTGATCATCCTTGTTCTTTATAAGTAAGAAGTTGACACCAACGGAGTAGAATTATACTACAATTGAGCGTGAAGCATTTTCAATGATCTACGTGCTACACAAGTTTATACATTATTTGTTGGCAACCACTTTTATATTTTACACTAACCATATGGCATTGAAATATTTAGTGAACAAGCCCATTCTACAAGGGTGCATATGTCGGTGGGTACTATTGTTTCAAGAATTCAAGTTCATCATGGTTGTTAAACCGGGAAAAAAATTATGGACCTAATCATTTGTCTAGAATCAATTCAGGGGAGGACGCACAAAGCATTGAGGATACCATGTTAGATGCACAACTATTTAGGTTACGGTGTGCACCCTCATACTTAGAAGATATTGCAGTATTTCTCAATACGGGTAGCGCCGAGAAGGGATGAAGGCATTGGATTAAAAGTTGTTAGCTATACGCTTTGTGCCCTACATGTTGATTATTGGATATTTATACAAATTAGGACATGATGAGGTTATGTGCTATTGTTTGTTAGAACATGAGGACCTAGCCATAATAGAAGGGGTGCACAGAGGTAGTGCAAGTGGACACTATGTAGGTGACGCCACTGCATGCAAGATTAATGGTCAGATTATGGTGGGAGACCCTATATTAAGACTACAAGGAATATTGTAAGGAGTGTGGCCATTGTCAGTGCATTGGAAAACTAGGGTAGAGAGATGAAATTCCTTTGCACCCTATTCCCAAAGACTGAGCCATTCTAAAAGTGGAATATAGACTTTGTATGCCCTATTAAACTAGCCGTGGATATGAATGGATCACAATATATAAGAACTTTCACAAATTACTTGACAAGGTGGGTAGAAGTAGCACCTACTAAGAATTGTACAGCAGCTACTGCAGCAAGGTTCCTATGGGAAAACATTATTACAAGGTATGGATTCCCTTTGAGTTTGACTAAGCATAGGGGAACACATTTCTTGAATGAGACAGTAAGGATTTTGTTCGCATAATTCATGGTGGCTCATCACAAGACTACCCCTTACCATCCACAAGCAAATGGAACTGATGAGGTGTTTAACAAAATAATTAGTCACACGTTGACTAAGATCTATGATTTTGATAGATAGGATAGGAAGACAAAGTATCATCCATTATTTGGGCATATAGGACAACCTATAAGAGGTTAAATAAGGCCACACCATTTCAATTAGTTTTTGGCATGGAATTTGTCCTACCAGTTGAATTTATGTTGCCTTCACTACGTATAGCACGTGCGGAGGATTAGATGATGAACAAGCACTGGAAGAAAGAATTGACAAGTTAATGCAATTAGACGAAAGATGATTACTTTCCAGGTGGAACTAGAAGACTGAAAAATCAAAACAAAAGGCATGGCATGATTGTCACATTAAGAACAAAAAGTTTGAAGTTGGGCAGATGGTTTTGCTTTATGATTCCAAGTTTTTACGCCATCCTGGGAAGTTAAAATTCCATTGGTTGGGCCCCTACATCATCTCGTACATCCTTGATTCAATTTCATGCTAGTTTCAAGTGGTTGATGTGTTAGGATTATGTCAATTGTATAGATAAACAAACAAGAAATGAATAAAGTGGGAAACGTAAAATAGAAATAATATGTAGCAAAATAGAGACACATTTAACGTGGTTCACCCAAAATGGGCTACGTCCACCAAAAACAACCAATCCTTTTATTCATTCTAGAAAAACTCTCTTATAGTGCATCAAATACTATAGTTATCCTCATCCACATGACCTTTTAAAGATATTCGAGTTTATATCATTTCAGGGAAACATTGAAAGTCACCCGTTAGATCTCGTGCCTAATAAAAAGCGGTCTAGATTTCACAATGCATAAATAAATATTAAATGTGGCGGGCAGGGCACCGCCCTCAAGCCCCCGCTGAGACGTATGGCCCCTGGTCCCCAAAAAGGGGGAAAATCCCCCTTGCA